>JBBPCS010000283.1:11030866-11057272 GCA_037974645.1 Hollardia meadi
CACACACACACACACACACACACACACACACACACACACACACACACACACACTGATAATACACTCGCATACATGCAGGATACACACTCTGCCCACACGTTGCAGAGACATAGCTGGCACCAACACAAAGGCGTCATTAGACTTTGTATTTTAAAGTACTGTGTCTCTTCTGCTGGTAATATGTGACTTACAACACTCCATTAGCTACCACAATAAGTGAACCATGATCCATTAGTCAGTGACACTCTTGTATAATGTCAATAAGACACTCAGCAACAAGTGAACCTCCAGTTCATCATAATCCAGCTGAGGCACACGGTACCTTGTCTTTTGTGTTTTGTCATCCCGTCGTAATTTCTCTCTCAGTTTCTGTCATGGACGTTTCTTTGATTTCTCAGTGCTGTGTGTGTGGCAGCTGTTTATGTCTGCTTCCTGTATGAGGTCCACGTCCTCTGTCCTCTAACTCTTCACTTCCTCCTTTCAGTGTATTCAAAGCTCTGCCTTCACACCCTTTCTCTCTTTGGTCCCTCTCTTGGCTCAGGACTTGTCAGGGGAATTGCCACAAAAACATTACTGATGGGGGAATTGAGAGAGGAGAGGAGCAGCAACAGCGACAAAAGATGAGTGGAGTCTGTGAGCATGCTGTTGCCAAAACTGACTAAAGACATCCGACTACAGGGACATGTTTTGAAGTCAAAACGGTGGTTCAGTCGAGCAACATATCAGTTATTTTGGGCTTTAACTCAATTAATGGAATAAACAGGTGTTTACCGTTTCCTCATTACAGCTGTTTTCAGTTCACAGTGGTCACATGACCCGAAAAACTGTCACAACAAAGCACTTGATATGGGCTTTAAAAACACAGCTACTAAACAGCCTTTGCTTTAGGATTTATGGCCTTCTCTCAATGTTTTCTCAGCTTCCTGTTTCTACTTTAAGCTGTATTTTCCAGCTTGTCACTGCACTTTGACCCCCCCCGCCAACATGCTTTTATATTCAGAGTTCATATCACTAACTCCCTAAACAATGGACAAAGATTTCTTGAAATGCTTAAGACAATGATTTGGTTATGATGCACTGTGTGTGTTACATAAACGAGGCGGTGAGCTGGACTGTACACCCGAGATAAGACCGTCCTACGTGTTCTCTGGTGGCACATACCCGTGTTTTGGTCTGCCCACCTCTGCCGCCATGTGACGGACTTACAGAGTGCCATAGCGTGAAATACAATCTGACTATTGACCTCGTGCATGTGCCTGTTACATACACGGTGCCCTGTCCTTGCTCTTACAAACTCAAGCTTGTTCCTCTTAAGAAACTGTATTGCAGCCCAGCAGATACTGGACTTTTGAGGCACATATCAACAAGGAATAGTTAGACATTTTGAGAAAAGCATTTATTCACTTTCTTGCTGAGAGTTAGATGAGTAGACACCACCCCCATATCTTTATGTTAAATATAAAGCTACAGACAGGAGGAGGTTAGCTTGGGATACAGGCTGGAATAAGATCGGAAACAGCTTGCCTGGCTCTGTCCAAAAAAACAAAAACAAGATTTGCCTCCCAGCTGGTCTTAAGCTCACCGAGTTATATCTCATTCGTTTAATCTATACAAAAACCAAAGTGCAAAAATGCCAAAAAATTAACACAAATGAGACATGTTAATAAGTGATTTTGAGAGGTGCTGGTAGGTTGTTTTTGTTACCTTTGGACATGCTATTTCCAGTCTTCATGCTATGCTAAGCTAATTAACTAGTAGTATGTTCATACTTTGCATGGTATCAATCTTCTCATCTAATTTCCAGCAAGAACATGAGCATAAGTCCCAAAATGTCAAACTACTCCTCTAAAAATATGAAAAAGATATATTAGCCATTCATGTTTTAGTATGCAGCTAGATGAAAAACCCTTAAATTGAAGTGCACTCAGATGTATATACTACTGTATGTACGTTTCAAAATGATCTCGAACATATGTATGTTTGAGTTTCTTTGCAGTATTTGTAATAACAGTATGTTATTTATAACCAGACCAAAAAAGTTGCCTGGACACTAACTTTAACTGTTTTCTGTAAATTTGTAAATCATGGAATATTCCGTTTTTGATTTCAACTGTTGAGATGTTATTGTTAATCATAATAATTCTGGCCAAGAATAGCAGTAAAGTAGTATTTACACCAGCACATACAAGTTGCATATAATCACAGGGTACTGAGTACGGTGGTCTTTAGTATCCTGGGTTTTTACTGATTGTTTGCATAGTATTTAAATAAAACGTTAAAAGGGTCTGCTCTTGCTGTTTAGTCCCATTCCCCTTCACTGCCATTACTTTGTGAATATACATTTCCTCGTTCTGTTTAATGAAGAGGATAAACACCGACAGTGATATTTCCATCAGCCTTTCGATGTGAGAGACACGGCTCCATTAGAGCTGCCTGCTTTGTGCCATAAAACAACCACTGATTGTACTGAAAAGCTTTCCAGCAGATTTGTTGTGTGAAGGTTGCCAGATGTCTTGTAAATAGTCTTGTTTGTTTGTCTAATTAGCAATAATGTGATAGTAGATTACTGTTTCATCTCTCAGTTAATGTAGCAACTTTAAGAAGAGATTTTTAAAGGTGGAAATGTTGGAGATTTTTTTTTTTTTTTGCTCAATTCCCACAGGGTTCCACAGGTAGTTCATGACATACTCTTGGTTTCCCGATAGTGAAAACCTACGAGGCCTACCAGATGATGTCAGTCTGCATTCAGGTCCATGCTGAGTTAAAGATGTCAGCCAAACGTTATTGATCTTAACAGTATTTAGTAAAATCATAACATACTTTTTAAAAAAAAAAAAAGAAAAAACAGAATAAAAAACAAATGTGAATGATAAAAGTGGAGTAAGGCAATCTGCTTTAGCTGATAATATGATGCGTGTGCGTGTGTGTTAAAGGAAGTGATGATGTCATGACTGATATGATTCACTAATGGGCCCAGAGGGGTTATCAGATGAACCTTTTGCTGGCTACCTTAATGGGCTACTGGGCACTGTGGTTGTGTGTGCGTGTGTGTGCGTGTGTGTGTGTGTGTGGTACTGCACATGCAAGAGGACATTACGAGTAGTATTTCGTTTTCTTGGCTTATTCCATTACATTTTCAGATTTATAATTAGGGCATTTAGATGAAGATGATTAATGCAATAATGGGACTTGATGGAGTCACAAATGTGTAACAGCTCTAACAGCTGTTACTGCTTCAAAAAAAACTACCCTTAAGATAGCTACTAATGAGGTCATTGGCCTACATGCTCTTAAAAGAAAAGCAGGAAACACATTAAAGCCTCTGTTAGCAGCGCTAAATTCTTAAAAACTTGACAGCTGCTGGCTCAGATCACTGTCTCTCTGTACTCCTCACAGCAACTGCTTGGATCAACAGTTTGTCTGATTTTCCCCAAACCAAAGTCCAAATGACAAGCGCTCTTTATGAAACATTCAGCAGCAGTGTCTCTGTGTGTGCTCATACATATGAGTACAGTGTGTGTGTGGCAATGCGTCTGAGTGTTTGCCAGCTTGATATTGACTGGAAGCGTCTTGACTGTGTCTGCTGAGTGGGTAGAGCTGACAAGGCTGAACACAGTCCAGGCAGTGCAGGCTGCAGCCTGCCTGCCTGCCTGCATGCACACCTAGATGGAGGAAAATGTGGAAGTAACAGTAGTATGCAACCAGGGCTCACAGGTCAAACTCTGCTAATTAATAACTGCTGTTTAAGAATACTGGTGAGCTGGAATGTGTATTGTGTGTCTGAATTGTATAAACCTTTACGTTCGGGGTAAAAGGGCTGTGTTTTTTGACCTTTTAGCCTTCATGGGGGAGGGGAGCTGAGGAGAAAGAGCTGTTTACATGGGGAGAGGAAAACAACAAGGAAATGCTCCACAGTGGGAGCTTCGCGGATTGCCTGGAGAGAACTTGCACTTTACAATGTGGGTGTGGGCTGCTGGGAGCATCTTCCGTTGTGAAAGAAGGAAGAATTAACTCAACAGTCAGACTGCATTAGTGTTGTCTTCCCAATGGAACACCAGTGTGAAGACTGCGGTTTGCTTTTGGGCGGTCTATGGCCATCCTCTCATGTCAACACTGACATGGGGTATTAAAGCAAGAATAACACCGGTTGCGAAAAACTTCATGACTCAACAGTCCATAGGAACAACACCTCAGCCCAGACACAAGAAGACCACACCAGGCTGCTGTGGGCTGCTAAGTTGTTTCTAAGTGGAACAAATGCATGTGTGACACACATAATAATCAGCGATGAGTCATGTCTCTGGCTGGCATTGAGGGTGGGTTTATGATAATATGTGCATGCAAAAAAAAAAAATCAATGTGAACAGAAGCAATTAATATCTGTAAAGTGCATGTGGACTTGGATGACATGGCCATATGTCAATCTGCAAAACACCAAATGGTTTGTTTGAGCCCAGGAGAAAACACAATAAACAAAATACAGTTTACAATCCACTCCTGCTTTGTGGCCTGTGAAGCCAATTTAATATAAGCATATTAAGACAAGCCTTGTTTGAATGGATGATCAGCAATCCACATATCAACGTTAAATAGCTCGGGTTAATTAGGTTTCATTCGAAGCTGTATTTGGTTTGTTACACGGGGCTTTTAAAATAGTACAACCTAGCCAAACCATTTCTAGCAAGTTGCCTTCTTTCAAAGTGTGCCGTCAAATGAGAAATCAAAGACCAATTCAATGCAGATTTTGCGAGATTAAAGATGAGAACTGTGGAGGATGAGGATGACTCCAGATCTGCATGAGACCCATGAGGTCCACACCCTCCCAGGCTCCTGCAGTCATTGTTTCCATTTCTTCGCCCGTTTTTTTTTTTTTTTTTTAAAAAAAAGCAACGGTCGAGAAGCGAGCATTAACATTTAGTTGTTCTTACCGTATTTAGGGTCCGGCTTTTTTTCCTCCAGCTCCATTCTCACACACTGCGGCTGATCAGACCTTAGACAGGACAGTTACCATGGAAATGTCGAGGAAAAAAACATCAATAACAGTGGCTGACTGCTACAGTGAGAGAGAGAGACCATCCCAAACCGAAGCTCGGCTAGGCTAACGGGGAGGAGAGAGGCAGCCAATGAGAGGACAGAGCCCGGTAACTGACAGCTACCACTGCCAATCAGAGCGCGCCTGAGCGGGACGCTCCCATTTGACTCGCCGCTACTCTAGTGGAATGTGCGGAGTGTTTGTGATGAATAATGTGTTTCTAATGGACAATAATGCGTTTAAAAAGACGTTTAAAGTGACCGGTTTCACTATATGTGAGAAAATACAACCACTAAATAAAAGACCACAGCAGCAGCGATGAAAAATAATATTTAGAGCTACTTTTACTTTATTTTAGTATTTGTATGCCATATTATTTCTACTTACCTACAATAGAGAGGGAGACATTGTTCTCCACTGTATATATTTGACAGCTTTGGTTACAATTACTTCACTGATTAGCCCATGGTTGTTGTTTTTGCTTTTTTGTTTTTTAAATAAAAAGTAAATGAACATCATACAAAATGATTCATTCTTATAGGTTGAACTGCAGCACAATATCAAGTAGTCAAAGTTGCCTCAACCTAAATGCTGTTAACAAGTTAAAGGATGGATAATAACGATCCTATAATGTAATATGTATTAATTTTGACTTTAGTTACTTTTTTGCTGATAATACGTTTATGTATATCAACTTAAATACATTTTTACAGGACCACTGGAGCACAGTCTGCAATAGTCTGAGTTTTAAAAAAAAAACTAGTCCTTTTACAAAATACTGTAACATAATATACTAAAGTTCATAAGCAATGTGGATCACTGGAGCATATCAGTGAAGTTAATAGATCCGCACACAGTTATTATCTCAAAAGTCTCATGAGAATTTAAACTGGCCATAACAAAGAAATAACTGACCTGTACTATGGTCTGTACAGAAGTGTTGCTTAATTCTTGGATGCATGAAAATAAAACAAAAAGCAAACACAACAACATTCCTACAAAAACAGTTAGTAGAGAGCCCCACCTTTGGTCATCATCAGGTGTGCCAGTAAAGCTATGAATAATTTAATATATATATATATATATATATATAATCAGGTTTCTTGAGAAAATCATGAGATCATTTTATTCATCTGTCTTCTTTTTATGCCTCAATTCGGGGGGCTATATTAGGCTAATAAACATACATTAGACAATTGTGGGAATTTGTCCTTATTAAGATTATATAGCCTGTCTGATTATTGTTGATATAGTTGCTGTTGTATTTTTTCCTGTTGTCAGCTGGCTCCACAGTCAGCTGCAGTGTCACTTACAAAAGTTTGGTCCGGGCACTCGACATTCTGTACGTGGCTCCCTATTTTACCGGCCAATGAGCTGGAAGGGCGGGGGCCGACACCCACCACGCTCCGGTCCCAGACAGCACTCGATAAACGCCATTTTAAGCGTGGAAATGTGTTGCATATTCAAACCAAACACCTACTAGGAGTCAAAAACAAAAGCTCGACCCTGTGCACGGAACAAGAAGAAGCGCCAGATATTCCCGACAGACAAACTTCACAAGTATATTTCATATAATAACTTCTTTTTTTTCAATCTGAAGCTGGTTGCATAACTTCCACGCGTTGCACAACACAACTATTGGCCTCAAGTGCTTCACCTGTCATGGAGGAAAAGAGCTCCCATGTTTAACGTTACGTATCCCTGTGACGTCACCACGGGTCAAATTGTATTTAAGCGACTATATTTGCTCAGACCACCGCCGAAAAGTCACCGGATCATCAGAGCAACTCGCCGAGAGGAAAACGGTACCGTAGCTACAACTTTAACGTTAAAAAAAAATTAAATGTTTACATTGTTGCATGGACGTTTATAAGTACTAGTTTATATTTATATTTAGTTTACAAGGGGACAACATGTTAGGCTACTACTTTGTTCTGTTCTGTGTCAATCATTATAAACAGTTATTTTTATTTTCCTGTATCCAGAAGAACTGAGAAAACATTTTAAATTCCAGCCCAGTTCTTAATCAACACCCAAGCCTCTGTTTTCTGACCTGCATGGACTAATAATAATGCAGTGATAATTAAAACATAAAGTGTATTTATGAGCCTACCAAAATGCACATAGACGAT
Source organism: Hollardia meadi (assembly GCA_037974645.1). Taxonomy (NCBI): domain Eukaryota; kingdom Metazoa; phylum Chordata; class Actinopteri; order Tetraodontiformes; family Triacanthodidae; genus Hollardia; species Hollardia meadi. Next base: position 11,038,031 of record JBBPCS010000283.1, read on the forward strand.
TCATTAAATGGTAATATATTATATTTTATATCTTCCTTTTTTTTCCTTTTCTTTTTTTGTTCAGTACACATGGCTCTCAGAGGTGCTGTCACCCGTCTGCTCTCAAACAGCCCAAAATGTGCTGCTGTTATTGCGTCCAGAGCCCAGGGCACAGCTGCTGCAGCTCCTAAAGGTACATTTGAAATTCATGAATTCTTTAAATATCAGAACTGGTTAGATTAAGTTTGGAGTGATGTTTTTTTTTTTTTTTTTTAAGAAAGATAGCTAAATTCCTTGATGTAGGAAACACCATCTTCTTTTTTCTCCAATAAGAACACACAGGAGGCGAAAAGAGGTATAAATTGTTTATAAATTTGTCCATGATGATGTAAAATCCACTGGGCTCAACTCTTATAATTGTCTTCCTTCAGATGGTGAAGAAATCAAAAAGCCGGCAAAGGCACGTAAGTGAAGTTGTTATGAGTTGAAGTTGGTCCTTCCAGATTCCTTCACATGTTCTCTTGGCACACATTACAATGACATAACCACGGTGTGTGTGTGTGTGTGTGTGTGCGCGTGTTTTGTCTCTCAGCCAAGGTGTCATTCAACTGGCGGGACGCCCTGGATCTTGAGGGTCAGCTGACCGAGGAGGAGATCATGATCCGGGACTCCTTCCGTGACTACTGCCAGGAGAAACTCATGCCTCGCATCCTCATGGCCAACAGACACGAACGTAAGCGAAGCACACGTGATTTTTTTTTTTTTAGATGTTTATTTTCATGTCATCTAATAGCCTCATAGCACCTCATAGCACAGAATATTCAGTTTCAGGTTTTGCTGTTTTACTCTCTTCTTCAGTTGCAACTGCTCGGTGTGTAAAAAAGTGTTTTCTGATAAATATTTGGTTTTGGTCATTTTCTGTTTTCACAACATGCACTGTGCTGCAGATTTCCACCGTGAGATTGTCTCAGAGATGGGGGAGTTGGGCGTCTTGGGTCCAACCATTAAAGGTAAGCACAAACAAAACCACATCATCATTCTTTTGTCCTAGAATTTGAGAGTAATTGAAGTCATTGTTTTGGGAGAAATGTCTTTGTCCTGCAGTATTTCAAAGATCTTTATGGACCTTTACATTTTCTATTTCGTCACTTTGTTCTTTCATCTTATTCAAAACACAACATGTTTTTTTTGTCAGTTGGATTAGTATTACGTGTAAGACTTCACACTGTGTTTTATTTCCCCTGCAGGGTACGGCTGTGCAGGCACTAGTTATGTGGCATACGGCTTGATTGCCAGAGAGGTGGAAAGAGTGGACAGTGGCTACCGGTCAGTCATGAGTGTCCAGTCTTCGCTGGTCATGCACCCTATCAATGCCTACGGCACAGAGGCCCAGAAGGAGAAGTACTTGCCCCGGCTTGGTGAGAGCGACATTTTGCAGCATTTGTATACGACCTTTTAAAAATGGCAAAAAGAACACTCTCAAGATTGTCATTGATGTTTGCATTTGTCGTGCAGCTCGAGGAGAAATCCTGGGCTGCTTTGGCTTGACAGAGCCCAACCACGGCAGCGATCCCAGCAGTATGGAGACCAAGGCCAAATACAACCCGTCCAGTGGTACCTTCACCATCAGTGGAGCCAAGACCTGGTAGGTAGATCCACACATACAGGAAGAAAAGAAACCGGCTCTCCTGATTGAGTGTTTTCTCAGAGCTCTCTGTTGATTTAGAATGGGACAAGATACTGATGCCTCACCTGGAAATCTGATGTACGGAACAGTCATTTCTACAGCATAGAAATGACTGAAGTCTTCCTCCAGTCAAAAATGTGTTTTTCTTCTTGATCCTCCAGTTGAATGTTTGAGCTTCACTGTGTAGAATGATGCATGTGCAGAGTCTGACACTATAAGGCTGTTTTCACATTCATTGCTGAAAGTGTAAATTTGATCTGTGCTCATTGAAAATCTGAAGTCAGTTAAACCTGAAAACTTAAAATGAAACTTTGATCTGTACCAAGTTTCAAGCCATGTAGTTAATGTTTGAAAACCTCTTCACTCTCCATCCTCTGCTAGGATCACAAATTCCCCTGTGGCAGACATCGCAGTGGTGTGGGCCAAGTGTGAGGACGGCAAGGTGCGGGGTTTCATCTTGGAGCGTGGAATGAAGGGTTTGTCAACCCCCAAGATTGAGGGAAAGTTCTCGCTGAGGGCGTCCGCCACTGGCATGATCCTGATGGATGAGGTGGAAGTTCCCCAGGAGAACCTGCTGCCAAACGTCTCTGGTCTGGCTGTAAGTGGCTGCTCTCTTAGATCAAGTTCAACTATAAACATTCCAACAGTAATGTGACTGATATTTTACATTTCTTCTGTCGGTGATGCCCAGGGTCCCTTTGGCTGTCTGAACAACGCGCGGTATGGCATTGCGTGGGGAGCTCTGGGAGCTGCTGAATTCTGCTTCCACACTGCCCGTCAGTACACTCTGGACAGGTACATGATATCCTGTCTACAATACAGTATCTGTGATTGCTATTGTCAAGGTCACATGACCTTACAGACATCAGAGAATCAATATCCAGTGAAAAAAGTGTGAACATTAGCTGTATCATACTGTATATCCAGATAATCTCCTCGTGTTATGCCAGCCTCAGCTTTTTTTTTTGAGAACGATTGGTTTTCATGTCATTCTACCCTCCAATCAGAATCCAGTTTGGTGTGCCACTGGCCAGAAACCAGCTGATGCAGAAGAAAATGGCTGACATGCTGACTGAGATCACCCTTGGGCTGCAATCATGCCTGGCCCTGGGAAGACTTATCGATCAGAAGAAGTGAGTCTTCTCTTTCTGTCTTTAAATTTCTGTCATGTTTATTTTGGCCTCAGTTAACAGTTTTCCTGTATTCTTTCCCTAATAGAGCAGCACCAGAGATGATCTCACTGCTGAAGAGGAATAGCTGTGGAAAAGCTCTGGATATTTCCAGGCAGGCCAGAGACATGCTGGGAGGAAATGGCATCGCAGATGAATACCACATTATCCGTCACGTCATGAACCTGGAGGCCGTCAACACATACGAGGGTAGGCACACACCTATTTATCTATTCTTCATTTTCAAAAGTACCAGCAGACGGTAGTATTACTCTGAGAACTTTTCAAACTTTAGCTGCAATTATACACACCCACCACCAGAGGTCAGCAGTGCAGAAAGATAGAGATTTTTCACAACTCGGTCCGCTTTAATGTAAAGCACATCAAGTAAATATACAAAAACAATTTTTTTTTTTTTAAATACATTTTTTAAATTCGAATAAATGTTGCCAATTTGCTGTAAGGAAAAAAAACTCAAAAATGTGTACTCTCATAGCTAAAGAGGACTGAGCAAAGTTTGGAAAATCCTACTGACAGCTCTGTTTTTTCATTGTTCTTTATAGGAACTCATGACATTCATGCCTTGATCCTGGGCAGAGCCATCACTGGACTGCAGTCCTTCACTGTTGGGAAGTAAAGGTTCTTGACATGGACTTGATGTGGATTTGTACTGTAGCACCTGTTCATCTGGCCTCTGAGAAACACGGCCTCACTGAGCAGAAACATGAGGTGGACTTCACCTGCCCTTACATCAGGAGCTTTGCCCAGTGGGCTGAATCACAAACACCTCATTACATTTCTATATTTTCAAACAACTAATAGAAGCTGATTGTTACTGCATCTTTGGTGAATATGTAAGGTCGACCTTACAAAGCAGTGGGTCCAACTGTCATGACATTTTAACAGTTAAGATGCCTGAAATATACAAGGTGCATGTCAAAGTTGTAGCATTGGTTGGTTTATATTGTGGTAACTGAATATGTAAATAACCGGTTTTGAATGAGTGAGAACATATGAGTGAGTGTAGCTGAGATTCTGTGTGCCCAATGCAAATTAAATTATCTTCTGTTGTCATTTGAAATTGTGATCATATATTAGTTACTGGAGGTCTGAAGAACTGCTTATCTGTTGTTGAAATACAGTACAGTAGCACAGACATAAAGGGGAATTATAAAACATAACACATTTAACACCTGAGAGCCAAATAACTTGGTTTATTTTGTCAGTGTTAGTTGCATTTGTATTTACTGAATCAAAACAGTGAAACTGAACATGCATAAAATATAGATTATGCTTTTAATTTTGACTGGAATCATGAGCTGTAAAACAAAGTCATCATGGATTTTTGGAAAAAGAAGAAACCAAAAGGAGTTATCCAAACAACGGCAACTATTCTGAAAGCTCAATATAATATTGAACAAAAGAGCACGTAAGAACTAGTTGATCAGGGCTCTGACATCTGGCTAATGGCCAGGCCCTCTCTGAGACCTGCCAGTGCCTGGCTGGCCTCCATGAGCTCCTTATTGAGCTTAGTGCAGCTCTCCAGCACCTCTGTCAAGTCCTGCAGCTTCACCTGCATCTCATTACTGTTGTCTTCATAGACTGTGTACATGTTCTCCTTCATCTGCTGGCACACCTCTGTCACCTAGGGAATAAAATGTGGGGTTAAGAAAATACCATTGACCACATTAGAACATTTCTGTCAGGACCACTATAGTCAAAGAAACTTAAGATTCCCATTTGCATTAAGTTATATTTGGCGGTATGGCTTTTTTCTGAGAGCTCAAGCAGCAAAGTATTTGGAGCTAAGCAGCAAATACCCCCCGGGTATAGAGCAGAGCAGGCATCAATGACAACAGAAATGACATTGATTAAGACACAACATAAAAAGGAGGAGCTAGGGTGGCAATGGGTTGCAAAGTGGCTTGCAGAGGAAGCAGGCAGGCCAAAGCAGCTTAAATAGTACGCCCTGTATGAGATTTGCCAATTGAATGCATAGAGGAGAATCAGCTGAGCCATCAGCTGGTGTGGGCTGGCTTCAGATCAGCTGATTGAGCTGAGATTGTGAGCTGAGCTTGACCTCCGTGGACTGCCAGAACTAACGCAATGCTCAATTTGTGGACACGGGGGACAGTACCAGACACACAGTGAACAGATGTAAATGTATCAATCCACAAATCGAGCATTAAATGCATTCAGGCCAATCATGAAAGGACTATGTGGTAAGTACCAGTATGTGGTGGACTCGATCATTATAAAGTAACAGTTTTTATACCTTTTCCACTAGTTTCTCCTGAAAGCTGTCCATCACTTTCTGGTCACTGGTGCGGCTGTCGTTAATCTTTTCTACCAGATCCTGCACTCTTCTGCTGATGTCATCTATGCTTGAGCTACAATAGATTTCGATATACATGCTGGTTGAATGTGGCTTCAACCTAAATATCTTATTAATTAAAGATTACAAAAAGAGTATTGTTCATCCTGGGGAAAGTGGGCAATACCGCCGAAATGAAGAAATGATCACTTCAGTGAATGGGTTGGACTGCAGGTAATTCTGTACCTGGTATGCTGCTCTTGAATCTCACTCCTGCTCACGCTTGACGACTTCCCTCTTGTCGAATTATGGTCGGTGTCTTCTGTCTGTGTTGCCAAGGACAATGAAACAAGCAGCTATCACCCAAAGGTGTACAGTATAAATTTACTGTACATGTGATTTCACAGATCCCCAAAACAGTAACTTATAAAATAATCTTTTAAAATCCTGTTAAAAGAAAACGTTAATCTGGGGGAAATTATCATCTGGGAAAACATAGGAACAAGATGTGTTGTCTATTTTTTTTCATTTATTCATCTTCATATTGTTGTACACTACATAAATCATGCTGCCTCATCATTCATTAGACAGTAGCTTTTTCATTTTTTTCTGGAGTATTTTGTTACCACAAGTAAATATCTTGCTGTTACAATAAAAAAAAAACAACACTACATTTGAGGACTCTTGCTTTACATGATCATATTTACCATCTCTAAATCTTCATGGCCGCTCTTGGGAGTGGGCTGTGAGGTGGATGGTGTGTCATCAATGAAAAAATCCATTTTTGGTCTCTTTGACGTGATGTCGTGGCTGGATTTGAAAAAAAGACACATCTGTTAAAAAAAAACCCCCACAAATTATTACCTGTTTCTGAGTATCATGTAAAGTTAGCCTAAGGAGATGGCTCAGTTCTCAGAGCTACAGATAGCTTTAGCTTTAGCTAGGCTGTAAAATCTAACATTAACGTTTACCCTTTAACTTTACACACCATATGAATTTTGTTCTGGTTATACAGTTACAATATAAAGTATGTGGTCAACAAATGTGTATAATATTGCCTACAGAAAAATATATTAAACGCGTAGCTATGTGTAGCTACAGGCGTTCATCTACAGTATGTGCTACTTCGCGTTAACGTCAGTTAGCTAAATGCTAACGTACTGTATCTTGCGAGCTAGTCCACGGATTCCTTCCTGTTTATGTGGTTACACAAGCCGACATCCTGTTTTATTATATATTTATTGCGTTTAACAATATTTTCTTGAAATTATATAAACGATATATAATCTAATTTATCTTTTATAACCTGTTACGACATTGAGATGTTCTTACCTGGTTAGCAGTGCTGGAAGAAGTAAAGAAAGTTGGCAACACCACACTGTAAAAAAAAACAAAAAAAACTCAAATAGCTGACATTACATGTAAATGGCTAAAAAAAAATAAAAATAGGCCCACTAAAAAAAATTTCTTTTTAAAAATATGAAAGTTTTTTTTATATTACTGGATTATATTGGGTAGGTGCAAAGTAGCAGAATTCAGGAAGTGGGGCAGGACTTAATTTCAGCCTTTCTAGTCAGGAAATATTAAGGATTTTTTTTATGGCATTAAAACAACTAAGAACTTCTTAGCAAGAATCTTTGTGTGTTGTGTGTACGTACGTGTGTGAGTAGTTATAATGTCTTTGGGCATTACGGGGCAGAAAGCACTCGCTCAAATTGTATGTGGTGGATTAAATGGGATGAGATGAGGGACTGATTGATCGTTGCTCTGATTGGAAGCATAATCCCTCTCTTCCTCTCTCTGTCTCTCTGTCCCTGCCCACAGTCTGGATTAACCCAGCATAGGGGATACAGCAGAGAGGCACAGAGGCTGTTTGAAATGTCCCGATGTCTGGTGGAGGATGGACAGATGATAACAACATAGTGCTAATGAAAGAAATTAACTACTGTGTCGAAACATGTTGGTGAACTTCAAAGATCCAAATGTCTTTAATCTGGAAACTGCAAAAACTTGGTCTTGACAGGTGGGTTAATTTATTCACTGGCCTGTTTTTAATTTAGTTGAGTATCAGAAAAGTAGCTCTTTATACCCAAAAAGTAAATACAAGTTTAAATTCAAATGGTAATTTATATATATATTTGCATTAAATGTCCACCTGCCTTATATTTAAGTAAATTTTACAATAAGATATACATCTTTTTACTTATCTGCCTTTCTGCATTTTAGGGAGTGGCATGTCAGTAGGTGGATAAATCCAATTGGGAATTTTCTCACCTTGAATATAATGGAATAACCACTCACTGGAGGAAGTGGAGACTCTGGGAATATGGACAGCTTTAACTACACGGACGAAAGTGGACTCTCATTCCAGTACTTGGTCCATAATGCGGAGCCACTTTACAAGGAGTACAAGCCTCCTCCCAGGGACCTCATCCAGCTCCCTAAATCTATTGTCTACCTCCTGATGGCCGCTCTGGTTGTTGTTACTGTGGCTTACGCTATCGTGGGTCACCTCATCAAAGATCTCATGCTCGATATAACAGGTACTCAAATCTATTAAGCAATTAAGCATTAGTTATTTGTCAGAACTCACTTTTAAAACAGGGTTTTATTCAAACATTGTTTGATTATCATAAATTCCAACAACAAATTAAAGCAAGCATGTGGAACTATGCTGTGGGTAGATATCCTCTAATAAAGGGGAAATGTGTTGCATTTGCCCCCACATCTGGTTGTTTTTGCTTTTGTTTCACAGTGCCAACCAAAAATGTGTAAATTAGTCAAGCAAAAGTCTGTGGTTTAATTGTGAAGGCTCAGATATTATAGTTTATATAATAGATTATATTATCTGTATAATATTATATATATTATATATATATATATATATTATATATGTATATATATTATTATATAAATCTATATGTGAATTTTGGGGATCATGCCCTTAATAAGATGAGTTTAATATAGATTATTATGTCTCCATACTGAATATCTCTTTGTAACTTTCTCATAAAAAAAGCTGAAAACACAGAACACATTTTTTTCCAACAAGTAACTTCCCATGGAGATGAAGCAAAAGTGCAGCAATCGTATATTAAATATAAAACTGGAACGGTACTAGGGATTGGGATGAGGATGGTGGGGATAAATTGCTGCGTTCACATCCCTCCTCTTTCATGCATCCACAGAGTGTTTGCTGGGCCCTGTCGATGAGGACCCGACAAAAGACGGCAAGGTGGAAGGAGTCAGCCCTCTGCACATGCCGCCTGCCCTCAGCCACTCCCACCCAAATGCCTTCCATGTGTGGGACCAGGACGACGTCATCATCTCCATGACTCCCGCAAACGAGAGCCCGCTGACCAGCCCTCTGATGGCCGTCATGCCGTACATACCTTCATTGTTTCCCACCTCCCTCAACACCAACAGCCCGTCCTACAATCATCCAATCCCGAAGGAGAGCTGAGGCAGCATGAAGCATCCAAGACAGTTTTCATGAGGTTCATCTGCTTTTAACACAGTTTCCTCTTATTTCCCTCTCGCTTTGGTTTTCTCCTTTATCTCCTTTGTTTTCAATTCAGTTTGCTTCTTTTTAAAAGTGTTGGAAAAAGTTCAACAATTTCTCGGAAGACCAGTGTCACAAATCCAATTACAATGTATGACCCGCAGAAACTTGAAAACTATGCATCAAGACTTTCAAGCAGTGATGAAGGCCAATCTGGACGTATGGATCCGTCACAGTAATCGATCTCTGTACATGAGCAAGAAACAAACGGTAATTTGTTTTTCAGTGGGATGGCCTTCACTTGTTAATTTTCCCCTGTGGATTTGTGCCAAGTTAGCATCATGATTTATTTACCATGCTGTTTCATTTGTTTTTATTTAAGCTCTCTACCTTTCTCTGACAAACTTCAGATGGAGTTATGAGGAGCTTGTGACCATATAACATAAAATAATTCAAATTTATAATGAGGTCATTTTTGGTGACAAACAGGAAATGTGTCCTCAACTGCAGTGAATGACAGATCAAGTCAAAATCATGTCTTAAAGCTTCACTGTTTCACCAGGTGATTCTCAAATTCATTATACAGTATATTATACAGTATAAATGATGAAGAGAGCAATGCACACATTACAGGAGAGCCAAGTGTCCGTGTTGAGTTCTTGTGTCAAATTAAGGTATATATATATATATATATAGTATATATATGATAAGATAGTGTTTGCTAACACTTTTGTGTCAGTCAGAGTTACTGCTTTCAGGTGACCATGTGATACCTTTTAAGGATAGGCACAGTATGCATAAGATCAATACAATATAAAATGAAAGCCTCAGACATAGAGAGAGCCTCTTGGAATATGTATTAAAACAACAACAACAATAAATCAATTATAAATCTAACAATAAATTCCTATTTTATTAAGAATCCTATTTAATTAAGAATTAAGAATCTGGGTATTTGTATAGTGAATGGTGTTAAAATGGTAGAAATGCAACATTGCAGTGCACAAGTACACTACGCCATGCCTTTAATAATGGTATATGATTCACAGATTTAATGGTATGTGATTGGTATCTGTTATGCTGAAATATGATAGTGATGATAGATTTGCTCATTGGCATGAAAACACACGCGCTGTTACACAATTCAAAAAGACAGACATTGAGATCAGGGTCAGTTTTAAGCAGGATATTGGCTGAGATGCAGAAATCCTAGGATATTAACAGCACATGAAGGCTGTGACGTCACACACACACATTTTTTCCTCTGCCTGCATCTAACTAAAAAAAGAGGATTATTCCACATTTCCTAATTCTCTGTGGACAAGAATCAAAGTCTTTTTTATATTAGATTATTTTGGGGAACTCTCAGCAAGTTAACATTGCTCATTCCATCTGAGAAACACACAGAGTGCCCGTGTTCAGTGAGGGGTGGAGATTAGGAAGCGAAGATTAGATGAGCAGCTTAGCCTTTAATACAGCATCCTTTTATTACTTTTGAGCCGTGGAATTAGATAATCGGACAGTGGCAGCCCAGTCTCAGTGGACGGACTTCAGAAAGTCACATTGTTATTCTGGTTAACCTGGAAGGAAAATAAATGCACCGATATGGGGTTGAAAATAACTGGTATTGCTGTGGTACAAGTCATGATGATAAGGGAGTGGAAAAAGGAGGAGCAGGAGAAGGAGGGTCGGGGCAGTTAAAGCCCCTGTAGCATGAAATGAAAACTTTTTTCCCCTCCTTCATGAGAAATTCAAGCAAAAGTTTTAGCCAGAAAAGGCTGCACACTTTAAATCAGTAGAATTATGAAAAAGTAGAACCTGTTTCTTCTTTCAGAAAACAAGCAGCATTTTGAAACTCGCATCCAAGACCGTGAGATGGAGTTCTGGCTAATTAATTAACCAACTTTTCATTCCATGAAACACTTGGATTTAACAATAAATACCAAAAGAATTCACATTTTTGACATTTCAATTCTCTTTGTCAAATACACCTCCTGGAAAACAACTTTAAAGGCCTTGAAAACCTATTTTCGCCGTTAGCTTCAATCTGTGACCAATGCAATCATACGCACACAATTTACTGCCAAAGTTGGAACCGTTTTGGTTATTTCACATGACTGATTTCTTTCCGATTGTCTCCCAGGTCAGAAGCCGGCAGTTGGAAAAATGTGGTGTAACGCAAAACAAGCGTCTTTCAAATAAATCACCAACTGCACCTATAGTTTAGGAAACCAACAAGTTACAATTTAAATTTAACTTTTTAGAAATGGCTTAAATTCACTTCTGACTTGAGGGACGATAAAAGGTTTGCTAATCCTATTTCCTCAGGAGATCTCCGCTCTCTGAACTCCACGCTGACACTATGGGTGATGCGCTGGTCACACAGGAGCTCTCTAATTGGTGCAGATGGGTTAAGGCTTAAGGTGGAGCCAGTTAAGACTCAAAGCAGGTCAGACTGAGGAAGTGATGCACCAGAACGTTCCAGACCCTCCTGTGCATCACTTTAACCAATAATGTCAAATTTCATACTCCTTTTATTCAACTTTTGGGTATTTGTGTTGCAGTATTTTTATGCTGTGCTATTTGACCCCAGGTTTTGTCTGGTTTATTAAGAAGCAATTTGGCAGCTTATTAAAAGCGTTACCTCCATCCAAAAATGATGCGACACAAAGCTTGCCTGTGGCTAACTTTAATTTGCTTTAAGTTGTGCTCACCGGTGTCAAGAGACATTTTTGGATTAGTTCTTGTTTGGAAGTTGAAGCAGAACATGTGAGTGCAGGATTACTTGTGGACATTTGGTGGCAGGTGAAAAAAAACATAGGACTGAGGGTTTAACATAAACATAAATAACTACTGCAAACACTGCTACAGTTGGAACATGGCTATACCTTGAGCATATTTCTCTGGGTTAGTGACGTGAGCTCTCTTCTTTGTTAGTGCAATTTGTCCATGTAGTTCATTTTAACCTGTGTTTGGCCTTCTCTGCTTTTTTATAGTTATAGTTGACATTTAAACCTGCAACAACAGCAGAAAAGTGTGTGAACACAACATCGACATTTTATCACCTTCTATATGGTAAACTCCTCAGCTAACAGCTACACATTTAGCAGTTACAGAGCAACATTATATCATTCATTTGGAGTTGTGTTTCTTTCCACTTGATGAATATAAGTCCAATATTCACTCTCCTTTAGCTCTGTATGTCTCCAGCAACTTACAAGGGAAATATCTGGCTCTATAGCTGCTAAAACAGCTGCCTGCTTCGGCTGAAAACTAGACTATGAGAGCGGTGAGAGTAAATCAAAACAGCTGAACAATGAGCTGAAACTCACTTTAAACCTGAGGGGAGCTGCAGGTTCTGGTGATAACCCATCTGTGGATTCATCACTACGAGCAACCCCTCTCACATTTGGTCATTTAATAGGTAGTTATCATAAAAAAATGTTATTTCGTATTTGATTTTGCTTTAATCAGGAATTTAAAATATATACTACTTCCCAAGTGCCCCACGGGGTACCCACTGAGGACCCCTGCAGGTGAAAGATCAACACATACATGCATACAGTATAATAGTGTCCAAACACCAGTCTGTCTGACGTGATGTTCGATGACCAGTGAGTCTTTATTCTGGTCTGCAGTGAGTTTACGTCAATCATGTTTAAGTGATCCTTACCTGTTCTTTACCCTCAGGTGGCAGCTTACCCTCGGTCGATTCCTTCCTGGCACTGACTCTGTCAGTCATCCAGCTCTATTGTGGACTGTAACTTATCCTGATTAGTAATGAAACACTAAGAGTAAGTAAGCCTTGTTGACAGACAGCGGTTAAGACAAGAAAAAGGGAAAAATATCTGGCATTTCATTGTGATACAGTAATACATTATAGCATACCCCGGTCTGTTTGGGGGTTTGTGAACCTATTAACCAGCATTCAGTGGTCATTTGTATTTACATTTATTTTCTCAATACAGAATTAAGAGTTGAGACCCCAGATTAGACCCGATTACACCACAGCCATCAAAGGTCATAGATGCAAACAATTCAATAAGTCAGCAGGAGGAGGGGCGAAAAAACAGACCCCCGTCTGTTCTGGGTCTGCTCTGCTTCGTTAATTGTCATTGGTTGGCTGAGTTTATCCTGGTTGCAATCACTGTCAATCTGTCATTCAGCCTAATCCTCTGTTGGCAGGCCAGGTGGTTCTCTGTGATGGACAAAAAAAAAAAAAAAAAGCTGTGACGGAGGAAATCTTGGCCTCTCCTGTCCTTCAACAGCAGCCAAACACAGTATCTGAACTCTGCACACGGGCCTCAAATACGACACATACAACCAACTGTACATCCCATACATTTAAGGGCTGGGTGACGGGATTCAAATTTGTTAGAACAGATCTCGTCTTGGAGTCTTTTGCAGATTTTAATCTTGCAAATGATTGCAATGAAAATGTGTAGGCCTACGTTTAAGTGAATTATGCAAGACGTGGGTTTGCCCCATAATGCTCATTTGGAAATGGTCAAGTCATGCAATGTTGTCTACTCAACAAATTGGTGAAATGCTTCTGCCAAATCATTGTACCCAAATTGTGTAAGAGTATATAGAAATTGGCAAGATTTGGGGGGGGAGAAATTCAACCCTGAGGAATTTTAATGGCGACTAAAAACAGAACAAAGGAGCCAGTGTGCTTGTCCAGTCATATTTACAATACTAGTAGATCTATGCTACTGAAGGGACTGCAAACTTGTACTTCACTCTAGACTATTCATTTAAAGCAACTAGGCCCAATTAGATATCCTATAGGATTTGTGGATTCTGTAGCGTTTTTAAGAGAAAGTCATGGGTTTCAAGCAGAGGATCAAGTACAAACCAGTTCATCATCTTGTGAAAAAAGGTAAAAGGCAGCAATCAAAACCAAAACATTTGGTCCTGAATTTATCCCCAAGCCTCATGTCTAATTTCCAACAACAGCTTCACAGTCACACCAAGCAGATCCATTTTCTGATGACCTACTCTCCTTATAAAACGCATTTCAAAGAATTGAGACAAGTCTGTGTTGCATACGTCAGAACCAAAAGTCATGAGACCAACCAAGCCGACGTGACACTCTTTACAAACTACATTTATTCTTTTATCAAACAAGGAATTTACATGTAAAACGAGTTGATTCTCTTTAAAAAACAAAATAGCTTTGAAATATTAATGCCAAAGTTTAAAAAGACAGGAAAGTAACAGCCATGACTTTGATCTGAAACTGAACTGCAGACTAAATAACCATCTACTCAAAGTTCCTTTGGGAGAGGACAGTGCGATAGAGAGAAGTGCCTTTAGCCTGGAAGAAGGTCACGATCATCTTGTTCTTCGTGACTTCTGCGTGGACAAAGCCTCCCAGTGTTGAAGCTTGGCCGGTGAAGAACTTCACAGAACCTTTGGGAACATGGTTCCAGTGACGGACATCAGGGTCCAGAAAGTTTCCAGCACCACTCACCACGTAACCCACATCAGACTCTTCAATGTACTGTAGGGGACAGAGACAAGATGGGATTGAAGCGGCCTTACAGATTCATACCAGAGGTGGTTTTGACATCTTGCATGAACCTACCTGCAGATTATGGTCATGACCGCAGAGGTAAGCAGTGGCCTTGTATTTAATGAGCAGAGGATGAAGCCTCCGCAGAAGGCACTCTGTGGGCCCATGTTCGGACACGGACCACACGGGGTAGTGGCCTGCCACCAACAGGAAGTCTGCCTTGGACCGAGCCAGTCTCCCCTGCAGCCAGGTCAGCTGACGGTTGGCGTCCACCGCACGCAGGGGTCCTCTGGGCTTCTCATCCACAAAGTCGTCAGAGTTGCCGCACAGCATTATGGTGTCGAGCATGATGATGGTCAACGTCTTCCCCGTGTTGGGGATCCGGAAGTTCAGCTCGTAATAATAAGAGGGAAATCTCCTAAAAAGCAAAGTTGTTGATTTTGTTTGAGACTTCTTGAGGAGGTCTAAACTTTTAGAAACATCTTTTAAAAGTTGCTCGTTACCATCTGTCAGATTTGTGGCTGTACTCGATCTGGGCTTCGACGTTCCCTGCATGGTCATGATTGCCAGCAAGTACATACCAGGGGACTTGTAGAGACTTTGCAGTGTACACAGACTCAAAAGTGTTCTGATAAAAAGACAGACCAGGGTATTTGCCTCCAAAATATTACTTTAACATTTAAAAAAAAAAATGTCTTTCAGAATACATCAAGTTTACTCAACTGACCTTAAACCGAGGAGAGTCCACACTGTCCACACCTCTGTAGTAGAAGTTATCGCCAAGGGCCAGAACAAAATCAGCTCCCATCTGCTCTGCTACTTGACTCATTTCTCGAGCAGTAGCCTTCTGCACAGCGGTGATGTAGGGGGGATAGGGCACTCCACCCCAGTCTCCTACAGCCAGGAACTTAATCGAAGTCCTGTTTTCTGCAAGGGAACATACAACAAACTCTTACAAGCCGAGAGTCTGAAGAGATCACACTCATAAAATTTTCTTATGAGAGATAATGAAAGCCAACGTGAAGTGATACTTACTGCCAATTTCCTCCAGATCTTGAAAGGCAGTAGGATAGCAGTAGGTCACAGGGATGGCGGCAATTAAGATGGATACCAGTGTAAGTGCCATCTTTAAAGAATCAAACAATCAGATCTTCACTTAAGAGCTGAAGTAAACAGCTCAAACAAAGACGTTTAGTCATAGTGAAATGAAGCACACGCCTCAGAAAAAAAACCCAGAAGCGGAACATGAAACAACACACAAACCACAGCTGCAGCTTACCATGCGAGCCTACGCTTCCTCTCTCCCTCCTGCCTCACTACACAACATGATCTCTTGCTTTATGCCTAAAGGTGGACTTGTGATTGGCTGCAGCCTGAAGCTGACATGTCCCAGCTGGAGCTAATAGAAGCTAATCAAACTAGCCATGTCTATGAGGCTGGGAGGGTGAGAGGTTACAATTTCATGTCTGTCAAAGCACAAACTCAGATGTTGTGAAACAGACAGATCAAATGATCATCAGCCTTCGGCAGACACAGCCCAGGAGTAAAGCAGCATCTTATGACTCAATCCTCTTCCATTGAAAAGAAAACAAAGCTGGCTTACAAGAAAAACAGCCTGTCAGGAGTAGGTGTCTGCATGCAGAGATAGCAATGTCAGAGCTCAAAGATAAAAACCACTCACAGCTGGTAACTGGTGAGGTGTGCTCAGGATGACCTGACGGGACACTCTCTGTCCTCGCAGCGCTCCTCGTGCTCGCCTTATATGAGCAGCCCCCCCGTGGAGAGGCTGCAGGAGGACCAGCCCTGGGACATGCTGCATGGGCATGATCGTTGCTCACACCCTGACTCAGTCTTGGGTCTGTGGTCACATGTGGTCTGCAATGGTTATTATAGCTGGTGTGCAGACTCCACTTTTTCCACCTCGGTGTTAATCACCGTTTCCTTTCCTCATTTTTTCATACCTCTGTGTTTCCATCTTTTTGGATGATTTGGGAATAAGAAATATGGCCAACTGAGTTCTTCTGTTGCTTTAACTGAAAACAGGGCTTCCTGCCCTCTTCTCACTTTGACGCCAACACATAATTGTCTGTTGAACAAGTGCGATTATTAGTTCATAATAACCTGAATTTACTTTTTGCAGACCTAAATCAAGCCATCAATAGAAGACATGCTTACATGATGCAGATGACAGCAGCATTCAATGTACGCATATTATTTAGTATGCTGCTCACACATGCAGGCCTGGTTAAAGGGACAATCAATAAATTGAATTTAAATTGAGTTAACTTGCTTGAAGAACTACTGTGAAAAGTCCTTCAGTGTCTTTTGTGGCTCTGGAGAAAGCTTTCAAAAGTTGGAAAAGATAACCCTTAATAAATCCATCACTATGCCAACATCATGCCCATCTCAGATTGAATTTGAGAAAGCCCATGTGCAGCATGTGGGGGGGGGTTTAAAAGATGGGGTTGTTCACTAGGAAGGATAATCTGTCTTGTGTCTCATAAAAAATTTGAACTAGTACTGTATTTTAAAAAGAAAATCTGTGGATATGTTGCTATGGTTTTTTATGTTTAACATACCACGTAATGCATTGTCATCAACTGGTATTGCCAACAATGCTTAACCTGGCTAGAGCAAGCCATCTTGGTTTTCTGACTTAGAAATACAAAGCTATAACTAACTTCTACAGCTACAATTTGTATTTCTCATCTTATATTGTATTTGTGTGCTTATTCATTTGTCCCTGGGGAACCCAAGTATCTTTGCAACTACAGTGAGCCCATTTCCTCACAGGGGTCAATGAGGCTTCATTCATGCTTGCTAGCCACATAGCTGCACATATAAAGCATGCATGCTACAATGGCTAATGCTGTGAGGTCATGAGTGTTGCTTACATTCCCCTGTAACACTGATGTGAGATATATCTTTGGTATTTTTAAGGGGAGCTCAAGGTGACCCAGTTTTCTCAGCTTTGAAGACAATAATTTATGTTGACTGAAAAGGTCAACTCTAAAATCTCAATCTCAGCACCTTTGTACTTCTGTACTAAACTGATGGTCATAAACTTTGATCCAAAATAAAGTCATTCATTTTATAAGAAAGATTAGAACATTTTATTTGACACAAATGAATAAATCTTCAGTTCAAAACTAAAAGCAGCTTTAAATCAAAAACAATCCTACTGATACAGAACCTGTAAAATTGATTTAAAAAATGCAACAAACCCAGAAACAATAATGAAAAAGCTTTTTTTTTTACACTCATGTCAACATGGACATGATGAGGGATGCTGCCAAACAGGTAGACTTCAATCAAAAGACAAGCCTGCATCTGTCACCTACAATTGTTTTTACCAGATGTCCAAGAAATAACAATTGAGGTGGGAAAAAAAAGCTAAATTCCAGTTTCAGAGACAACAACAAGCACTTTTTTTTCTCCTTTTTCGGTAGTGGTATCCCAGGATCATCAGAGGGTGGTCAGAGTCAAATAAATGGCATAGTGAGGTGAGAAAGGCTGTACACAATGCAACAATTAATAATTTGTGTTGCTGTATCCAGAGTATGAGCCCTGGTTTTGTCCTCCGAAGCCCTGGTACATGCCATACCCCTGCTGGTTCCCCCAGGACGGCTGGTTTCCCCAGCCTGTGAAGTGAGAGCAAACCAGAAGGCGTCACTTTCTCCTAAAATATGATTTTATTTATATATATATATATATTTATATATATACATATATATATCTATCAAAAAAGCACTAGCAGGAAGAGATGGGCACTATTTTATTGCAACTTTGATTTCAACATCTCCACTCACCATAATTATTATACCCTTGGCCGCCGGTCACTGAACTCGGGTACGCCGTGCTGTACATAGAGTAGTCTCCTCCCCCTTGGCCCTCATTCTGGGTCAGCATCTTCTTCTTCTCCTCTCCATACCCGTAGCTGTAAGGGCTCTCCTGGTCGGCAGGAGGAGGCATCGACTGGTAGCTTTCTCCCTTTGTGGCGCTGGAGTTGGAGCTGGAGACGGGTGGGGAGGAGTAGGTGCTGCTCTCTGGGTAAAAGGTGCCGTAGCCCATGTTGCAACCTGATCCAGTGGAGTCGGCGCCTTTGGCTATGGTGCTGGCTGCGTTGTTACCATACAGTTTATCTAAAACAGTCCAAACAAGAGCAAAACCAATGTAAATCACTTGTTTCTAATTTGTCTTAAACTGTGAAAACAAACAAAACATGTCAATCACCGCATTTTTTGATTGTGCTAGTGAAAGTTACAGGGGTGCATACGGTGTGTGATGATGATAATGATGATTATCATTATTGACCGTTTTCCATCCTATCTTTAAGGGCACCTGGTTAAGAAAAGCTCCTCACTCCAGCTTTGCACCAGGGGAAGGAACAGTGCATTAAACTGAAGGGAGACTTCTTTTGTGTGTGTTTCCAGGCTTGAGTACTTGTGATATTTATCTACAGACGCTATCGAGTACAATTTAATGTTACATCGCCAATCTGGGCACATTTTGGCTTTGAACCAGACGGGGCAGCAGGTGAATTTGGAAGAGAGGAACTTGGTACCAACGCAAAAGCAATAGGAGGCGGGCGCATACTAGATCATAGAACAACTAGTTCGATTAACCATTGCGAATGAAGCACACTGAGAAAACAGCAGAGACGAATACTGGTAACAGGTAAACTCACTTCATTTGCATGTCTATTCTTTCTGTTTAAACCTGGTATTAGCATAGCAAAAAAAAAAAAAATAGCAAAAAAAAGCACTTTTGGTGTTCGGCCGAATAAGTGAAAAGACTGAATAATTTTTACAGAACAATGACGTTTTTGGCTGGACCGTATGTTCACAAAGTAAAGTACATTGGATCCGAAAAGAATCTGATCTGACTCGTGTTTATTCCTCGAGAAGCTCCGCTCTGCCGCCGCCCCTCTGTCCGAAAGCACGTTTAACAGCTAAAGAGCACAGGGCTACTAGCACTAGCTACATGTGGCTTCTCAAACTACGGTGGCTCTGTAGGATCAGACAGAACGGCCAGTAAAAAAGGCACACTGACTCCCACTGTAAATTTAGAGAA
>JBBPCS010000283.1:11057372-11085026 GCA_037974645.1 Hollardia meadi
TAAAATGAAATAGTTCAGATTTTATTGTAAATGTATTTTGTACACTCTGTGGGTCTCATGGCAGACTGTATGTCCAGAGTTGTTCTGATCTGTTAGGCATCGAGTATTGAACTAGTATCATTTCAGCCTCAAGTATCGTTCTGGTATCGAGTATCGTGACCAAGTGTTTCATTATTTTCGTTTTCGGCCAAGAATTTTCATTTTGGTGCATCCCTAAGTATTAGGGTGACTACAGAGGAATGAAGTTGTAATTTATTTTTAGGGATACTGATGTATTAAGTAAAATAAGTATAGCTCTCTGTATTTCACAGTATACCAGAGTTTTTAAATCTGGAGTCTGTGGAGACTTTCTTTCTGGCTCACAGGTAGCGATACGTTTTGGCAGACATTGGTTTTCCAGAGCAGAGGGCAAAATAAAACACCACAACAATCTATATTTAGTCAGCACAGAGTGTATACTTACGATAGCCTGTGCCAGCGCTGCTCTCGTAACTGTAGTTGGCTTTTAAAATAAAGGAAAGAAAAGACTATTTAGTTGATTTCCCCACAGGTGTATAAAGTTCAAACTGACACTTGGTGAGTGCACAATTTCTTACTCTTGTTATAGCTGGGCCCTGAAGGAAATGGTTTGCCCCGGCCCCTGCCTCGACCTCTGTTGGGACCCCAGCCACGAGACCCAGAGTCTGAAGGAATGCCACGGATAGTGCCAAACCCTGGGATGTGCTGTTGAACAGGAAACAGAAGATTTTCTGTAAAGATCAAATGCTTTTAGGCAAGCGAGTGTGCTCTTGTTCCAGTTTGTCTGTATGAATCTGATCATCAAGTACATTAATTACCATGTCTGTGTAGGTGACCTTCTTCTTTGAAGGATTTCTGTTGGTGCTTGTCACTCCGTTGTCATCTGGAAACAGTTTCTCCAGAGCAGCGAGGGCAGCGAAGGCCTTTGCTTCCTTCTTATTAGAGCCTCTCCCTTTAAACTTCTGCCCATCAACCTCCACCTGATAAGACAGGAAGACAACACCAAGTTTTCAAACCTTTTATAACTGACTTGCATTACCTTCTACCACTTAAAGAGTCAGAAAATCAGAAGCTTTAACAGTAATGTGAAAGTCTGTAGTGGACTCTACAATGGTCTTGTATCAATGTCAATGTAATGTATGGGATACAACTACGAACATCACCTTAAAGTGTTTAAGTGGGTTTTTTTGTGTTTCACTTTTCATCTTCGAAAGCAAAGGACGTAGAAGAAACCCAACTTCGTTTTTAGTCTCATTTCCTGTGTATGATACTGCTGACTCACCTCCATGACAAAACACTTTTCATGGGAGCCTCCCGTCTCTGCAGACAGCTCGTATTTCAGGCTGCGGCGCTTCTCGTTCAGCTCCATCACAGGGTTTTTGCCATTTTTGGTCAAGATAGGACCCTGACCGCTCTGTTCAAGTGGACAAACAATAGCTGTTAAACGCTCACGACTCAACTCTTCACATATCACTTTTTTTCCTCTGAGGAAGGCAAATGTCGAGGTGGCTTTACTGTATGAAGGTTTTTAATAAGAGGAACTGAGGTACATACATCTTCTGATGTAGTAGAGGCCGTGGAAGCAGTTTTCACTGATTCGCCTTCAGCTTCACCACTGAACTCTGATTTAGGTTCTGAGCCTGTAGGAAGACCAAGATCCTGCAGGACCTGTGAATGACAAGTCAAAACATGAAATAACAGAAACATGCAGAGTCTGTCATCACAACAAGCAAATGTTTCTTTTATCTCTGTTGATAAACACTGCAGAACACAGTTGGGTAAAAGTTTGAGGCAAGTTTACAGTCAGGCATGTAGTGAAGATAAAGAGAAATAAAATAACTAGCTGCCTTACTATCTGGGCTTTGATTTCTAGAAGTAATGTGTAAGTAAAGTCAAAAATGGGGTTTTCTTTGTAGTTGACAAGTGAGCAGCCCGGCAGGTTATTTAGGAAAGTTATTTAGGTTTTATGACTACATTAAAGGCAACTTATGTCGACAGAAATACAAGAGTCTTGCCTTGGTGGCTACATTTAGCTTGGCGGCTCTTTTGGAGGGCCCCGTTGCCTCGTAGGTCTTCCCGTTTAAGTCCACAGCCATTGCGAAGACCGGCTCATGGACTGGACCAGTCTGAGATGTAAGTCGGTACTCCAGACCAGGTCTGTACTGGTTCAGACGCATCACAGCATTCATGCTAAAATCATCCGTGACTACAGAGAAGAGGATCAGGCGGAGAGAAAAGGCAGAGAGAGAAATTTGAGCAATACATTCATTCAATACATCTGGAATTTGAAAAATGAGTTATTTCATTGCTTGCATTTCTCAAAACTGGTAAATATGAATAATTTTATATTTCTTAAACACATTTACAGAGCATAGATTTGTATTCCTAGACAAAGCTTCTACTAGCAATGTCAAAATATTACTGTTTGGTTTAATGAAAACACGTACAGTTAAGGGGCCAGTGTCACAAGGGCTTCAATGTTGTCATTAACCTCTAACATTTTATGGTAACATGAAAAGAGCATTTGCACCGTTGACATCAAGGACATGTACTAATGTAAAAATGTAACTATCATTAAAAGCATTTTAACTCCGGTCATTGCACGGTGGCTTCTAAGCAATTTAAAAGAAATCTAGAAAAAAATATGAAAACCTGTTGCTCTGCACTCTTTTTCTTCAGTTATCACGTACAGATTGTGTTGACAATTTATTAAGTACAGGTATTAGATTGTATCAGATTTAGCTTAAAATTTGTCTTTTAAACAAGCCAATATACAATTGTACATTGTAATAGCTCTACAATGCCATTTTCAGGTTCATGTTTATACCGTGGAGCTGAATGTAAAGACAATAAGAATAATTTTAATGGAGCATTTTACAGCATGTCTGCAGGTTATGCATCTACAGTTTAAGCACTTCACTAAACAGTACCAAAGATCAGCCTGTAATCATATACGGTTCATTACTAACATGATTTCCTCTGAAAGCGCTTCTGGAACTTCAGATACTTCCTCTGTTTGCTGTTGAGCTGGGGCTCATTCTCTTCTTTCTCCACGTCGGTGTAAGGTCTCTTAGCTGGCAGGCTGAAGTGTCCAGCAGGTGGTGTTTGGGCTACATGAGATAAACAGAAACAAACCTGAGAACAGATCCTCTCACAGAAGTGTTCAGTGAACTGCACAGAAAGAGTAAAGGACACAGATCTTTAGGTACCTGTGCCATCTTTTCTGCCTGCTCCTGCCGATTTCCGTGGTTTTACAGGTTTGAGGTCCATGCCCAATACCTTGTGCATCTGTCCAAATGCGCACAGCCTCAAGGCAAACTAAGTAAAAAACAAGTGTTGGGTGTGATTTCTAGGGTTCAAGAATATGAGCGTGTTTGCATGTATAAGCTGCCCTATCTTACCTGAGCACTCTGCGTGATGTCCTCACACTGCTGCGGAGTCAGAATTGCAGTGGCGTCGACTTCTTCCTTCTCGCATGGATCCTTGATTCCAGGGCCGTCTTTGAACAGACAGTTAAATTAGCATTTGTATTAATATCAATACCAGTGTATGAACATCCATGCTGGTTTAACAATTCACGCCAAAGATCACCTTCCAAGAGGATTCCAGATGCAACACACTCCAAAACCCTGCGCAATGACTCGCCTGCTCCCATTGGCCTCTCAGATGTACGAATAGCCTTCTCCACCAGCAGCTCAAGAGGCTATGTGGAGATGAGAGCATAGGGAATATGCATGATTTAATCAAGATGCTGCTCCATTTAAAAAAAAAAAAGTTTTGATAAGAGAGCTGCCAAAAAAATAGCCTGGTTCATACACTACAACATCTTGTGCTGACATGTGCAACAATAGTTTCCTCACCCATCCTGAGAGTGGCGCCCAGGTTGGAACACGGTTACACAAGTCTCTCATGATCCGGATGACGACGACGGCAGAACTCAGGTTGTTGACTTTGGCCTGGAGACACAAAGAAAAACCAGTTAAATCAGAGGAGCTGCAGCCTCTGACGCCTTGCTCTCTGCTCCACAAAACAACCCAGAAAAACAAAGCAAAGAAAGGTCAGAACGACTGAGCCATCCCCCAAATACATATTATTGCACACTTTTGTCCACAGGCCGTCTGTTGTTTGTCAACAGAAACAACTTTTCAC
The DNA here is from genome assembly GCA_037974645.1 of Hollardia meadi. Lineage (NCBI taxonomy): Eukaryota > Metazoa > Chordata > Actinopteri > Tetraodontiformes > Triacanthodidae > Hollardia > Hollardia meadi. The sequence continues at coordinate 11,061,540 of JBBPCS010000283.1, forward strand.
AACGGTAGTGGAGTTGATATTGAGCTCAGTCCGACAGTAGACATTTTAATAAATCAAATTATGAGCTCACACTGAGAGCAATGAAATGTCCAAATCTGTCATTGTTTTGGATCAGTAGATCACTTCTTATGAGTTAGAAAGTACAACTCTTATATTTCCAACATTTTAAGATTATGGGACTACATCGACAACAACTGAGAGCACAGTTAAAGTGTTACTGTCTCTAAATGGAGAAAATTATAAAAGACCATTCAAAGAAACAACCTTACGTACAAATAAGGACGTGAATGCAAACCTGGAACCACTTGGCGTGGCGGAGAGACGCCAAGGCAGATAGGCATTTCTGCCTGTCCAGAACGTCCGGCGGATCGTTGACTGTTTGCGTTTCTATTGACGAGGTGGGGTAAGAAGAAAAGGTACAGTTTGACCAAGGGGGTCGACTCTGTCTTGCAGCTCAGGGAGTAGCAGCTTTCCCCAAACCAGCAGAAGCAGGGAAACGGGGTCCCAAGTACCTAACGTGTAAATCTTTGGTCCCAACAAGCATGATAGTCACAGATCCCAGCTCACTTTTCTAGAGTGCGTGAAAGCGTAAGTAAAGACCGTCATAAAGACACGGTAGCATTTACAACATTGCAAGTTGTATATGTGTGCACTGGATAAACAAAGACCCCGTTCCCTCAGCCCTTCGGCTTGGGTTTGCTGCTCCCCCCACCTCCTGAGACAGTATGTCCAGTTGGTCAAAGGTCCAGCGTTCCTAAAAAACTTGACAAACTAAAAGGCAATCAGTTGTAAATCACAGGCATTTAGAGAATTTTCACATCTGCCCCACACTGCAGCAAAACTGATGGAGTCCCTGATCCAAAAGAGGCTCACACAGGCTTTATGAAAGCTCCGAAACACAAAGGGCCATACCAGCTTTGTGCAAGTTTTAGCTCATTTTCTACACTACAAATACAATTCAACTCATCTATCACCATCAAGGTTTAGGCTTCTGCAAGTTGGAGAGATTAAAAACTGAAAAAATGGATGGCCAGCAGTAAAGTATGCTTACAACAGGGCTGCACGATAATAGCCAAAATTGTAATCACAATAACATACAGAGTCTGAACCGCTACTTATATTTACTTAAATAAATATGTATCTCACGCATTGTAATGACAGCTGTAGCCCACTTACTCTTTATAATTGTTTGGGGCCTAAAACTCTCCAATATTTTTTTTGTACATAAAACCCCAAGAAAGCCCAAAAATTGGGCCCAACCCCTTGGTTCAGGACCACTAGATAAACTAACTGTATATAAAGCAGTTTACACCAGCTCCACCTTGAGCAGCTTAAACAGTAAAATATCATACCATTACCTACGTAGAACTTTAAATCCATGACTTTTACCTGTAATGAAGTATTTTTACATTGTTGTATTTGTACTTTTACTTACATAGAAAATCTACTACTCACAGGGGCTAGTGGTGAACTGCTGTTGCTGGCGAGCCAACCATTACCTCAGTTACAGCTTCTGCAGCCTCTGTTCACTTATTCAAAGAAATTGTGGGCTTACCATTTCACAGAGCTCGTCAGCCGTCAGTTAGCAAACTTGTCTGCTCGGCCCCTAACAGGACAAAAAGTCTTCACCATCAGCTCTCGTCTCGGCTTTTTTGTGGAACGCTACCGACGACAAACACCCGACTGGTCCCTGTGAACAGGGAGCGCTTGATTTAATGCACCAGAGTAAGCCCTTCAAACACAGAGTGTCAGTACTGCACCTGATCGCGTCTGAATGATTGTGGAAGCTGAAATCATGATGACAATCACGGCATCATTTTAATTGTGTAGTCCCAGTGTGCAGTGTAGCAAATGGACTAAAACTGCACTGAGACCGGTATGGTTCTCTATCTGGGGCTTAAGCAAACTCCCCAACCTTCAAATGAAGACACTGAAACTTAAAGACTCCCATGTAAATACAGCTCAGGCTGTTTAACACAGTAGCACAACAAATACTCCACTTACCAAGAGACTCATCTATAAACACTGATTTCTACCATTTTCCTGTCTGGTTGATTTTAAATTCTCCTCAGAGAAGCCAAAGAAACGTCTTTATTGCTGATCAGTTTTGCTGCAGCTGGTGCCAAATGTACATGTTCAGCATTAGGTACATGCAAATGCGCGCTTTACTTGTTATTCTTGAAAAGCCTTCATTTTTTAACATGAAAACAATTCAACAAGAATAAACAAAGTTGTTTTTATGACTGGCATTATTATCAACATGTGCAGAATGTATCAGCGACCACAAAGTAAGTGCTGGCAAACGCCAGTTCATCACAAGACGTCGACAGGACTTTCGATCAAGTGAAGAGCCAACATTCATTGGTAGTTCACTGGCATCGGTCTAACACAGTCACTGTACAAGCTCCACTGAGGTTTAATGAAGATGGACGTGTGGTGTCTCAACTGTCAGTGCGGAGTTACAGGTCAGTGGAGCAGTACGGTGTCTGCATACTGAGAACATACAGATCAGGCACCAATCAGCTGCCGTCTAGCTGGAACAACATATGTACCTTCGTTTTCTTCTGCAGTTTCTGCGGTGTTACTCTCTTGCTCCGTCCTGACAAGAGGCGATGTCATGTGGATAGTGAGAGTCAGGATCGACTTGGTGCTCGTCACAGCAATGGCTACATCCCCTGGACACTGGCTTACTGTATATGTCCCTGCTGAACTTTCCTATTTAAAAGAGGAACAAAACGTTAGAAAGGCAAAGAGAGACTCTTAAAGTCTTATAAATATAACCTAGAGAATGGCGTAAAACAACAGTAGGCACTCTGGTCTACCTCCAATTGTGCAGTCAATTTTTCAGCCACTTGTTTAAGCAGGGTGACAGTAGGCTTATTGGCGCAGAGCAGCACCAACTCCAGCTCCTTGTCTCCCTTCAGCAGGAGTCCCTTAGACACCAGGCCGACCCTCATAACCCCACGCAAGACATGATCTTGTGAATCACTACTTGCATTGTGAGGAGGGAAAAAAAGAATATAAACATTCATATCAATGAAAAACAGTCGCATTAAAATATTTTAAAAGCCACTTGATAAACTTCTTAATAATTGGGACGACTGCAACAGACTATTTGGAGGCCTTGCTCACCTCCCTGCCTCTGTATTTTCTTTGTCATCTTTTGGAGTATCCATCTGGTCAGACACGGTCTTAAGGGCACACTCCACATGGGAGATGATCGTCTGCACCGCGTCCAGCTCCTCTGGTGAGGGATACACTTCAGAGTGTTTGGCCATCACATGCCGATCGTATTGCGATCGTATGTTCACCTGGGGGGCTGTAGCATCCTTGTTTGGGAAAAGCTAAGGATTACGTGAGAGAAAAGAACAATGAAAGTGTAAATGAGAGCAAATGTATATTTGCTTTCTATACTTTTGAGTGTAATTCCTTTGCCAAAAAGAGACTAAACACACAGTGAAAAGTTAAAGTTTAGTTTGACCTAGAGAAATCTTCTATCAATATCATGATAATATCATTAATTATTTTGGCCACGATAATCATGTGGTGAAAATGTTATATTGTGACGGCCCTGCCTACAAACTTATCCTTCCTTCATCATATTTTAGCAGTACATTATTACGTGCTCAGCAATTTTTTGTTACATTTCAAAGTACAATGTATCCAGTGTAGAGTATAATTGAAATCAATGTGATCATACCTTAATCTCCTCTCTTCTACTTCTTCCTTTAAGTGTAAATGAGAGCAAATGTATATTTGGTTTATACTATAATCATATACTATATTTTGTAACGAACAGACTGCATTCATACATTGTATAAAGTAAAAATAGGATTGGGAAGTATAATATTAGTAATATTTAGGAAGTGCATGATGAGGAAGGACAATCTTTTCTTAATACAAAAAATATCACAAAATGGTGATGGAAAACATCAACTGTACTATAAATTACTGTATAGTGAGGAGACTTGAAGTGGGTTAAATGACTCAAATTAAAAAGGTGAAACAAAAACCTCATGATGCCGTTTATCCTCAATCTCCTCGATAGCGGTAATGTAGTCATGGTATTGTCTCAGCTCCTCCTCGTAGCACAGGCAGTCATACCAGTACCGCAGCTCCTCATACCTGCAAGGACGAAAATAAGCGCAGTTCTGAAGTTCCAGCTCCAGTGTTCAAGTTCAAAAGCAGGCGCTACAACAATGCATAACGCAACGCCAAATAACACGACAAATCAGAGTTTTTCAATGACACTTTGACCAGTTAGCAGATCCTTAAAGGCTTGAGCTACTCACTGCGCTTTAATATGATTCTACATTTAATTCGAAAGTCTATGACAATAAATGTGATTTCAGCATAAATGCGTCAATATAGCGTTTATTCACCATCATCAACTCGCTTGTAAACTCACCTCATACCTGACTTTCTCAGGCCTCTGATCAATTTCTGTACATGTCTTTGGACTATGTTTGTGGTGTTCTACGCTGTTTTGGTTCATGGTATAATTATTTTATTATTGAACTTTCAACGCGTAGATGTTATTTGTTGTATGCATTTTAATGTTAAGTACGAGTCAGAGTTTACTTGTAATGAAATGTTACACAAGTTCAATTGCCTTGCCTTCATCTTAGTGTCATTCTCTTTTGGACTTAATTTATTTGCCATCATACACTACAAGCTCCGTGTGTGTGTGTGTGTTTGTACCTATCAAAGTCATGCGGGAGGAGCCGGTGGCCCTGTTGTATGAGGCTGTCCCAGTACAGCAGCTCCTCGTACGCCTGGTGTTCGTCCCACGCCGCAGGGGCCGCCATGTTGTCACGACTTCCAGCCTGATTTAGAAGGATGTCCCTTTTGTCAGTCAGCGTACAATTTTTGCAGATAACTATCAGCACAAGACCAGTCAGAGTAAACGTCATGAATGACACCAAATTATCCACATGCATGTTCTGCTGGGAGCCGTTTGCTAATGTTACGCAGGAAACTTGCTCAGCGAGGTTGAGGCTCCATGTCTGATTGCAAAGTATGCATTAATAGTTTATTCCCGCTCAAACTAAATAAGTTACACACGATCTAATATAGCTGTCCAGTGATAACGTATCTCCTCCATCACATGTCAAACATACAGCGATTAGCTATGACGGTTAAGTAGCTAATGTTTATAGCATTGGCCGCCCACTTTATGTTAGCCAGCTAACGTTAGCTAACGTTGGCCAGAAAGCCAGTGGCCTTTTGGTCCATTCGGCATTTGTGTGTCGACTTGGCTCAACACCACTAACTTCAGTCTAAATTTCGTTTGTGTGGTTAGCGCTTACCTTTGTGAACGACAGAATAAGCAGGTGTATACCTTTCGCGGTTACGTAGCTTCCTTTTTGTGGCCGAAGGGTCGCTTGACTTATTTTATTGCGTTTGGCGGATTGCAATACCAAATTTTAAGTGCGCACCGCCATCTACTGTACCGGAGTATATACAACAGGATGTAGTTGTGGTTTATTATAATAAAATAGAATAAAATAAAATAAAATAAACATTATATTCTATTAAACAATCCAGTGTTCATTAAGAAATCTATTTTCTCTTACACCTTATCTCCATTTGTTCCTATCCCTTCAACCCCCCCTCCCCCTCATGTGGCCTCTGTCGTTATTTCTTGAAAATAAGGGTGTTGAAATATACCGGTATTGACAATAACTTTGATATTTAATAAAAATGAAAAAGGCATATTGATTATATGGTGTAGATTTTACACATATGATAGCATGGTGTAAATAATCCAGAACAGATGTTAAGCCTTGTGGATATTTTGTTCATCACTGCATCCGGTTCCCTTTTCACCATTCATTAAGGGTAATTGTTCTTTTTGTACAGTTTTGGTTACAGACTGTCCACCGCTTGAATTTTGAGTGTAATTCGTTTGACAAAAAAGAGACAAAACACACAGTGAAAAGTTAAAGTTTAGTTTGACCTAGAGAAATCTTCTATCAATATCGTGATAATATCATTAATTCTTTTGGCCATGATAATCATGTGGTGAAAAAGCAATTTTTAGTTACATTTCAATGTACACTTTGTCCAGTATAGAGTATAATTGAAATCAATGTGATCATACCTTAATCTGGATTAATTATTATTATTATTAATCTCCTCTCTTCTACTTCTTCCTTTAACATTTTGCTCTTCGCTCTGTCTTTTGTACTCTATAGTAAGTTCTGCCCTCACTGTCCTCATCCCACTTTTCTGCCAAAGTTCACATCAAAGCAATTATAGACCTCATATTTAGTGCTCTTTTAGCCATCCTTTCTACAAATTCATTACCCTTTAATCCCGTGTGTGCAGGTAAGCAAACAAAATTCTGCATCTGTTCCCAATCTTCTTCACCGATTGACTTCATAGTCTGTAACCTGCTGCAGATTCAGTGCACAGCACCACCCTCTCTGCTTGGCCTCACAGACGATCGCTGCCCTCATCTCAGCTGTATTCACCAATAATTCTGTTCCCTCAATGAAATTGTGACTCCTGTAAATTTTTTCCTGAATATGACATCACCTTTATAAACTGTCAAAAAAGTCTAGAGAAGCTGGATTTTTCTTATGTTAATAAAATGATTATATAAATACTTCTATTAGGCTAACCATCAGTAAACTGTGTACGGTTTAGGAGCTGTGACAATTTAGGCATTTAATTAATTTTAATGTAATTTGGTAGAACTGGATCGGTATGCAATAGATGCAGTTATTGGCTAATATATTTTTCATATTTATTTATTTACTTACTTATAAGGTTACAGTAGTGGAGAGTAACTAAATATATTTACTTAAGTATTTAAGAACAATTTTGAGGTACTTGTATTTTACTTGAGTATTTTCATTTTATGCTACATTATAATTCTATAAAATAGAAATGTTCAGTGTATCTACAACTTGACCAGTTACAACAATAACTGCACTACTTAAGATGATGCATTAGACAATTAAATAATGTCATATAGAGTAAAATATCAGTTACAGAGATGAAACAAGTACTTTTACTTTAAGAACATTTTGTTGTTGGTACTTCTGTACTTTAGGAGTATTTTTAAATTGTTGTAGTGTTACTTTTCCTTAATAGCACAACACAAAAACCCAAAGTAGATTTTTATCATTAATACTGAAGTACAGTGATACAAACTCTGCTGTAATTTGGCTCTGAAACTGATCCAATTAGTACTGACAGTGTTTGAAGGAGTCCAATTCACACTTTAAGCCCCCTTTAGCTACCAGAATAATTAATAATACGTGTATGAGATTCATTAACCACACAAATATCAAAATTCAGAATGACATCGCATTGTTTTATTTACATTCAGTTCTTTACATATCCTCCATTAATTGAGGGTACAGTTCAAGTATTAACTTATAAAATCTTACATTATTTCACATAAAGCAACATATAAACACAAAGTGAGCACATTTAAACTTAAAGACACATAAACTCCACGGTATCTGAATATGAACATTCCTTTATGAAGTACTTTCAGAAGAATGATTATGTAAATACACTCTATATACCTCTGGTTTTACCTTCTGATGGTTCTTCCGATACATCTCAATTCACTCTCACTTTGTCTAAGAGTCACTGTGCAATTAATTTGGTTTTACTTTCAAAGCTGTTGGGAATAAAGTTGAAAAAGAAAAGTAAACAATACTCAGTCTTTCTCTGAGTATCTGCACACCCTTAGAATCTCTCAGGACAACAAGTGTGTTCGTACTGAGTTCATATGGAGAGTTTTCAAATGAGATTATAATAATAAGGAATGTTCACTTACTGTAAGTAAACAGGAGAATGTTTATAACATTTTGTGCAAACTCATAGCATTAGCTAGCTTCCATTTGTCAGGTGAGGTTGATGAACTCACAAAGAGATACTTGATTGAATCCATTACACATTTCTAAAGTGGACCAGCCGAGAAATGTCAAACTGTAAGTCTTGTGTGATCAGCTCCTCCTTCACAGCCACAAAGTTAGTTCCTTCGACACGCTTCCATGTGAGTCTCACTTTCTAATTGAGTTCTTGGTATGTTTAATGACCGGGATCATATCTCAGCTCATACTTTGTTGATTTCATTCTTCTCCGAGCTGTGAAAGGAGGTGGGCTCCCAGCGGCCTAACATATTACCCCCGAGGCCTGCCTGGCACTTAGCGATGAGGTAGATCTTGCGGAGGACGGTGCGCCGCAGCAGGATGTAGACCCAGGGGTCGAGGATCTGGTTCCAAGTGGCCAGCCTCACGCCCATCACCATCAGGGTTCTGTAGCTGGACAGGTCCTCACCTATCGTTCCTGCGTAGGAGCGGATCACGGACATCAGGCCAAAGATCTGCAGACACGAAACGTGTGCTTGAAATGATTACCCGATGAAAGAGCAGATAGTAATATTACAATAATAACAAAGAGGTAATAACAGCAACAAGAAGAAGGTGATCTGATCTGAATCTGTCAGATATGTTAAGGTTTTTGGAACTGATCCGACTGACGCTAGAACAAATACTCAGGAGAAGACTTGGTGGTAGAAGGTATTGATCTGCCCTTTGAAGGAGCATGTGGCAGAATCAGAAATCAATGTTTGTTAGTAGACGCTGTCTTCCTGTTGATTGTACACTGGATGCATCATTCATCTAAGTCATTATTCATCATTAATGCTGTTGACCTATTGAATTGCCATTTATTAGATCTGATGTTTTATTTATTTCAGGTCTATCAGAGTGTCTTTCTTTTTCTTTTTGTTTTACAATTATTGTAAAACAAAGACTCTCTCTCTCTCATCCTTACCAGTGCGCTAATGCAAACACATTACAAGATTTAGATACTACAAACCACACAGTCTTATGTTTGTTGAAAGGACAACAAATTTTAATTTGTTGCTAATTTGAAACAAAGTGACGTAATCCTGGAGGAAAAAAAAGGCCATTAAAAATAATTCAATGTACATGCACATCCACACAGGTGTTTGTAATCAGTCAGTCAGTCAAGCACAGTCTGGACACTGCTGGAGCTCTAATCAGGCAACAGAAGTGGAAACACCTCCTTCAGTCAACTATTGATGTCTAAGGGCCATCTCATACCTGACTGTGCTTCCCTCTTTGTACTTCCTGACACTCACCAGCAGAGGGCTCCAGCAGATGCATGAGGTGACCATGATGCCGACTAGCTGCACCACCATCTCTATGTCATGGGACTTGGCTGAGTGATGGGAGAAGGGCCTCCTCCTGAGCCGAGCCAGCACCAGTGTCAGTCCGCTGATGGTGTTACACACCAGCGCCACAGCCAGAGAGGCCAGACCTAGTCCAGAAAACAGCACCACAAATGCCACATCCACCACCTTTGTGTTGCTGAGCACGTTAATGAAACACCAGGTCCCTGGGTCCTGATAGGTGTAAGAGCCCAGCCGAAAGCACGGCAGCACGGCCACACACAGAGCTGCCAGCCAGATGACAGACAGGCAGATCTTTGTGCGGGTTTTGGTGACCAGGGATGAGTGCAGCAGCGGCTTAGTGACGCCCAGGCAGCGCTCAGCAGCCATGGCACAGCCCATGAAGAGCGGGCACAGGCCAAAGAACACCATGCTGCCACCCAGGAACTGACACATGCTATCAGACGTGTTGAAGTCCTCGGGGCACACGCCTTCAGAGAGGTAAAGCCGCAGAACCAGGGCACCGGGGATCACGTGGCCAATGAAATCTGTCACCACCAGTGAAGTGGCAAACAGAAGGAACGTGGCTTTGGTGCGCCTGCGCTGGCGGGAGTACGCATTGACCAGGATGAAGAGGGCCACAATGTTGGAGATGATGCCCAGTGTCATGGACAATATGACGACAATGGCTCCACTGCTGGTGGGCTGCACCAGGGTGAGGTTTCCCTGCAGCGACAGCCCTTCAACAGCCACCCCCATGGTCTCTACCTTTCCTGCGCTGTCATTAGAGAAACGAGGCAGGAGCGGGGAGGCTGAAGAATTGCAGTGGCTCAAAGCTAACATCACTGAACCCTGAAGGTCACGAGGTCCATAGTGAAGGGAGGCTGCAAGAGAAAGAAGGTTAAATTGCAGCAAATAAGCTGTGGATCAACATGAGTAAAATACTGTTGGATTGATTATTTGCACATTTAAACACAGGAGTGAAATTAGTGAATTAAAGAGTTTCCACGTGGACAAAATGATATGAATCATGACCACAGTGACACCACCATCACCAAAACACCAAAATAAATGAGTATCTTTTGACAGATTTGTGTTTAAATCCTCCACACATGGAGCACTGAGGCTGTTCTGGCAGCTCACGGCCAAACAGAAACTTTATGTTGTCTTTTTATTTAATTTGTAACATATACAATATGTACAGTATATATATATATATATATATATATATATATATATATATATATATATATTACTTTTAAGATTAAGATTTGTATTAAGATTTCTAATAACTATAACAGTTTAAGACATACACACTAAAACGTCTTCATAGATGACAAAAGATGTGATGGACTCTGATCAATCAGGTTTAGTTTGGCTGGAGCAGAAAACAGGGCAGTCCACCCAGCAACACGCTATAACAAGCCAAAACACACTGCTACACACTACACAACATTTCATTGAACAGTTTTTATCAGTTGAGGGAGAAATTTGCACTATATGGAACTAATTTCCAAATACTCTGTATGAATGTAGGAAAGTTCTGATCACAGTTATGAAAGATGCAATCCATCCAACCTTAAATTTAGGCAATGGCTTATGTTCCCTTAGTGGGAAAAGTCTACTTTATGTGTATATTTAAAAAAAAAAAATCTCAGATCTCAAATGAAGAAATGGCTCACCACTGCATAGTTCACATGTCTTCGTAAGTCCAGCTGAAGAACCAGAAGCTAGAAACAGATGTCCGCAGATACTCCACAGGCAGGGTCTAAGAAACAATTCCAGCAGCGTCCGCAAACCGATGAAGAAACGTCTTCATCTGTGTGCTTCCCTTTGATAAAGTCCAAACGCATCGATGTCCTGTTCTGCATGTCTCAGCGCGTCTGGCTGCTTCATGGTTGTAAAGGATCCCCGCTGACACTCAAACACCGACTCACGGTTTTATAGCGCGCCTGTCTTTCTGTGTGGGCGTCTCTGCTGCATGTGCGCCCCCTCACTTCTCGCCTCACCCCTCTGCCACACGTTCTGTCGCTTCTCTTTGTTTACCCCGAACCGTACAGTCCAGTAAGCACACTTCAATGACCTTACTCACTTTATGTGTCATATACATTTCTTAGAAAATATCTCAAATAGGCCACTTTTTTTTTCTTTGGCCAGCGCAACGGAGCTGCGTTCACTGTTCACAAGGTCAGGATTGGATTTTTACTTGTTTTTAGTGGTGAAGACATCGTTCAGCTGTTTGTTTCCCGCAGCCTGGATCGATGTGAACGGATTGAGTTTCGTAGCTGACTTTTATTTTTGCTCTTTAATGCGCAACTCTGCGCTCAGAATAACCTCCGAGGTATCAACTATCCAGGAACATCCAGGATGTATCAGTCTGCTGAATTTCTCTGAACAAACGTCCTCACCGCAAGGGAGGCATTATTTATTAATACATAAATATGATCATATATTTCTTTTTGCATTTGTATTTTGGACCCAAATGCTAATGAAACTTCATATGAAAAATTATGGAAAAGCCATATTCACCCTCAGGAAAGATCCAGCTGCTCCTCGAGGACTCTGGTGTTCACTCCTGAAGGTTTTTGCAGCTGCATTTAGGAAAACGTGTCAGTTTTTCCTCTCTTAGATTGACACTCAGAGAGGTATGTCTGATTCTGGTCCTCTGGCTACAGACAGAAGGTCATGTTTGTTTGAATTTTACAGGGAACCTGGCAGCCCAGCTGGACACATACTTGCACAAGTTGTGTTTTGGAAACAGGGTAAAAAGCAACATTTTAAACTGACTGCTGTGTCACAGGATGGAGCGTGGAGGTGCACTGACACACAAATAGGTTTTATGTTGTTTGAAAGACAGACAGGGCTGGTTCTACTGGTTGGAAACAAGCCTGTGAACTGGCAGCTGTCTTTTGAATGTACATTGAGGAATGTGATTTAGTGTGATGGGGAAACCTGGAGAGATGGAGAGGATGAGAGAGGAGGTTCACCTAACAGTGAATATTTGGTTTGGAAATATGAACCACAGCCATGTTAGCATGCTAATATCAACCTGCTAACATGCTCGAAATGACAGTGCTCCTTTAGAGATCTTTTGCAGGTGTCACATGTTCACCATTGTTTAAAACGTTAGCATGCTAACTTTCGCTAAGCAGCACTAAACCAATAGTGGCCTACAGCTGAGGCTGATGGGAAAAGTCACAGATCTTGATGATGCAAGATGAAAAGTTAAGTGATCACCAAAGTTATTACAGTTTATTCTGAGCAGCACGAGTCTGTGTGCCAAATTTTCACAACAATCCGTCTGAAAAATGTCGACCACAAGGAGAAAAATCAGCGGATCACAAAGCCTTGGGATTCGTTCTCTTGGCATCTTGAATTTCTGCACAAAATTTTCACAGCTATCTGACCAACAGTTGTAGAAGAATTCCACTCAAAATGTAAACTTTGATGCATGTCTCCATGTCTTTGTTCCATCACTCCGTCATTCTCTGGAGACAGAAATGTCTGTGCTACATTTGAAGGCAATCCATCCAATAGATGTTGAGATACTTTATATTATTTGACAGACCAAATTAATTTTGCTTGTATTTTTCTAGAGAGACGTAACAGTAAAAGAGTTAAAACAGAAGCAGTTGTCTTTGAATTTATAGACATTCAGTTGTCACTAGACCATTGTTTATTTCAAAGAACAAACAAGGAATTCAGATATAGAGTAGAGTCGACACTGAATTAGATGCTTTCTATTATATTGGCTTCATAGATGTGTCTTAACTAAAGCGTCTGTAGAGTAGAGAGTCAGAAGTCTGATGTCGTCCTTTCCGGGTGCCCACTTAGACTCCAAGTGTAACAATCAAGTGTTTGGCAGCCATGTGTGTTTTTCCTCCAGCTCTGAAAGGAGACCCTGTTGCCCCCATTTTCCTCATCAAACGGTGCCATTTGGCCTCTGCAGCCCATTGACTCTTCCCATACTAAGTCTGGGGTTTATGGGTTTGAAGCTCCTTCTACACCCCTTTTCCCTTGCACTGACCACAAAGTTTAAAAAAAAAGAAAAAGAAACCCTCTGGCTGCATATCTAATGATCTTTGAAGCACTTCAGATTAAAAACATTTAGAGTCAGATCTCTTTGTCTTTCTTGAAGCTTGAAATGTAACATTGAAGAAAAAGCAGTGTTCCCTCTTGGCTTCACGACTCATAACTCTCCCACCACAACTTTTCAACAGTTCCTTGCTTCGTCCAATTTGCACGTTAGAGAGAATTGGTATTTCTTCTTACCTCAAGAAGAGGAATGAAGCTGACAGGAGTTTGATTGATTTCTCATGTTTGAAAACAATTGCATGCGCGAGGATCAGTCAAACAAAGTGACATTTCAATGCATTCAGTGTGGCAGCGGTAACCAAGAGGTCATGTTCTTGTGCATTCCTCATCGACATCTTAAGGAGATGCTGGAAAGCCACACGCTATCTGACCGGGTGCCTCCGAAACGACTTGCCAGACATGAAGCAGTGGAATGTCTGCATGGGAATATTCAGCCAAGGAGACAAACCAGCTGTCAAAACCAGAGACAAGTTCAACTGCTTTTCCCTGATGAAACACACACTCTGTTATAGAGCAATTCTTTTTTTCTTTTTTTAAAAAAACCCCCCCCCAAAACTTCTGTGTGACTGTCTGGCTGAAACCCAGAGGTCATTTCTAATATTCAGTTACTGTTTTGCCTGCTGTATGTCTCAAGCTCTGCAAAGATGGGTGGGATCGGCTCACTGTGCCAAGAGAAATAGCAAAACACTCACAGTCGTCATCCATTAAACACAAAACTTTAGATTTTTGTGAACCTTTGTTCAGATTCAGAGAAATTATTCGCAGTTGATTGTGGTCTTCTTCATAAAGGTTTAAAATTAGGCCTGAGAGAATTAGTATGCAAAGTAAACAGTTGTTTGATATAAAAGGCTGGATTCTACTGACTAACAAACATCAGACCTGATTCAAACAAGCGTATACCATTATCAGTGGTGGAGAAAGAATACAGAGCCTTTACTCAAGTTCAAGCAGGCAACTACACACTGCAAAATAACCCTGCATTTGAAATATTATTTAAGTAAAGTAAATCAGGAAAATGTGATTCAAATATTAAAACTTACCAAACCTCCCTCACATGTCCCCTGTTACTGTTGCACTATTATATATTACAATAATAATGCATTCATGTCAAAGCAAGATTTGATTTTTGATTTTTGAAACTATTTTTTGGACTGCAACTAATGATGATTTTATTGTTATTAATCTGCTTGTTATTTTCTCAATGAATTAATTGATTGTTTAGTTTTCTAAAAAGTCACACCTTCACAATGCTAGTTTTACAAATTGAAAATCATCAACAACAAATTAAACAAATTTTAAGGAAAAACAGCAAATCCTCACATTGGTGAATTGATTTTCTGTCCATCGACTTATTAACTAATCATTTCAGCTGTGCATGTACAAACTACATGGGTACTTTAATTCATAATAAAACATATCTTATAAGTTCTTCATATATTTTGGATACAACATTTTTAATTTGTGAAGTAACAAGTGACCAAAGCTGTTAGAAAAATGTTGTGGAGTAAAAAGTTCAGTGTCAAGTGTCTTCATTTGTCAAAGTACAGACATTCATGGTCCCCAGAGGATGAAGCCCACTGACTCTGTTGATCCTCAGACATTTGACATTTTTGATTTTATGTGAAATGTCGCCACCACTATTGAAGGCATAGCCATAAAAGTTTGTACACACATGCTCCCCTCAGGACGATCGATAATAACCACGTTGGTTGCCAGATATGTCTTTTTATTGATCACTGCAACATAATATCAGAACATAGAATGTAACGCACCATTTTTATGTTATTTACATCTTATATAATTAGATATTGTTACAGTCATACAATAGGTTAATGAATGGTTATAAAGCTCACATGGCTCAATATTCACAAATGTTGAACACGGTCCTCACAACAAATCAATGTAAGTTTTCGTCTGTTATCAATACTCGGCTGTCAAATGAGACAAATGGGGCCAAAATGGAATTTCTCACATAATGACGTCTGATCCGCTGTCATAAATCTATCTTGGCTCTACTGCATGTCCTTGAAGACTTTCAAACAAGATTCAAGGATCTGCCACTTTTGTGCACCACCGTGAGATAGGTAAATGTGTGAGGTGGTGTTTGTGTTTCTTTATCTTTGTTTCTTCCACCACATAAATGGTTCGACCCTCTGGCTTAACACATGGCATCAGCATTATCTGCCTGCAGAGCAGGTGACGCTGATAAAAAAAAAAGGCTGGAGCAGCTAGATAGTAGCTAAGCCAACACAATGAGCCTGTTTTGTAAAAATGTATGATGTCCAGTATGTCGGAATTTAATTGTCGGGTTTAGGAAGTTGGAGGGAGAGGAGTGCTCCATCAAATGTAAATGTAAAAGTAAAAAAAACATTTTACACACATGCACAAGTACACAAGTACAGGCAGTGTCTCTTAGCTTGTTTTTCTTCATTCATTCACTTTTCCTGTCACAAACCACTTTCTAAAACGTCCACCACTTATTCCCACAACAACTCCATTGGTAGTAAATTAGACAGAAGCTTTGTGCTACTAGTTTTCTGAATATGACACGTTCATTCTAAAACATTGGAAGTAGCACACATTTTGTGCAGAGAACATTTGGAGCTCTTGGAATTCTAATTTTGTTCTCCGAAGATCACAGGTAGAACACTGTTAGGGAAAAGACGTTAACATATTCCCTTTTACAGTTAACCTCCAGTGTCATGATGTAATTCAGTGGCTTGAAAGTCCGCGAGTGCCAGGAAATACACCCAGTAGGCGACCTCCTGACAGTTTCTCAAGCATTTTGTAGCTCTCTAGAAGTTCCTAAGAAGTCTCAAGATTTCCGTCCTGTAAACATTAAACCACAAAGCAAAGCATTTCTATGGCTTTTTTTCTTTCTCATTAATCAGTTTTATCGCAGTGAACACCAATGACAGTTTTCCATATACAGGCTAAATGGTCTACACCAGATCAAATTCTCCCTGAACTGCCTCGGCCAAACTAAACCCATATTTTTTAATGTTTAATGATAAATGTGATGTCTACATTTCCATTCCAGGGCCTTTAAAACAAACAAGAATAAAAACAAATACATTTGCTGTGCCATTTAGCCAGTTTAGCAGTGAAATAAGCAGAAACCTAGCAAGGGAACCTCAACATATCTGAGCACGGCGAAGGGTCTGATCCGTGAAAGCGCCCACCATCGTGGGTCGTGTCTTAGTTGCTGATGTCTGCGGTAATAAAGCTGAAGGGTTCGCCCTCTGTGTAGTGATTAATGAGAGGTCCTGTCAGTGTGAATAAAAAAAGGGGGAAGTGGTAATTAAAGTGGGTCTGCGGCAGAGCAAGATTTAAGAACCGCAGCCTGCTAATCAAATCAGCAGAGATGTTATTAATAGTAGATGGTGACACAAGCACCCAACCACTTATCAACCAGCACATACACAAACAGGCCAGTGCTCCATCACATATTCAGGCAGTAACGTACAATGAGCCTTTTACCTGGAGCCATCAACGAGTGCTTTAAAATGCATCAACACGTGACCGGATTGATCCAGACCGAAGCATTTTTGACCACCCTCATTTAAACCAGGACTTTTTTCACTTGTGTTCCGACACTTGTGCTTGTGTCAGATATGATTGTGTCACGATACGATGACGAAAAAAGTCTCTCCGATTACAGGCAACAGATATGAGAATATGAGAAACCACGCCATTGCCATTTAAGTATTTACTGCACCCTGTTTGCAAATAATTATTGATCAGGTAGCAATTAACCTTAGTAAACTTAGAGGCTGAGGGAGCCACAATTATATGTCGATGTTAGTCCTTTAAATGGCTCTCACCGAGAGATTTACGGTGCCAACAATAATAAGAGCTGGTTGCAGCTGTGGGTTGGTTGGGATTTTGGTGCCATCCATCTCTTTACTCCGGCTCCCCACCTCAATTCCATCTCCATTTCATCATCCGTCTGACAGTGATGATGAAATGTCAGTGGCAGTACACTGCAGCTTGAGGGCTCGAATCAATGGGATTCATTTAGACTCCTTTTTTTTTTTGTAGTAGTAGTAGTAGTAGTAGTTCTAATCATAGATCAAAATGTGCTCTCTGTAAAATCTTTAAAATGTTCATGTTCAATAATAAATGGTCCAGTGGGGATTTTCCTGAGTGGAATAAGGTTTGTGAAAGAAGTTGGACCCTTGCCCTTTCCTTTTTCCTGCGTTTTGTCTTCAGCCTGAATGGTTGTGCACGGGTGAGTGTGCGGTACTGTAGGACAGATTTAGTGCAGGCTGTGCACAGCTGTGTGACGCTGTGTGAGACAGTGTAGGCAGATGGACACATAACTCACACATAACTCTTCTCAATCTTAAAGCTTCTGCTGCATTCTCGACACTGAACTTACTCAGCATCGTTCTCCCCGAGGTACATACTGTACTGTGGTGACACAACCAAAGTAACATGCCAGCTCAGTCATTTTGGTAATTCTGCTGACAGGAATCATGCTGTGTTTACCTCCAGTCTGACCTTCTACTTACAGACTGATGTAAATGGTTTTTTTTCTTTCTCAGACGGGCTCGAAACTCTAATGACTCTAATAAACCAGAATCAGGGTTGTTTTTTGGGGGGGCTTGGCTTAATTTGTGAAACATAAATCATCAGTTAAATTAAATTTGTCAACAATTACAACTTCTGTGAAGTATATGTAACTGGTTTATAAACAGTTAATGAATGATTGAACACAGTATAACATAGCTCTAATCATGATGAATAATATTTATTTAGAAATCTGCTCCATAAACTCATAAACTTGTTTGATTATAGCTTGATGGTAGCTGTGATATAAAAAATAAATAAATAAATAAAAATATTGATATTGATATTGTGTGTTCCTTGTGGGTTCTTGTACTTTGTATAATTTGAAAAAAAGAAGAAATAAAAGAGAAAATATCAGTTTTGGGGATGTTTTTCTTTCTGTTTGTTTTTTGTTTGTTTGTTTTTTTAGTTTAGTTTGTTTCGACAGTGTCAAAAAATAAATGGATAAAAAAAAACCCACTAAGATCTGTGTGAAAAAAAGGATTTATGAGCCAAAAGGAGACACTTTAGCTGATGATAATCAATGTGGTGAGACGGCTCTATAAAAGGTTTTACAGCAGGAGCATTATATCATGCAGGGAATTAGGAGTGTTGACACAAAACACTAAAATTTAACCTCTAAATAGATGTAGTCATAAAAACTGTTGACAATGTAACAGACAATGCCAATATACTTCTATACTTGTTTTATCCCGTTTTATAGTCCGCTGTTCTTTATGAAAGGCCAAATATCAGTTGGGACCTAAACATTTTTTTC
Source organism: Hollardia meadi (assembly GCA_037974645.1). Lineage (NCBI taxonomy): Eukaryota > Metazoa > Chordata > Actinopteri > Tetraodontiformes > Triacanthodidae > Hollardia > Hollardia meadi. The sequence continues at coordinate 11,080,124 of JBBPCS010000283.1, forward strand.
ACATTTCACACTGTTAGCAAGGGCCAGTGATAAATGCAGCACATATTAAAATTAATAGTTCAAACACAGATCTGACAACATGATCCTTTGCATTTCTTCATTCACAAACCCTGATGAAGACAAATTATGACTGTATGAGTGTCACTCCACAAGAGATCGGTATCCATTTGTCCTTTAAGCTTGCATTTACTTCAAAAGAAAAGACAGTGATGTATTAAATGATCTTACTTCCCTCCTCTGGTTGCTTTGATTGGTGGCTGCGAACTTTCTTTGGCTTTAGGTTTATTTTATCAGTGGTCTTGGTGTGCATCAGTCCCATTACTCATTCCCTTCTTCCATTCATATTGTTGCTGTAATCCAAGAAAAAGATTCCATTTTTATATTAGTTCAAGTTATATCCATGTTTAGCCTCTGCTTGTTTGGGAAAAGGTTTTAAGATGTCAGCAATGGTGGTAGCCAATCCAAACTGGTAGATTGCAGTGTTGTTGTTGTTGAAGTGCATGATTGTGTTCTGTTTTTCTTTTCCTCTCAACACATAATGATTTGATGTAGCTGTGCAATCTAATGATTTATTAGAGAAACAAAGAAGCAAACCAAACAGTTCATGAGCCAACTCGGTACCAAGAAAATATATAAATAAAATCAGGTCTGTCTTCACAAAAAAATGGAAAACTTAAGCAACCAACCAGGAAAAAGCAAAAGAGTGTTGATGGGTGTGACTGTTGTAGTCCAAACCAGATACAGCCAGTGACCTCACAGATGCCAACTTTCTGCCAGAATATGACAATAAACAGCCCTGTTATCATCCCTACTATTGAATTAGCATTCGTAATGAATCTGGTCTTGCTGAAATATGTCCATTAATCTGTATATTAATAACTTTGTATTTAAGATTGATATGAGTTATTCCAACCAAGCTGTGTGGTTATGATGATTCCTTAAGCATCAAGGTCTTCCTGGAGTTACTGAGCACTTAAAAACTTGTAAATACTGAGGGCCTATTTTTTACCAGCAGTGTAAATACTACTTAAATACTAATATTTCTTCCAAAATCACTAAAGTGAATGTTAATGCAATGTGTAATAGTTCCTGTGTGCCAGCTGTCAGTGTGCAATTCTCTGTGATGTTCCAGTGAAATCACAAATGTGCTGGTATAGAAAGTCATTCACTGAGGCTGCAGAAATGATTGGAGGCCAGTGCAGTAGAGGAGGTCGACATACAAAACTTCATTCATCCAAACTGCATTCAACTTTGCCCTTTCCCAGTAGTTTCTTGTATGTAAGTTAACACAATATGGCTTTAATATGTTAATGGTTGCTGTCAGGGCAATGTTGAAATAAAGAAAATCCCCAAATATAATTCTCAAGAACTGGAGCTGAGGGTTAACTTGACATTTGACTTTGACATTTGGCAGACTTTTAAACTCAGCTGTGTAATATGCATCTGTACACAATTACAGCACTTTCCTGCCAGACAAAACCTATTCTTTGAACTCAGGTCCGTCTTTCTGCTCTGCCTTTCACCTTTGGAAATATGAAAGTGTAAATAAAACAGACTTTGGAGGGCAAACCGGTAGTAAAAATCGGCCTTGGAGCGCAGGAAAGTTGGATCTTTCGATATGTTCTCATGCCTGGCTGGTTTTATTTAAAATCTGGAATCTAAATGAAGCTTAAAAAAAGAAAGAAAGAGAGATGCATGAACTCACTGTTAAACAGAACATAGTGTATCAGGAAATGGAGTTGTTTTACTGGGTTTCCACAATATTGCAACAGCCCTTAAAAAAACTTCAGATATTTATATGATGAGTCTATCAGATGCTAAATCCCTGCTGATATGCAGTAATTGTCACATTGTGACTGTGTTTACCACCATTTCATTCACCATCATAACAAATGTGCCCATCTAAACCATCATCATTATGCAACTGACTGTTCGCTAGACCCCTCGCTCAAATAGTGGTTGTCCAGTCCTAAAAACTCCAGCCATGACATACAGCTTTGAAATTTGAAAAAGGGTCAATATTGCTGCCTTTCGGTGTCCTGTACATGAATAATTCATTTGCCATGTTAACATAAAAAAAAACTACGAAAACCTGTCTCTCTAATGCATCTGGTAAGCACACTTCATCGTACACAGTGCATTATTAATGAGCTATTTCGTGTTTATTAGTGCTTTGTTAATACGAATTGATGCTAGTCTTTGTATGCAATGTTGTTGTGAATTCATGTCTGATCATTTTAATGTTAATATTGCAGTTAATAGAGATGTAATTTTAGATTTTGTAATTTATAAAAAAATATATTCTCTTGTAGTCATGAAATCATGTCATACTATATGTGTTCTGCTTTATGTTTCCACCCCCATCATGTTCTGGTCCACCCAGTCATCTTGATATTTTTCAAAAATATTCCAATCATAGTCTGAAATATATAATCCAGTGTGTTCAATAGCTGTGTGGGGGGGCAGCCTTGACTATCGGGACTCTATAGGATCTTCTTAAACCTAACCAAGAAGTTTTATTACTTAAACCTAATCAAACTACAACTGGACACTTAAAACATTTTTTTTTTAAAATACCTGAAAATACTGTTCGCCAAATCAAAAAGTAAAAACTCAAAATTACATGGTCTCTCATGGGTCAAACCCTAGTCCCCCGAATGACACTCCGACGTAAGAACCATTCATCCAACACAACTGACTTCTCAAGCTGTTTGTCCTCCTGCTTTATATTGTTCCTCCTGACTTTCTAAGGGTTTTCCAGCAAATATTCTTCATATAATGCTGTTTCTTTATTTCCACGTTTTCCATGTGGATCATCCTTTTTACAGGATGAGTCAGTTTTCTAAAACTTGTCAGCCGGTCATGGAGCGTTAACGTTAGCTTAATTAGCTTGCTAGCTACTGCTGATTGGCCCATTGCTCTCATCAGTTGGAAAAGAGAAGCCCACCTTTGTCTCACAGTCTAAAATCAATTAATTACTATGGATTTTGACATTAGAATGACAAAGGGGTGTGTAGCAACAGTAACTACGGTACTTGGGGTTTAGTGTGCAGTCAGTTTACATCTCAAACCCCATCTAAAAACATTTCAACCTCAGTTACACAGTTTGTTCTGTCTTACTGGGAATTTTCAGTCCAAATAAGAACATTGCACCCCAGAGGCAGCAGCACTGCACTGTATTTCTCAACCACACTGATGACTTTGACCCGTGACCTCGCCCCTCTATGGACTTCTATTGGACACCCATCAATAACAGACCCCAGTGGAGAGAAGGTTAAAGCATGTGAAGAAAATCAAGGATCGATCCAATGGGTGGGAAGCTGAAAAACAATAAGTTTAGTGGGTGTATTCATTTTGGCATTTTGTCTGACATATTTCCTGCACTCTCTAATCTTTTTCGGAGGGCTCTAGTTGGAATTTAGTGGGTGTGTCAGTTTTTGTAAATCATTACACATCCATATTTTTAGTCTTCACAGTTTGGGATGTGCAGCATGTCCTGAAGTGGTCATTGAGTGATTTTTTGTTTTGTGAAATTCCATGGACAAAATGAGGATACACCAAAACCATTGTCTATTTGCATGCCATAAATTGGGTGGTCGTACTCTCCAGCTCAAGGATACGATATAAAAATCCCTCGGTGTTGATGTGTTGACTGACCTCTACTGTGGGTGGAGAGAGGACACTGGATTTCTGGACAGTCACAAAGGGAGTGGGTGGAGTCTGCTGGCTGACTCTATAAACAGCTCACGAGAGATTTGAAGGGTGTGTGTGTGTGTGTGAAATGAGACCAATGACCCGTTAGCCACCTTCTTATTTTGTGAATAGAGTCTGGTTTCTTCTCCTTTTGATGCAAAGTCCTGCCTTGAATCCGATCAGATTGATCCGTTTCTTACCATCCAACGACTGAGGCACTTGGTAAACAACTCTCCACCAACATGTCTGTCGATATAGTTCTGACATCAGGGAGTAAACAAGATTCATCATGAAAAGGTCATTAGTGTCCGTCTGCAACCTCAGGGGGCTTGAAAAACGATTTATCTTGTTGGTGGCACTGAGTTATCTGTGGTGTTGGTTTCTGCTTACATGTGGATTGTTGGTTTACTCTTGTAATACAAAAAAAGCTATTAATGGAAAATTTGATTGCTTAAATCTTACAGGTTTTTAAGCATCTCCTACTGAGGTAGACCTCCGCAGGCAGCAGAAGTAGAACACACTGAGACAAATTGAAGAGGAGGGGAACAATCCATTATGAAACAACATGAGTCAACCGCTGTTCAGGAGCCAAACTGTGTGTTTCCATCAGATGGACACATTAGTCTGTGCTCACTACAGAACGAGGCGTCAGTATAAACATCACAGAAATAAAATCATACAGCGGGCTTTCGGAGATTTTGGTCTCTCCCCAATATTTTTGGTTCCATATTTGGAGCTCATGCTGCCCTGCTGAGCATCACAGCACCGTGGAGGAGTCGTGTGTTTATGTGACACAATGAGGAGTCACTGAATGCTTTGTACAAACTCCAAATTTATACTGTATACTTAGAAATATATTACACAAGGTAGTTATTATTCAAGAAAGTATGGCTGATGTTTAATTTTGTATAAGGTGACTGTTATCTGATATACACCGATCAGCCACAACATTAAAACCACTGATGGGTAAAGTGAATAACCATTGATCATCTCGCTACAGTGCAATATTCTGCTGGGAAACCCTGGATCCTGGCCTTCATGTGGATGCCAATTGGCACAAACCATCTGCCCAAACACCCTTGCAGATCAAGCACACCCCCCCATGGCACCGACACACCCCGATGACATTGGTCCCCCCAGCAGGACGATGCGTGCTGCCACACCACAAAAACTGCTCAGGAACAGCCCGAGGAACGTGACAAAGAGCTTA
>JBBPCS010000283.1:11091191-11119402 GCA_037974645.1 Hollardia meadi
TACTCTACATGTTAAGTGTCATGAGATAACTTTGTTGTGAATTGGCGCTATATAAATAAAATTTGATTTGATTTGGTGTCCTTTTCGCATAAGGGTCCATTCATTCTGACTTTTTTTTGCAACCCCCTTGCTGGTCACTAGAAAGAATGCAGGTTTAAGGCACTTCCGCATTGGCTTCACTTTTCAGACCCGGAAGCTTCGCCCACAGACAATGGGCACCACTCTCAACTTTTAATTTGAAGGAAGTCATTTCAACTTCCGCAGGCCGCCGCTTGCCCTGCCTACTTAAAGCACGCAGCCATCCTTCCCTTGCGTACGCTTTCCTCCTGCCAGCCGCAGCAGACCTCCGCTCTGCCAACAACTTTTCGGTGTAACGTAAAGACAGGTGAGTGAGAAATGATAAGTTTGTGTGATTCTTTTAAGTCTGCACTGCTCGGCCAGGCGGAGCCACTCTTTAGCCTTGAGCAGGAAGACGACAAAGAAACCGGTTTACTACATTAAGCTAACGTGAAGCTAGCCAGGCAGTGCGGGTCTCCCCTCCTTAAGTATTTGGGCCTGTTTCTTGCTCTCTCTTTGTCCCTGTGCTGCAGCTTACAGCAGAGACTTGTCAAAGCCCCCTTCACGGTTTGACTTTAAATGTAAAGCTTTGAGCTACGCCGCTGAACTTTGACCGAGCAGTGTCAAAAGGATTGTTTGCTTTTGTCTGTTTTTTGAATGACAAGATGATCATCACTGTGTTAAATTAATTAGAATCCTGCATTTCTGTGCAAGTGTGATTCGAATAAAACTTTGACTATAAAATCATGCACACTTCTCTTACAAGAACATGCATGTATCTAAATAAAAGTATCCCCCAATTGGTTTGTGCTCCAGGTTATGTAAGCTTCTTAATAGGCTTTTGTTCTTGGGGGCTGAACATGACTTGCATGTGACTTTACGTTATTTGCCTTTGTGAACAAACTTTTGAGTAGAAAGAGAGACTGGTTCAGCCACAATACCTGGTCTGTTGGTCTTAAAGGCGTCTTTGTTTTTTTTGGCTTATCTTTCCTGAGGAATTTGTTGTCATCAGAGCCTCCAGGTGGTGCCTCAGGCTCCACCCGTCTGCATTTATCGATGACTGTGCATGAGCATCAGGAATGTTCCAGTAACAAGTGCTATCTCTCTTAGACATTTACCGCCATGTCTTCTGGAAGCGCTAAGATTGGCCAGCCTGCCCCAGACTTCAGCGGCACAGCTGTAGTGAAGGGACAGTTCAAGGACATCAAACTGTCAGACTACAGAGGTAACAGTGTTTTTCCTCAGGCTTTGTCGTAGAAGTCTTCTCGAACATCTTTTGGGGCAAATCTAATGTGGGTTTACGAGAATCAGTGCTCACTTAATTTTCTTCATTCTTCAGGGAAGTATGTGGTCTTCTTCTTCTACCCCCTGGACTTCACGTTTGTGTGTCCCACTGAGATTGTGGCCTTCAGCGACAGGGTGGAGGAGTTCCGCAGCATCGGCTGCGAGGTTATTGGCTGCTCCATAGACTCTCACTTCACTCACTTGGCATGGTGAGAAATTCCCACTGACTGGAAGGAAACGGTGACTTGTGTTTAATGTAATTTGTTATTGTGCACAGAGACGACTTGGAATGGCCCGGAACCAACAGTGTCAAAATGACATCCACACAGCTGATGTGTCAGCAAGCGGAGAAAAGTTTTCTTCACCTGTATTTCACTAATGTTTTTGAAGGAAAATGCAATTCAACTTTTGTATTTGCACTGGGCAGCTGTGAAATGTAGGAAAATGACATCAGAGCTCGGTGTCAGATTATTACTAGACTGATGTCAGGATGTCCCTTGCTGGCAGTTTCTAATTACTGTTTCTAATGAGGGTTTTTGGCAGACGTGAAACAACCCCCACCCCAGTTTATAGTTTATCTGCTGCCACTGTACTTCTTCTGCTTAGCCTTGATAAGTTCTGAGTCTCTGTATACCGGGAAGAGCTAACGGTCTCTTAATACAAACTGAACTTTCTAGAAGGAATCTCAAACTGAGGAATTTAAAAGTGAATTACTCTGCACAATTCTGGGTGTAGTGCAGCGTTGTTTTTAAGGTTTAAATATTACATTTGAAAACTTTTGCAACTCTTTCCTCAGTTGGACCGTGTTCCCATTAAGGATGTGTGCCAGTTAGTTGACTAGTTGATTAAACTTTGTCAGTTAAACCTGCACTGACGTGTCAGGTCCTCAGAGTCAAATGTTATTTTATTAAACTAGCATCCATTTCTAATTTTAACAATGCTGGTTAACTGTTGCGTCTTAGATGTAATCTATGCAATAATTAATGTTTAACATAGATGAAATTAGGCTTAACTTTCACTTTACTTTTTAGACTAATTTAAGTTCAAACGTGAGGGAAATTAGCTGTTAGCCACATCCCTGGTTCTGATGCCAGTAGTTTTTTTTTATTTTTATTTTTTTTTTAATTAGCATCTTAACTCATGTATTTCATTAATTATACAAGTAAAAAATTTTAGCTTTTTCAAAAGATGTTTATAAGATTTTTATTTTGTCCATCGCTACCATGAAGACAATTTGTTTTCTTCTGTTTAGGCAACTTTGAAGGTTGCAACATTTCAGTTTTTACAAATGCATTTACTCATAAAATTCCACTACATACAGTGTACATGAGTCTTGATGAAGATTTTCATTGTTTGAAATATAATACATCAAATTAATTAAGAGCAACACAGTGTTGTAAGGTTTGTGTACCTGCAACATTTAAGTGGACTTTTGTTTTGCTTATTATATTGTAATTTTTAACCCACAGGATCAACACACCGAGGAAGACGGGAGGTCTGGGTGAAATGAAAATCCCCCTCATGGCAGACCTGACCAAGAAAATCTCCAGAGACTATGGTGTGCTGAAGGAGGATGAGGGCATCGCATACAGGTCAGGCAGACTGCTTATATCACTGTCTACTGGGAGCTTAGTGTAATTACTCACTCTGCTCTGTGATTACTACTACAATAACCGAGTAAGCACTGAAAGTGTGGAGAGACTAAAGGATGGATAGATGTAACGACTTTGTGCAATACCGTAGCCTCTGTTTGTGCCTCTCAGGGGTCTGTTTGTGATCGATGACAAGGGCATCTTGAGGCAGATCACCATCAATGACTTGCCCGTGGGTCGCTCTGTGGACGAAACTTTGCGCTTGGTCCAGGCCTTCCAGTACACTGACAAACATGGAGAAGGTGAGTAAAAGAAGAAATACCGTTTTTTGGGGGGTTTTTTGTTACCTGTTGAGGACTTTTTCTGGTATAAACAGACATTGTTGGACTTATGGCCCTAATTCAGCAAAACATGATTTCTGAGGTCCTGGGTAAGGTTAGGGTTTGGTTTAGGTTGTCCACTATGAAAAGAAGTCAATATAGAAACATCCCAGCTGCCCCTACTTTTTATTTATTTATTTTTTTTAAAGCTTCTGATGTTATATATTTAATTTGTATAACTACATTTCACATGTATAGCATGTATATATTTGGGGGAAGAAGCTATTTTAAATGAGTTTGCCTGTAGCTATAGACTGACTTGGTGGGTTTAGTTAGTTTGTGGACATAGCCTTGCATTTATTAGTTTTACCCTCCTGGGTATTTACACATGTCCTTTTTTCCACAGTTTGTGCAAAGTTCAATGTCTGTCTCTTACATCTTGTGATGAACTCTGTCCCCTCTCCCCTTCAGTGTGCCCTGCTGGCTGGAAACCTGGGAGCGACACCATCGTCCCTGACGTTGAGAAGAGCAAAGATTTCTTCTCCAAGCAGTAAATGTGAAGGTCTTCTAGCTGACTTCCTGACTGTAGCACTTGCCTTCAGACAAGGGGTGTCCCTTTAAAGCAGTATCTCATGACGTCCAATTTAACGTATTAAACCCAACAATTTCAGAACTTGCTAGATAAATCCTTTGTTGCAAATCTTTGTATGTACAATTGGTAGGGTGACCTCGTAGTCTCAAGCACTGAAAGTATTGTATTGTTCCTTTTTTCAGAAAAATCAATATTTTTCCTTGCTGTCTTAAATAATTTGCTACCATCTTTATTAAAACAGTGGGAAAATTGTGACTGAATGTCTTTTGTCTGAATGTAGCAGGACTGCTGTGCATTATGTTGTCATTCTACTCGTGGTCACTAGGTGGTGCCATAAATCTTCCTGAATCTGTTTCTTGGTTGGTGACTCCGAAACTTGAAAAACTTGTATTTCATCAGACATTTTTAATACCTTGCTATAACTTTAATTTTTTCTGTATTAGTCCTGTGTCTGGCAGAGGATGTGAGTATGTCGCAAGGCTATGAAGTCTTTGCTAATGTCGGACTTATTGCTCTTTGACTCAACACAACAACCTACCATTGCCAAATGACTGTGCAGCTTATTGGGAAAGATTGGATTGTTGGATATGATTTAAAACAGACCTGCACGACTGTCCCAACTACAGATACATGTCACTGTTTGAGGAGAATTATCCATATGTATCCCTTTTGTTTTATCCTTTTCCAGCATAGTGATCTTTTCCCCCTATTCCCTGAGAAACATTAGATGACACATGTCCATGTCTTACTAAAGTAAAAACATGGCGAGAAATGTCACTCTTCTGATAAAATAATCCTGATTTTGTGTTTATACAACTTTGATCATTTGTGATATGTGGATCATACATCTGCTTTGTCACCTACTCTGTATTTCTGCCAGCTTTCTTTTGACACCAATTCTAGTGAAATCTAGTCTACATGTTTGTGTGGAACTTTTTCAACTTTTTTTTTTCCTTTCCTGAACTAGTGTTCTCGCAACTTGTTTTGGGAAACTGAAAGCAGAATGGGGAAACTCCCTTAACTCGAATGAACCCCTCATTGACAAACCTTCGTTTAACGTTGTGGTGTGAAGGGGAGAGCGCAGCATTTTATGACGGGCAATGTAGGAGGGAGTTCCCGGAAACCTTCTCGTGGTGTGACGTTTGCCAGCAAAACTGACCATATACGGACTGACGCATGTACGTCAACACGGAAACAATCCTACGCTGGGACTTCTACAACGTCAAGCAGCAGCTGCTGTTGTAACAACGGTGTAATCGGGCTATGTTGACCAGGATTAATAAAATTCTTAACAAGAGGAGGTGACATTTGAGAAGAAATAAGCTCAACAAGAAACGACACCAGATTTCTTGGTTTCATAATTTCATTTACTTAAATATATAGCCTACTGTACAAGTAAAAAAAAAAAACAGGCTCACCAGGCTCAACCTGACAAACACAAATAACTTACATAAGAACAAATCACAAATTAAAGTAAAATGTAAACAGGCAGAGCCAAGACGACACTTTAAATAACTTGTTCAAAGATGCCCGAAGTGTTTTAGTCTTGTAGGACTTCTGTGTTGGCTTCTTTTCTTTCAGCAAAGAAACCATAATGATCCAGTTCTTTCATTGTATAAAGACATTGTTCATTGTGTTGTCAGTGCATATATTGTCCAGTGTTTTTTGTTTTTTTGTTCAAAGTGCGTTGTTTCTTCAGTAAGACTTTACTTTGGGCGCTAACATGAGCTGGCAGCCACTGCTCACATGCGTCATGACTTTCTGTTTGAGTTGGGCCACCTGATCTCGCAGTAGAGAAGCCGTGTTTGAAAGTCCAGCGTTGTCTGTTTTCAACACTTTCACCTTGTCCTCCAGGCGAGAGATGCGCTCCAGCTTGCGCCTCCGACACTTGGAGGCTGCGAGCCGGTTCCTCAGCCGCTTGCGTTCCGCCTTGACGCGTTCCTGGTTCTCCATGTCGATGGGGGACATCGGCGGAGACCCGCTGTCGCTGTTTTGCATGTCGGGGACTGTCTGAGGCTCCTCTTTCAACCCACCGAACCGCTGCGGGTGGATGCCCACGCCGGCCAAGGGGTGCTGGAAATGGTGAGATCCGTGCGCAACGGCCTGGGAGTGCTGGTGATACTGGTGGTGCGGCAGGTAGCTGATAGTGGTGGACGGATAGCTGGCCGCAGATGACAGGCTGGGGTTGGTAGTGCAGCTGCCCAGGGTGGTGTACTCGAGCGGTTCTGGCTGCATGGATGAGCCGAACACGGAGGCTGGCGCCGAGCAGGGAACGCCACCGGTGCCGATGGACACGTTCGGAGGAGCCATCTGGTTCATCTTGTGTAGGTCGTCCAACGCTTTAACAAAGCCGTCAGCAAAGCCTTCCTGCTCCTCTGTGATCCCGCGGTTGTAAAGGTAATGGGCAGGTGTCGGCGTTGTAGTGATGACCCCGTTGCTGTTCTGGATGATCAGTCGCTCCAGTTCCGGAGAGGCGAGCTTCAGAGAGCCCACGTCCACCGTCCCCGCCGAATAGAAATCACTTTCGGCGCGCAGGTGCTGCTGTGACTTGAAGTTTGAGTTCCGATATGATTCGGAGAAGTTCAAGTTCATATTCTGCTTTAGCAGTTTGTAGTCTGGCAGAGCTGCGCCTGGATGGCCATAAGCAGAGAGAAACGAGTCGTCATAAAAAGGCTGTTCCATTATTGTGGACATATTTCAAATCAGACAGTCAAATACAAGTGTGCGCTGCAAGGTGCTGCTTTAGACACCAAGGCGTCAATGTCCCAACTGATTCAATCTCCAGCACAAAAGTCCCGCTGTATTATTTTACTGAAGATCAAATCTATCAAAAACAGAGCAAAACCTCCAAAATAGTGGAACTGTACTGTAGCCTACCAAGTCGTCGATTTGTACCTTTAGTTGGATTCAAAGCGGAGTCCAGTGACTAATTCAGATGTTTTCATTCCACTCGTCAGTAGGAGTCTTTTCTGCTCTGTATCTGAGCTTCACTTCTGTTTCCTCTTTAGTGACAGGCGCCCGTTGTGCTCCGCTGTATTTATATGACATGCGCTCCAGCCGGCCCGCTGATTGGTTGTTTCCTCTGTGGTCCCCGCCTCCGGGATGTCAGACTGACGTTGTTGCCAGGAACAAGGACTGTAAACAAGACGAGGCCTATTCGGCGTGCCGGAAAAAACAAACAAACTCAACCCAGGTAAACGCATAAAATACCTCATGTACGCATCCACGCTTTTTGTCTTTTACTAACAAGTCACTTTAAATGTGTCTCACGGCTCAAAGCCACCCAAAAACCACACCTCACCGGGACACCTGAGCCACTCCAACAACCACTTTGCCCTTAAACCGCAACAACAATCCTATCGGTACGCATATATACTCTGGTGCTGAGGCATGTGATCCAAACTGATATCGACCGGTCCATATTTGGAAATCCTGGCGCACCAGTTCCTCCCTGACAGGAGCGGGAAGCCGATCCCACCTTGGCGCGCTTCCAGTTCTCCGGGATGTGGGAGGCGGAGGAGGCGCACTGCTGCCCTCCTTCAGCCCGCAGGCATGGAGAAGTTGGGTAGGTGGCGTAAACTGTTGGGCGTGTGATGTCTTCAAAAATGCATGAAGCACAAGGGTGACTGGCAAAGAAAGGCATGTGCTTAGGGTATCAGACAGAACTATGTAGCCTGACAATGTGGCTAAAAAAACAACAATATTTAAAAAGATAATAATCAGGTAGGCCTGATAGACTGCTCACTGAGGGAAAGACATAACACTCAGCAAACGAGCTGCACTAGCTGCTGTAACTGATTTTATAGGAATTAGGTAATTGTATCATTAAACATTAAAATATAGTAGTAGGAGCTAATGTCTAATTGGGCCTGACTCAAGCCAGGTTTTTTTTCTTTTCTTCTTCCACTTCAGTGTTTTTATTAAGTGCACTGAACTTAATACGTTCTTATAGAAATCAAGTATAAACAAATGACAGGGCCTTGAAGGTGTCCCGCTGACCTGAACACCTGTTTAACAGAAGGAGTCTTTGTTGTCTCCATAATGGCCCCTCTATCACTTCCCAGTGGGCCATGTGCCCACACATGTTCATATTGTTTGACTTTCCAGTCTTCTGCTTATACCTATCCTCAGGTCACAGGTCTGTCTGTCTGTGTTTTGTTTTTTGTTTTTATCATTTGGCAGCACTTTATCCATCAATGTTTTTTTAACCAACCCATTTGTTATTTAAATAGTAATATGACTGGGAGATGAGGTTCCTCCTAAAGATTGAATCATAGCTATAAGGTGGCAAATTTACGTCACGTGTTGCAAGAGTGATAAAACATGTTCACAGCAGCGCAGATATTAACTGCCACTTGCACAATACAATACTTTGCTCGTGTGCATGTTTTATCATGCTCGCGACTTATGCCATAAATCTGATGATATGCACCTACACTGAAAGCCATGATGTTCTCAGTCCCATTTCAGCCGCATAGTTGAACGGATAGGTCGTCACAGCTTCAGATCTCCCAGAACAGTGAATATAATGGGATTATCACACAGTTTTAAATATATTGCCCTGTGTCTTTCAATTTTCTTCATTTGAACTGTAAAAAGATGACCCTGTTATTGTACATAGTTTGGGTTTTTAAAGCGATTTACTATCAGATTCCCATTTACTTTGGGGGGAACACAAGACACAGATTAAAACAGGTCAAAATTAGGGCAGCAGAACCCGGGAGACCCTAATATGGGTCAAAGATTGAGAATTGCTGAATCTTACACTATTCCAGTTTATCAAACTCCACACCTCTAGTTTGTACACAGGATTTTTATACACCTGATCCTCTAAAGCCAATGCCAAGAAAATCCTGATGACTTCACTATGACGTCATCCGGGTCCTTTTCCAAGATTTGACAACGCCCCATGCAGAGAAGGGATTATTCAACGGTTTTCACAGGCTGAGCAGTATTCCTCATTACGAGTACACTTCAATGGGTTTATCTGGCAATGTTTAATAGTCGTACAAATCTCATCAGTTTCGTTTGATGCCGCATTTGAATTATAGGTTAATCTGATCCTTTTAAAGTGTAAATTGAGGTGTCTCTCTTCTTACACCCGCTGCATTTTTCTGTGACAGCGCAGGCATTAAGCAAGAATTCTAGAATATCTGAGGCAACATCAGCTGTATCCTGTGTAATTCCTCAGTTTTGTGGGAGTCAAAGGTTGCAGTTTGGCCAGCTGTCCTGCAGTGGTCAGTTCAGGCTGGGCTCTCCTCCCACTGAAACAGCGGTCAGTCACGTCTCCCGTCAGTGAGAAGAAACTTGAGGGGAAATGGAGAAACAGAAGTAGTTTCAGGGAAACAGCAAAGTATCATTCAGCGGTCGGTTACAGTTTCAGAGTGTCCTATCATCCACATACTAAAAGTCACTATGGTCACTGCTTTGAGATGTTACAAAACCGTGACCTCTTGCTGCATGTGGTTTGATACTGATGAATGTTTGCTTCAGATTAGATAAGTAAATTCCTCGTAGGCTCAAGAATATTTCATTTGATTTATATGGTGCCAGTCTGCTGTTTTTTTTATTTCTTTTTTGTTTTGATTATGTGACTGAGAATCTCTCGCATGAAGCCTGATTGAGCGAGGACAATACAAAAGTCTTCTGTGGCTTATCATCGCTAAATTCGCACGTGCTAGAAACTCCACTATGGAATCTTTACATGTGACTTTCCTATTTGAGACCCTTAATTGGCTCTGAGGCTCTAAACAATTTCTTGCTCACATGCACATGATTACATGGGGCTGTGCACCGAAAATTCAGAGAAGCACAGCTCAGACACCTCATACATGCAATTCTGTCAGTTTCTTTGAGTGCTGGTGTGATTCAGGTTGACAGATAGAACGGCGAAGAACAAAAGCAGAAGCAGAAATATGAAGAAAACAAACGTGAAAGCACAGAGGAGTGTATAGGCGCCTGTGGCTGAGCCATATAAAGACACTCCTTCATTGGCTATTAATTCAGCGCTGGGGTACATAATAACTGCTGGCTGTGTCCTGGGGAGAGACTGAGGGCAGGTGAGCTGTGGGAGGTAAAAGCCTGTGATTGCAAACATGAGAGGAAATAATTACATCTGTCACATTGTACTGAGGTTATTACAATACCAGGATTTTAAACTTTGATACAATACATGTATTAAAAAAATGATACTCAATATTCCTCTTTCAATAGCACAGCAAAAAAAAGGTTTAAAAAATGGGCTAATTTAAAAAAAAAAATCATCTAATTCTAGATTTTTTTAAAAATTCCTCTGTAGTCAACTTTTCATACTGTCAAATGTGGATATAAAAAAAGCATCCAAGTATTGATTCTTCTGACAACCTTCGATTACTGCACAAGGGCATCTTTTATAAGAAAATCTATTCTTTTTTTTTTTTTTTTTACTGAAAATGAAATTATCTGGAACCAGGCAGGACTGCTTAGAGAGCTGATTTAACCACAGTGTGAGGAAATTGGAGATATTTCAATCAAAATAGTGATTGGGGTTTATAAAAGTCACCAAAAGAAGAATTGTAATGCTTTAAATGTATTTAGCTTGCATGAATATTCACAGAAACTTGTTTGTTATCGTCCTCTCTGACTGTTCTATGTAATGTTCTATGTACTTCACTCACATGCAAAACTTTAGTCAGAAAAGGACAAATCTGAAGAACGCCTTAAAGCTGCTGCTGCTCATTTGGCCTTCATCACGACTTTAACTCCCTCCTTTCCTTCATGCCTCGCGCCACAACTGCCGCAACTTATTCAGGCACTAAAACACTGGCCGGCTTTATTAAACGAACCAGAAGTAACGCCTTTCCTGCATCTTTGGCAAGGTCTTCCATGATGGAAGCTCGATGACCTGGAAGTGGCCTGTAGGTGCGGTGAGTCAGGTAGTGGTGTTGGCTGGGGCAAAAAGTTGGCTGTCCCCGCGAGGAGAGGACAGCTCACTCCCTCACACAGTTCATGGAGTCAGAAGACTTAATATGCTCTTTAAAGAGTGTGTGGGTCACTTAAATTAACGCTAACAAGCCCCCCCTCCTGCTCCTCCATAAACTGAGCCCCATCCTTGCACCAAAAGCCTGTTTCTTCTTCTTCCAGCTCTTCGTTATTTGGCTGCCCGTGGGAAATTGAACCGCCTTGTGCATGTAATCGCTTTAATGAAGGCATGTTTAATCAGCATATTCTTCGTCTGTAGCTCCCAGATAGTGCCAAGGAGCCTCGTAGCAACGAGAGACCTTTAGCACAAGACAAGATGATTGCTGGGGCCAAATGAGTGTGGCAGGAAAAGACAGTCAGACCCAGCTGTCCCCCCAGGCTGACGTAATGCATATGGAGCTGTCCTTCCCACTTCCCCTCCATCTACACAGATGCTTAAACTCCCTGTCACTCTGCCAGTTTGTAAAAAAGAAAAAGGCAAACAGCAGGAAGTGGGGGGTTTAATTAGGTCTAATTTGATTTTACATGCTCATTTGGTTTATTAATTGAGCTGCCTCATTGTTGCCGTGTTTGTTTGTAAAGGACAAAAATGTGAACTTAATTATGAGTGGGGGATCAGACAGTCACCACAATGGTGCTAACTATGAGATTAGCTTTGCTTTGGATGTATTTCAGTAAATGCTGTTGGAGATTGTAGCCTCCTTTGTCTTTTTTTCTGATTAATTACATACAAACTACAACTACTTACAACTAAGGGCTCTTATCTTGTGCCTGGCGAAAAGCGGCGCACGTTCTAGCGCAAGTGTCATTCCTAGTTTCCAACTGACGTAGCTGTCATTTTCACGCCCAGCACCCACGTTGTGTAAGTAGCAAATAAACTTGTGCCCATCTGTGCGCCCATGGGCATGTCGGTCTTAAAATGAGCTGTGGTCAGGCGCATTGTTTGCGCATTGCTATCTTGAGGCAGGAGAAATCGATTGCACCATTGGCCAACAAAAACATGGACTAAAGTCAATGGCGCAGTGTTTTTCCTGCTATTTAAAGGGCACATTATTCAGACAGTAAGATGCACTAGGCGGCTTCACAACGCACGTACACTGCTTGTTACACACTGATGCACGGATTGAGAGGCTTAGAGTGGCTGCTTTCAGTATTTTTAAACATTTTAATGCACGCTGCAGTAAATATCGCAGGACACTTAAGCAGCAAAACTAAATTATAAACTTGGCAGGACAGAAGAAACTCTTCAGAGGAAACAGAATTAAACTTTAAGCTTTACTCTTAACAATTTTACTGATGCTGGACTGTGTGTGTGTGATCTTTTGGATGTGTAGAAGAACACAGAACATTAATTAACACTAGATCCTGACCGATCCTGTCTGCGTGACAGGAGATTTAATTAATCAATGAATTTAAGCTGCTGTGTGTGAATACGCGCAAGTGTCTTCACGGAGAGACACATGTCGTCTCTGCTACTGTAGGATCGCTGCAGGTAATGTAATTAATATTTTCCTCATTAATGATGTATTCACCCATCTGCTGTTAATCTGAATAATTTTTATGGCGCTCTATAACACTCCTCCTCCTCCTCCGTTAAAGATCGGTGCATTTGTTCATATGCAGTTAAACAGAGTTGCTGATGGGACAGAGGAGTGAGAGATGGTGGAGGCAGAGGGTCCACCAGCCAAAGACCACATACCTGTCCCTCAATGAGACGAGTGCAGCTGTTTAAATAGCAATGCACCCTGAGCAGACGCACCTGGCGGGAATGGGAGAGGACACTCTGATTGGATTAATTTATGTTACACCCCAAACACACCAATGAATAATTAAAGGACCAAATACAACCCCTTTGCGCCATGTGCCCTACTTTGCGCGGTTTAACTAACAAAATAGAGATGGACACGCCCTAAATGCACTTGCGCCATAGACTTTAGAACGTGCGCTTTAGATCGTTTACATAGGGCCCAAAGAGTTCTTAGCTAAATGCTAGCACTAGCATTGCAACATGGTCACAAAGACAATGGTAAAACGCTAATGTTTACTATATTCACCATCTTAGATTAGCATTTTAGCATGCTTACATTTGCTAATTAGAACTATAATCAAAAAAGACGACTAGGATAGCACTCCAATTTATCTGTTTAATATTGTCACACGGACGTTTCGGGCAAGACACCCTCCTTCAGCGTGTATCCTGACAATATCCTATCCGAATCCTTATTCTAATTAGCACTATACTACATCTGATGTCATTGGTTTGGCAGGTTTTTAGTTAAACCAAAGTATTGGATAAATCTAAATTATGACTTGCCAATCCATCCAATAGGCCCAGTTGTTTGAGATATTCAGTTTGAACCAAAGTAATGGACCGACCAACTGACAGACATCGGCATCTGTAGAGCAGTGCCGCTAGCGTGGCAAGAACGGGCTAAATCAGCATATTCTTGTTTATGAGCATGATACAGGCAAAGAGGACACTGCGTTCTGCGGGGGGGAAAAAAGATACAAGAGAAAAAAGAAGTAACTTTTTATGGCTCTTATGGGAGAAGTGCCTGAAGTGGATATGAGCTAATTAGAAACACACACACACACACACACACACACACACACACACACACACACAAAGGTACCAGACAGGTCATGGACTGTTTTACACTCGTACATAATAGTTAAAGTGACGGAAGTGAGTAAGAAGAAAAACACTCCCTTTTCTGCAAACGCACCCAAACAAGACACATCATACACATGTTCTGAAACTAAGAGGGCTGATAAACTGTAAGTGACTAAAACGTTGCTCACAGTGCTGTAGCATATGATGTCTAACCTCAGAACATAAGCCCATATCATTATGTAAATAATAAAGTACTCATATAAAACGGTACCAAAGGCACCACCAGTGGATCCAAATTAGTTCTAAACTGGTGGATCAGGGAAGGAGAGGTGGGATGAGTTGCGGATGTTTGATTCCTCTTGCCTGACGCTGGCCTAGAGTTCCTCTTCGTGTGAAAATAGGAGAAGTGAATGTGAGGTGGCAGGAGGCCAGGGTGTGGAGGATTTGGGTATGCCACATTTTCATTTCCTCAATAAGTTGTGGTAATGGGCCAGCTGCGGTGCCACTGCGACAACGGCAGACCTCAGAGGGTTCAAATCGGGAATCATTTCTAACGGACGCACAAGATCAGCAGATATTTAGAAGCAAACTACAGTTCTTTCTAATACAACCTTGATTAATCTTAATAAGGCGCACATGATGAGGCTTCCAATGGTTTTACACATGAAAACTTGTTTACAGGTCTTGTTAACACTGCATATGTGAATAAAATCTTGTGGCAACAGAAGGAGCTGCAGCGTCAGTTGGGTCTGAAGAAGACGACACGATTGAATATTTAAAAATCTGGGTGTGTCCAGATACAAAGAAGTGAGCTTAGCCCACCTCTGCAGCCCGCACCTCATCTCTGCTTGATGGTAGCAGCTCCAGGCTGCGCTAGCTGCTAGTAGCATAACACACACCTCTAACAAACCTCGCCCTCCTGCTCGGCATTTTCCTCGGCTAAGCTCGTCGCTCCGGAGAAAATAAAGTGACCTGTGAGAAAGAGCGCTGCTTCACATGAAGGCAGATTGTAACATTAATCACAGTAGCTGGTAAATGACTTGGCTTGTTTACTCTCAACGTGTGCATTGAGAAGCTGTGGTTTGAGGTTAGAGCCTCACTTCAGCCTACACGATTTCCCAGCAGGTAATTTAAATAGAGAGATGGAGGCTATGTTTATCTTTCAGTGCAGAGACAGCGTAGTTAATGGTAGACTGTGTTATTGATAAAGTTTAAAAGGTTAAATGTGCAAATTTGGTTTCTGTAGTTGGAGTTTGAAACATCACATCCAGGAAAACGGATTTACAAGAATCTTTCTGTTTCTGTCCAATTTATCTCTCTACTCTTTATCTCTTTTCATACATATATTAATATCAATAACCTTCTCATATACCAGTGTGCCACGTTAGCTTGTGCGCCTTGTGTGTTTTAATCTGTCCTTTTTTCCCCTGCATGTCTGCCAACTGCCTCCCTGCCTGCAATTGAGAGGACATAAACATTATGAGAAATGTGTATCAGAGAGGCACTAAGTATAGATACAGGGAAAGGATAGGGTGTCTAATCGCATGGTTACTGGCGAGACCGATGGTGCGAGTTGGGCTGAAACTGCGTAGGTGCCCAGGGTGCATTCTGATACTCTCACTGTCGCTGATGATCATCAAGACTCAGCGCTTCTACACTCCACTGCTTCCTGGAAATAACATAGAGAGATGTGAACAGAAGTGGATGCCGTCATATTGCAGCCTGAAAATTCTTATCATGAATATCTTGTGTGAATGTGTGACGGTACGCAGAAGGAGAGGACATATTTGATGTCCACACACACAAGTGTGTTGATGTATGTGGGGGAACTGTTTCAGTATTTAACTTCCACGAGTGCCCCAAACCACAGAGGAGTTCTTCAAAGTCGCCCATTCTTTCATTCATTCGAACATTACATCACACAGAGGGATATATGTACATTTTAATAACATAGTAAACTGATAATCCCCACGCTGTCTCGATTTACTGGTTCTATTAAGCTCACAACCCCTCTGCCTTGTTGATGTGTTTATGTGTACACAGTATTTGTGTGGCTTTTACAGCCCCTAATCCAAATTAAAATATATCTGCGCTATCATATTAAGCACGTAGCGCAACACTAACATTAAATCTCATTATCAAATTGCCTACATTGAGAGGGATTACAGTCATAATACATGCTAATTTAATCTCCTAATTTGTCATTCAAGCCCCTTAAACTTTCATCTGAATTTGGCAGTCAGAGGCGTTTCACTCAACCTCACTATTTACTGTCTGTTTCGCAGCATTGTCGAGGTGACACCAGCCGGCCAAGCCCACTTCTATTTTATTTACCAGAAGTGGTTCACCAGCTTGGGTTTTCACACACACACTCACTTATACGTGCGCACACACACACACACACACACACACACACACACACACACACACACACTTATACGTGCGTGCGCACACACACACACACACACACACATGCTCACACATGCTCACACACACACAGAGACAGGAACTTTCCTGTCAGAGGATAGCTGTTGTTGTACAAAGAAAGCCAAGTGAGGGACTACAAAGGGGGTCAAAGTTGATCTTTTTTTTTTACATACATTGAATGCCTCCGCTCCAAGATATACTGTAGGTGGGCCTGTAGTTGACTTGTACCAGTCTGTATACATATATCAAACTGTGAGGAGAGGCGTCCTTTTACTGACGTGTGGGTACGTGTGAAAATTTTTTGCGTCAACCTATTGTGCTGAGACAGCTTATCTCTTTATGATGTAAAAAGAATTTCCTGATACATTAGTCACCATCAAATTGCAGCCTAGAGATTACAGCCTCCTTTTAGAGCAATAGGAAGCCTAAAGGTAAACTGTATGGTAGTGTTGGCCTGTTGACCACTAACAGCACGTACAGCAGAGGGAAAGACATGCTAAGTGCCAAATTACACACATTGCAGCATTAAACGCCGCATTTTATGAAAACAACTAAGCACCAACACTTGTTGTAAACATTTGAGACTCATTTGTGGACATTCACATTCTCCAATTCCCCCTGATAACATGACACATACCGTATGTGTACACTCACAAATACATGGGACCTTTTGCTTTAGCATGTTTTTCATTTTTTGTAGATTTCACAGGTCTAACTTGTGAGGCGTGAAACTGAAAATTTACATGTTAAAAGATTGTTTACCTCAACTTTAACCTTTTATCAATAGTCAGTTGTTGGTTAAAGTATAACTGAGTGGATGATTTAGATCTAAAAGCTCTTATTTTTTTTCCATTTGTGTTGCTTGTATGAACGCAACACTAAATTGCCTTTAAAAGAAAAATGAACGCACTCTTCGTCTAACAAATAAAAAGCTAATTCTTAAGCTAATTCATGTTTCCCTGTTCCAGACTCACTTTTACTTTACTTTTACTGGTATTGCCAGTAGCTTATGGAGGCTAATTTTAGCTAACTTTAGTTCAAGTTCACTGACTCGATGAGCTTCTGTACTTTTGCTTTTTAATATTTGAATTTATCCCCATGTATGCAAATTTACATAATAAGTACTTTGCTTTTGCAGCGACCTAATTGGTTCTGATGTACTTCACTATTCGGCTCACACTGACTTCAAATGCTCGTCAATAGAGAGCAGACATACAGCCAAGAACCAAGCGGAAGCATTACTTTTCTTAGACACACTGGCCATGCTGTATATTGCATGATTCTTCATCACTAATGCAAATGTTAAATGATATGGCAAGGATTTTTATTGAATCAAGTCTGTTTTTTTAAACTATTATCCAATCAACAAAAAAATGAAGGGCTAATTTATCAATTAATTTAGTCGGATTTGTTTTTAAATTAAAACCGTGTTACCCTCATCTGTTTTTATCACATAATTTTGCAAATAGCACCTATTTACTCCCCTTACATTCCCATGAGAGCAAAGGGGAAAAAAGAAACACAGCATGGGGGAAACGCAGAGTCATTTGTAGTCATGACTTCTACAAAAAAAAAACATCCCCTCTGCACAAGCACTGAAATCCAGAAGTGGTGGGCACATCCATTTTAGAATTTCCAATAATGAAGTGAACCACATTTACAGTATAAGGAGTTTTATCAGAACATTTGGTTTCTCTTGTGGAAGGTGCAGATTATACAGATACACACCATACATTAATAATCAGAGATAATGCCTCCTCATAGTGTTCAGTAATCTGTCAGGTAGTGGTAGAGACAGGCGTGGCTGGGAGAGGTTCTCGTGACACTTTCGTCAGTACTCATTGACATGAAACCACTAATATATAGAGACTGAGACAGAAAGCTTTTAGTCAGACAACCACAAGCAACTCAATTCTATCCGGCAGTGAAACGGTTAAACTGCACTTTTGCTTTTTCTGCCTCCCAGCTGTCTGGTATTACTGGTGGAGTGAGGTGCCCAGAAATGAGGTGGAGGGTGTTATCACTCAATCAGATGGGGTATGATAGTAACCATCAGGCAATGTGTAAAAAGATTTCTTTCTCTGGACAAACAGCCTCCTTTTGTTCCTTGTATCTTCTCTCTTTATCTATCTGTCCAGCCTTCTATCTATTTGTCTGATTCTTTTTCACTTCCTGTGTGCATTATGATTGCTTTGCTGAGCATGTTTTTTTGCCCTTGGGGTGTTTTTCATGTCGACATTCTTGGCACAAGTAGTGTATTTAAAATTCTGCCCAGGGGCAACACTTGACCCTTGTTCACATCACAGGAACAAATAGGTGCATACACAAGAATGATGAGACAGTCTTGTTTTTGTGTAGTTGCGTGAACGAACTAAACACACGTGCAGGTATGCACACGCATACGCTGCTGTTCTGCAGACACTCGGCTAATTGACCCCCTGTGCTAAACACTGCTGTTCCTCCTTTCTAGCTCGATAGATGTGGTTTACCGTGATAACAGAGGCAGACGTGTCATATTGAAATGATTCTTTAATTGTAGAGAAGTAGACAAAAGCAGGATTCTTATTTCTAACAGATGACCGTCAGTTTAGTCAGCTGAAATTACGACTGCAGCTAGCTATAGCAGATTTTTGGCAACGCCAACTTCGTGAATTGGCTGAAAACCTCATCCTCAGCTCACTTTTTAATGTTTATAGTAGACGAGGCACGCTCATTAACTATTCATGATTTGATGTTGCCATCCTAGAAAAAAAGCCCACTATAAGCTAGTAAGCTGAAGATGCAAATTTTTGCATCCTGCATGAATTAGAGCAGATACACACACTTTTTTAATCCATTCCCAATAAATTGTCTTTTTGTCACGTTAAGCGGATCATTCAGTCCATTCAGCCACATTAAATCCCATCAGTGTTTTAACTAATGAGGCCACAATGCAATTTTGTGTGCAGCTGTGTAGTTGACCCATTATATTCAGTTAAATGACCGGCTGAGAGTGCCGGAGTCCAGCAGCACCTCCTCAGGTATGAACTGACTTTCTTTCTTCACAAAAGGTGGTAGGGAAAAGCTCTTATGGATTCATGCTAAATGCTGATGCCTGATGGGCACGAATAGATAGATAAACTGATCAAGTGAGGATTCATCGCTTTGTATTTCATTACATTAAATTCATTTCAAGTCACACACACACACACACACAAAGGAGCAATTTAGGGTTTAATTAGACCTCTAAAGTTTTGCGTTTTTACATCACCACATGAAAAATGTTAAAACAATTAACGAGCAAATAAATTTATAACAGTCTTTACGAATGGCCAATCAGTCCTCTCAGCATGCATCTTCTCTTCGATTTTCCATCTTATCATTTTTATGCTTTAAGAACACATTCATACCATCGTGGTCTTTGTATAAACCCAGATCTTCATTCATCAAATGTGTGGGAGCAGAGCATCTCATATAAATACGATTACCACTGATTATAAAACTTCAAAAGTGCTGTGAGTGAGACTGTGGTCCACAGTGAGAGAAGCTCTCATTCATAATACACTGAAACATGCTGAGTTACTAACCTCACATCCGCTGCCAAATGCAGCAGGATATGTTTGATTTCCTGTAGTGAAGTGTAGCTGGGGTCTATTGTGTATTTGTATTTGCGTGCGTGCGTGCGTGTGTGTCTGTATGTGACACAGTGGGAGTGTGTGTTTGTACAGGCACGTCAACATTTCATCTAAATATGCAGATCTATCAACCAGAGAATACTTTTCTCAGAAGCATCCTCTGAGAATAACCCTTTAATTAAATACAATACTTTAGAAAATCCTGTTTAATCAGTTTACTCAATTTTCCTTTCTGCCACCAAACACTTGTCTTGACTTAATCCCACAAATCAAACCAGATGTTGAGAGAACAATGTCCAGACTTTACACAGCTATATTCGATATTTGTCACAAGTAAACATAAAGGAAAACTGGTGTTTTTTTATGCCTCCGTGCTGGTGACAGCTGTGGCTGGAGGCATTATGTTTTCAGGTTGTCCGTCCGTCCCACTCTCGTGAACGCGATATCTCCCCATGACGGAAATTCTTCAAATTTGCCATCACAATTCACTTGGACACGAGGATAAACTGATTAGATTTTGTCGGTCAGAGGTCAAAGGTCAAGGTCACTGTGACCTATTATACAAATGTTTAGTGATAACTCAAGAATTCATGTGCTAATTCTGATAGACTTTTACCCATACTCTGCTGAGTGTATAGATCTTCTCTGCTGCTGGGTTGAACATGTGTGTGAAGAATCCTTGTTTCAGACTTTAGAGCGTCTTTGCAGCAACATCCATATTTGAAGCGTTATAGTCCACCACAAGCTGTTTGGTTTTGTTGATATTGATCTTCAGGTGATTGTTGTTGCACCATGTGACCAAGCTCTCTATCAGGCACTATTATATGAGTCAGGGCCCTCTTGGTTTTCCCAATCTTCTTCTTCTTCTTCTTCTTCTTCTTCTTCTTCTTCTTCTTCTTCTTCTTCTTCTTCTTCCTCCTTCGGGGAAATCTGCCTTCCAGTGCGTAAAAATTTGCCAAACTTTGCACACAGGTCCAGTCCTAAGCCAAACTTCCTTTGCTGACTTAATGTGCAGATAGTCCTGATGGTGGCGCTACAGCAAACATCTAAAGTAAAAAAATTTGAAAATTCATAACAAATTAACCGCATGTGCTACGACTTTGCAATTTTCACCAAAATGTAGGAGCAATTCAGCAGGTATTTTCATACACTTTGAGCTGGCAGGAACTATGAAGTCCATCACTCTGTTTTTCTCAAAAACTGTAAAACTCTTAAAACCTATCTCCTCCTACCGTTTTTGTTCAATTAACACCAAACTTGCTCCACAGCATCTTCAGACTGTCCTCCACAAATGATCCAGCCAGATTTTTGAATTATCAAAGATTGAGCCTACAGTGCATCAAAATGTTTGAATGTAAACAGATTCTCGCTAAATAAACCTCCAATCTTCATGAAAAATAATTTAAAAAATTTGCTACAATGGTAGATGAACTGCGGTAAATTTCAGAATTCTATATCAAAAAATGAATTTTTGACAATATTTTGAATTCTACCCTCATGTACACAACTGCAGTCAATGAGAATTGGAGCATCTTTAAACCTCAATTTCCACAATTTCCACAATACATTACATACATCCTCTGAATTTTGTCTTGATAACTGAATGTGCTGGGGACCCCCTGCCCTCCATGTTTTAGATTGTGTCCCTGCTCCAACACACCTGATTTAAATGATCACCTCGTCATCAAGCCTGATAACGAGCCATTCATTTGAATCAGGTGTGTTGGAGCAGGGAAACAACATGCAGAGCAGGGCATCCCCAGGACCAGGACTGAGAAACACTTGGTTAGAGACGCATGATTTCAAAGAACTTTGTCATTTAATAAGTTTTAAATTATTATGGTCTGGGCTCTTGTGCTGACAGGCCATCATATATTTGTCATGTGTGAAGCCACTTCATAATTCTCATAATCTTATGTATGGAGTTGTGTATATGGTGTAAGCTGCAAATGCATTGCCCTTGGGATAAATAAACTTGTCTGAATCCACTTCCTGCCAACTCAGAGCTTGTTTTATTTTGTTTGATCTTATCTAGTAAAGAAAACCCATAGCAGCTTCCTCTTAACAGTTATTAGGTTGCCACAGACATGTTAGGGTTATGAGCAAGCTGTGTGACGTGTGAAGTTCATTCTTATCAACAAATCTACGTAAGGAAGTGCACCTAATATTGCCAAATCCATACAGATTTGTGGTTGGTTTGTTGCCTCAGTCCCGAAATGACGTCAATGAATTTCTAAGCAATTAGATGATCTGAGAATAGACTTGACACAGTGACAATATTATTTGACTGTGCTGCAAAACAAATTTAATTCTCTCCTGCCGTCTGAGGGCCTTTGAAACCTCTCTTGGGCCTTCGCTCACACACTTTTTTTCCTCTCCTTTATTTTATACGTTCTTTGATCGAACATTGTTTTCAGAAATCTCATCAAATGTGATGACTTCTCTCGGAGAGTGTGGAACAACTATCAAGCTCACCAGAATAAAGGACTTTGACTAACAAGCTTTTAACAGCTGTGTCGAACACACTCACGTATACACAACTGCCACCTCTGATCCCCGAAAATACTATACTGTTGTCAAGGAAACAGTCAGAGCCTATCAAAGTGTTTGTTTGTGTGTGCGTGTGTGCGTGCGTGTGTAAGAGCGAAAGAGAGAGCATTTGTGCATCTTGGAATAGCTGCAGTGACGCATACATTTGCTCGCAAAGCCCATGCCAGCTAACCGCCCTCTTTCACCTCCCCATTCTGTTACAACATCCATCCATCCATCCATCTGTCCTCTCATCTTTTCCTTTCTTTTCTTTTTTCTTGGGACTTGATGTTACTAATTGATTTTCGTTGTCGTGTTTTTGATGCAATGATAAATAAATCATCTAATCTTAATTTAATCTAATGTCCTTTTCTCTTGTCTCCATTTTTCCTCTCCTCTCCTCTCCTCTCCTCTCCTCTCCTCTCCTCTCCTCTCCTATGAAGCTCCCTCAAGATCAGACATTTCCCGTGACCTGCTGATTGATTCCTATCATTTCCAATCATTGCATTTTATTAGCTTTAAACCCTAACAAAAAAACTACATTAGAAACATACTCTAACTAATCAGTCCTGCTACTCTCTGCTGATTTGATTAAATAAAAAAAAAGGCTGCCAAAGCTTGTTAGATCGTGATATCAGTGTTAGCAGCTCTGCTTATGAGCCACGTAAGGTTTATTTTTACAGGCAGTAAAATCCCATGAGGGAGTGATGACTTCATTGTCTCTGATTAATGGTTCTACATGAGGATAGGGGGGGGGGGGGATGGGAAAACACAGCCAAAATCCCTAATCCTCCAACCCTACAAGGCAACTACAACCTACATTAATACAACAAGCATGCTCTGGTGGCCAACTTTAATCTTATTTTCATATCTGGCTGTTGAGTGAGCAGCACGAGGAGAGAAGCAATGTGATATGGATCTTGTTATTGTTGACCTTATGATCATCCCCACCAATGATTAAAGATGTCATGTTGCTTCGGAAATTTTGTGGCATGTTTTTAGGCCGCATCTCATATAAATTCATTTTGACATGACAACAGTATTTACATACTAATCCCTAATTCACCATCAAAGACAGACTTAGCAGCGGCACCCAGATAAATATAGACCTAAGCTTCAATGCTCACATCGTCACGCTTATGGCTCCTGATCATAATATCTGTACATGGGATTAACTCATGTTTAGTGCCACAGAGGGAAAAAAACATAACAGTCATATCTGACCTCATGTGACAACAGATCAAAAGGTCACATGTCACCAGAACTCCCAGCTTCCTGTATGAAGTGATTCCAGAAAACAGTCCAGCTTTTTTAACCTCTCACCTGAAATATAACAACACTCACCGTGATCAACTCGTATCTACAGAAGCTCAAAGGATTGGAACCAATAAAGTTTGCTGCAGTTTGGCATTTGGGCAAGTGTTTACGTGTATGTGAGAGTTTGTGATGTGTGTGTGTGTGTGTGTGTGTGTGTGTGTGTGTGTGTATGACTCGTCCTGAGTCACTGCTGTCCCCCTGGGTGCACAGCCAGGGCAACGCAGAAGGGTTACGTGTGAGTGTGTGTTTGAAAAAAAGAGAAAAGAGTGTGTTTTTGTCTGGATGCATTTTTGTGCTTATTAACATCCATACATTTGTGTGTGTGTTTGTGTTTATTTGTCCTGCGGAGCTGCCCAGTCCCGAACACTCTCCTCTGATGACTCAAGACCGTGACCGATTCCAAAACTGAATCTTTTTTAAATTCATTTTGAACCATCTATGTCTCTAAAATATATCTTTTCAAAGGATAACTTTGACAAACGGCCAAATCACTGATTTATTTTACAATAAGGTAGGTATATTTCTCTGTGCCAAAGACTTTTGAACCATTAAAAGAGCATCAGGGATCTATCTATCTATCTATCTATCTATCTATCTATCTATCTATCTATCTATCTATCTATCTATCTATCTATCTATCTATCACACACCTTAAGACAAAATAAGATAACAAGAACATGAAGATGAAGAAAATCAAGGACAAGAAGACAACTAAACAACAACAACAGAGAGTAAAAATCCCTGAGCCAGCTGGTCTAAATCATGTGATCTGCCATTAATCAGGCCACATGTTGAGTGTGAACAGGCTGGATTGGTAACTGGTCCACCTGAACTTTAGTGTGTGAGTCAGCCCCACCAGCAGGGTAGTTGATAGAGAACAGCTCCCACGGACTCTTCCTCAGCCGAGTCAGTTAAGCTGTCAGCGTGTCTGTAATCGAAGCAGGACCCGCTGTCTTGTGACTCAGGGTGCTGCCTGTGAACCCAAATGGAAAACCCTCCTCATTTTCTTGGGGTCTGTTTTGTCTGTTTGTTTGTTTCTTTGGGGGGGGGGGGTTCTGTCTGGAATGACGGGAGGAGACGGGAAGATGAAAAGAAAGAGAGAAGGAGGGTTCCCAACAGATGGTCTTTTGCAATTTGACTTTACAGTAAAATATTTTCCTGGCATCATCGTTGGGGAAAAAAACGTGATCGAGGTTTATTAGAAACACTCTGCTGCCATTAAATGTGTGGCTTTCACGATGGGAGTGCACATTATGTGTTATTATGTGTGTCATGTTGTGGTTGTATGCGTGTGTAAAATGTTTAAATGTTCGGGCCTTAAGAACATCAAGAAAGCTATGTAGCAAATTGTGTTAACATCAACAAAAAAAAAAGGATTATTTAAATTGTTTTACCCGGAACATACACTACCTATATGACCTGCGGTTGAACTGCGTAGATGAAAGTGAGGATCCACTTTCAGACAAGCTGTCATGTACCACAGTCAGCGGATGAGTTGTTTAAGTAGCGACTGGACAAATAACAAGGGGGGTGGGATGAAGGAAGGAGAGCGGCACCATCAACAATAACCTTCGGGTCCCATGGAGGTTAAAAGCTCCTCATGGAGACGTTCAAAGACGACACGTCTGAAACTAAAAAGGGCCTGTTTCAAACTGCTCCAGTGACTCACAGCTCCTTCTCCTGGATTTACGGGAAGTGGAATGTGTTTCCAATTCTTAAGTCCCCCCCACCCACCCACCCCCCCTCCTCCTCCTCCTCCTCCTCCTCCTCCTCATTTGGCGGAGTACAGGAGGATCAATGTTTGTCTATCTGTGTGACTGTTGTGGTGTGTCTGTTTGTTCATGTGTGTTTCTGCAGTCTATGCTTGAGGCCAGATAGCCAAAATTATCTCGTTGGTGTCCAGAATAAGCAGGGACACTCAGACTAAAAAGACTAAACTTACAACTGAGCTATCTGTTTGAAACTGTGTCTTCTCCCCATCACACAGCACAGCAGGTAAAAGAAGTTGTTTACCTGTTGGAGGAGAGCGGAGTGGAACATCTCACTGTGCTGTTCATAAATTTAATTGTACTCTGGCCCCTTGCAGTATTAAAGAATAGCCACCATAAAGCAGAGCTCTGGAAGTACAAACAGGGATGCTGGAAATAATCTAAACTTTAAACCCCAGACATTCAGTTGGAAGCTACAAAAGTAGCCTTTCTCTGTGGTCATCACGGGTTCAATCACCGCAGCCCACTTGGCGGGCTTGACTTGGCCCTACCCTGGAGGTAGTCCATCGCAGGTGTGGCGCAGTCGAACTGGTAATGGAAACGCAAATCAGCACGGCATGGCTTGGCTTGGTGCGGCTTGTTGCGGCCAAAAGTGGAAAAGCCCCAAAAGTGTGGCTTCTGTGGGTCTGCCTAACCAACACTGATAGGAAGCTTATAGCCTATTGTAGTTGATAATTGATAGTTTTAAAGTTAAAATACAAGGAAATAAAAAAAAAAGAAAAGAAAAGAAAAGATTTTTTGTTGTCTTTTAGAGAGTCAGCTAAGAAGATCACTCATATATTTGTCGTGTCTGTTAAGTGTAAGTCCACAGTCAGCAGCCACCTAGCATAGCTTAGCATAAAGACTGGAAAGTGAGGGAAACGGTCTCTGTCCACAGATACCCAGTACCAGTAAAACTCACTTATCTTGAATGTTTAATACATACAAAAACTGAAGCATAAAAATTACATGCTAGTTTTTACAAGGGGTGTGGTGTCTATTTCTAGACCTGACGTCCTTAAGTTGTTGCTGGTTTGCTGCATGGGAACCTAAGTGACTTAACTTTTCCTTTCAACTAATACCAAACCAAACTACGTGCATCTAGTGACCATTGACATAAATGAAGATGGACAACGCATCTCCACTTCCTCCCATTGTACAAAAATGAAGCCAAAATATCCCACATACGGGCGCTGCCATCTTGCACATTTGGAGCCAGAGTCTGTGCAGTAGCGACGGGGCGATGGAGCCACGGTCTGAAGTTCCCGCCCGCCCAATCGCGAGCAGCGTTCAGCTGTCAATCATGACGTTTCACCCCGTTTTTATAGCATTAAATAACTAATCAAAACCAAAGTAATCAGAAAAATGAACACCTGAACCTACATCAGTGTGATAGCGACTACCTTAAACGACAGAAAACATCTTTGGGAAAAATTTATTTGAGGTGTACTTCCGAGTTTTTAGTTTGGCCCATGTCCTTCTTTACATTATTGAGGGGGAGGGGTTTATGACCTATACTGCAGCCCACAACCAGGGGGCGATCGAGATGTTTTGGCTTCACTTTTGAGGAGCTCTCTTGTCGTCCATCTTTAAATACAGTCAATGCTACTGACAGATGGCGGCTGAGCTGTAACGTTAACTAGCTTATTTAGCCTAGTTACTTCGCCTCATGCTTGCTTCCTTCTGTGTGGGGACACGGAAAGAAAATAGTGCCGACATAAAACTGCTCACAAGAAGGTCTGTGGATTATATTGAGCAATTGGGTCATGATTTTTAGAAAGAGACACTGCTGTTGAGTATTTCATTATATTTGAGAGAAGGCACACATTTCTACAGCCAATATCTCCAAATCTCTGCAACTCTCACAAAAACAATCCAGATGGTATATACTGTAGCACTAAAGATAAGAGAAAATATATGTATTTTTGAGTTTGGGGTGAACTGTCCGTTTAAGGGTCAATACTTAGAATTTAAAGTCAACTTTGTCTGAAAAAGGTTGGAGTCAAAGTTTGAATTCTGGCCAAATTAAATACAATTGAATCAACTGGCCCTATTTTCTCTGCAATCCTTAAAATACCGTAAATAAAGATAATAATAGTTTATAGTTTGGATTACCAGCCTTTAATGTTGCAAACCTTCTAAAATTGCCAGTAATAAGTATGAGTAGTAGTAAGCATCACATTACAGGGGATGAAAAGATGAAAAGAAACATCTGCATAATTAGTGTCAATCGAATACGTCAGCCCCCCATCAAATAATATGTTTCTGAAGCTCAAATTGTTCTGTTTTTCTCGTTTGTGTTACCGTGTACAGGTGTACTGCTCTTCAGTAGCTCAAAAATAATAATAGCTTTTATTAAATCTGCTTCTAACCATCACCTTACAGCAGTAAATGCAGACTTTTGTTCTGTTGCCCAGTGGCTGTTTTCAGTTAAAAGCATCACCTCCAGCCCAGACTGGCTTCCCTGGAAACTCTTGGCCTATTTCTGTTTGTCTTGACTCGGGTTTTTCCAAGCTGAGGTGGCTATTTCGGTCAGATAAATACAATGTTGTTTTGGGAGCGGGAGTTGAGGAGCGAGGTGCAGATGAGATCACCTCTCAAGGCTCCTGAGCGGCAAAACAACAGGCAGCAAGACAAGACAAGAACTGCCACGAACGGAGGCGAAGAAATAAAGGCTTGGGAATTTATTGACATCCTGTCCTGGATTCAGGTCGGCCTGAGGCAAAGAACTGAGAGCGGACCTGTCCCAAAAAAAATCAGAAGAAATATTTGGGGTTATACATCACTTTGTGCAGCTGAATAAAGGAAACATGTTAAATAGCTGCTGAGTATATTTTAGGGCCTTCACCACAGGGCAGACCAGACACGTCTGTGTTTTGTTACATGAGAGGTTTTGTTTGTGTGTGGCTGTGAAGCCATGGGAAAATGAAGCTCATAACTTCAGAGTTTTTTTTTTTTTCCTTTGGGAGGGAGTACACTACAGTAAACTTCTTATGTGCTGTCTTTCATTCTGTCTGTTGTGTCTGTGTTTTGACAATGGGAATGACTTGTGCTGCAGTTATCTTCTCATCAGTGGCTACAAATGACTGTGTGTGTGTGTGTGTGTGTGTGTGTGTGTGTGTGTGTGTGTGTGTGTGTGTGTGTGTGTGTGTGTGTG
>JBBPCS010000283.1:11130929-11170807 GCA_037974645.1 Hollardia meadi
GTGTGTGTGTGTGTGTGTGTGTGTGTGTGTGTGTGTGTGTGTGTGTGTGTGTGTGTGTGTGTGTGTGTGTGTAACGCTGCACCTCCAGCAGTAGTTTGAGTGTGTGATCGTCTTTGATCCTGCCCTCGCAGCGGGCCACAGCTGCCAGGTTGGTGAACCAAACACAGGGGATCCAGTATTTGTTATAAGGAGAGTGGAGACCCTCGAACTTCTTCCGTTCCTCTCTCGACATGAATCCTGCACAAACAGCAGAACAAACCGCCACACATCAGATTCATTTATTCAAATGTGGCTCACAGACAGGGTGAGACGTGGGAAGAGGCGTCAATATTCTGTATTATTTAGCCTATAGTTTATTTGAGTCATTATACAGTGAGTGAGAACAAATTTAATGTGTCAAAAAAGACACTACTGTATTAATACTATCTGTAAAATGGCTTGTTAATATATACTATTCCGGACAATTGTTTACAACTCTCACGGTGTTAATCACAGTTCATTTAGAAAACAGTGGCATTGCTACACCAGCGTCTCACGATCTTATAACAGACGTATGATAAACTTTTTTTATCACCAGTGAATTTCAGGATGTGCCTGTCCTCCTCCTGCTCTCACTGGTGTAGAGAATGTACAGGAGGGAGGAACAAACACACACTCATGACGTAAGTGTGAGACTAACATCACTCCATCTACAACGCTTCCTGTCACGTTATGAGTACAGCGTGAGAAAAGTTTATATAAATCTTACAATCACTGTATTGTGTATTGGCGTGAGCAGCAAAGTGCCTTTTCCCTCGGCCTATTTATTTCAAGTTTTATTCATTTAAATCTTCTTTGGATAATTGTTTAGGATCATACGTAACTGATGGTTACTCACCAGCCTCCACCACGTGGTCCATGGTGGGGAAACGTTTGAATACGGCCGTGCTGACAGAGCGGAGGATGAGCAGGGCCGACAGACTGGCGTAGCGCATCATGGTTCGTCTCAGCAGGCGGCCTCGCTCGTCACTCCCTTGGAGGCCCCCTGACAGGATGCACATGAGCCTGTCAGGGAGCGGGATGCTGGTGTACTGGCTCCACCACCGGTTCACCACCAGGGTCACATAGAAACCTGCAAACAGCAGTGGAGTGGAGACACAGGTTATTAGTCCCACAGGTCAGACCTTGTCAGATTTTCTCTTTACCGTACCGTCCTCTCGGTTCCCCAGAGGAGTCAGGAAACAGCAAGTTACCTTTATTGTAACCTTAGGGGGCTCCCAGCAAAATAAATGGTTTTACTGCTATTTCTTCTATGGAGCCCAAATGTTCAGAGAAACAATATTGTACGAAAATCTTGACTTATCATACTGTACATGCAAGCTTTAGCAAGTGTTTTTTTATATATAGCTGATTTACGTGCATGAAGGAAAAAGGAAAAGAATGAATGAAAAAAACATGTGAAAAAAAGTTCCAACTAATAAACTTACAAAAAATAGTCTTAAAGAATGGTAAGTTGGTATCACATCTCTTTTGAGGGATCCTTGCTACGACTGCACTACATATATTTATACCTCCAGGGCAATAATGGTCTTGTATGTGAGCTATCAACCTATCGAACAGACGTCATGAGGTCTACAGCTGAGGGTCTTACATGGAAACCTATGAGAAGTTGTCATATAAATTTCTGGCTGCTCACTCTTGTATTATTTAACA
Source organism: Hollardia meadi (assembly GCA_037974645.1). Taxonomy (NCBI): domain Eukaryota; kingdom Metazoa; phylum Chordata; class Actinopteri; order Tetraodontiformes; family Triacanthodidae; genus Hollardia; species Hollardia meadi. The sequence goes on from JBBPCS010000283.1 coordinate 11,132,622, forward strand.
AATTTAAATCTCAAAATCAAAGATGCAAACATCACACTAAAAGATCAGGGACATGCTGTAGCTCAATTCTGCCTCTTCTTCTGTTCCCTAAAAGCTGTTGAGAACATCATTAAAGCTTACCCAGTACAAAGGACATAGGGATGAGACTGGCGTAGTGGTTGCAATAAATTGCCAGCTTTTCAAAATACCTCTTCTGGTCATCATGCAGGAAAAATCTAAAAAGGGTAAAAGTCATAGAAGTCATTTGTGACTCGAGCGATGAATGTTGCAGTATACAAGCTTCCTGAAGCTGTCCCTTCTGCCTTACCTGTAAGTGATGCTGATGGCGGTATACATGGCAAAGAAAGCCAGGAACTCTTTATACAACACCTTGTAGATGCTGCCTTTCCAGGCCAAAAGCAGCTTGGAGAAGCCACAGAAACGGGCGTTTGCAACTCTGGCTGTGTAGGTGACAGTCATTGGTGACAGCCAGCTTATAGTTCACCAATAAATGAGCTGTGAGAAAGAAAACAACCACCTTTGTGAGAACATCTGCAGTGGGAATACAGCTGCTCATGTAACAAGTTGTAGGTCATGAATCGTTTACCCAAACAACTCTGCTCATTTTAAACTTAATTTAATTCACAGAAAAAGTACATTCCCATTGCCTTTATCTAATCAAACTAAATGAACAGACTTGTTAAGTAAAGAATCTTGTCTTAGTATCTCCTTACCGTTTGTAGTGTTTTTGTCTTGATGAACGCGCCAATTGCTCAGCGCATCTCTGTGCGTAATTGGCGCCGCTGGAGAAGTGAATTCATATTTTCACTTAACACTCCGGTCTTCTCTGTGCCGCTCTCTGCGCTTGGCAATGGTGTTTCTTCACAGCGCTCATAACCCTGATATCCCCTGGCGTCAGCTCGGTTAACTCGAGGCTCGGTCGGCTGCATGGCAGTAATCCTCGGAGCCTCCGCGGTGCGTCCAGTGGTCAGTGCGCCCCGGGGTAAATCCCCAAAACGAGGAGGAGGAGCTCGTTAGCGCGGCCCCCGACAGGGAGAGCGCGGCTCGGTGATGGACCACAAGCGACAGGCCGCAGCGCCGGGGCACAAGGAGCGCACAGGACCGTACAGTACAGTAGGGAATTATGAAACAGGAGCAAGTGGAGCATGGCAAACTTTCGTGTTAAGCGATATGAAAACAACAACCAAAATCCCGGTTACAGGTTTATAATTGTACTTGTTGCAGCTTTAATAACAAAATATAGATTATTTCCTGAAACACAGGCCAGTGGCAAGAAAAATGTGTCATTTGCACTCGTCCATCCTTTCAAACTTTAGTTTGTTTTTCTTCGAACAAGAAAAAAAAATCCCAGTGGGGTGAAATAATCCCACTTGTTCCCGATGCAATTTCCCACCAGGACATTTTACGACTCAACAACAGACTAAATGACTTGGTGGATTTGCAGCAGTGACACTCGCTGTGTCTGTGATGCTCATGCAGTAGTGGAAGGTAACCAAGTACTTTTACTCGAGTACTGTACATAAATGCAATTTGGGGTCATTGTATTTTATTTTATGCTACTTTAAACTACTAATTCTTACTAAATATTATACCTTTTATTCCACTACATTTATTTTACATCAGGATTTTGTATTAAAAACACACAATAAGCTTATAAATATAGTTCTAGGTTAACACAAACCTTTTTGGGCTCCACCAAAGAGACATTTCCCCTCTACCTCCTCCAACGGTTTAAATTAAATAAATGTCTGAAGCTCTAAGAGGTACAATTTGCTAATATTTCACAAGATTAGAGAAAAGTCCAATTTAAGAAAAAACAAGTTTGTGTTGCACTACTTTTTTTTTTTTTTTTTTACTGCATCAATGATCTCAACAACCCTCAGACTTCCCCTTTGAAGGGGGCCAGACCTGTTGGGAACTACTGGGTGAAAGTATAGTAGGCTATACACAAAGTATTTACAAAACAACAGTAAAATGCTAGTTAAGCATTAATGTGTAATTTGCCATTGATATTACTTCTGAAATTTTGCTTAAGTAGGATTTTATAAGCAGGGCTTTAACTTGTAGTGGAGTACTTTCAAATGAGGACGATATCTTAATACTTCCACCTCTGTGCTCATTATTTAGTGTTGTTCAGTTTTGCTGTGGCACATGTTTTCCACTTTATTTCATTAAGTCAGTTTCTCCTGTTTGTTGCTCCTGAGCTGAAGTGTTGACGGTTAACTGAGGCTTCATGCTCTGACAGAGGTGATCTGCAGTCTGGTCAGTTTATGTCTGCACGCTCTCATGAAGATTTATTTCTGTCTACTTCGACTGTCCGACACGTTAAACAAGCAGAACGCAGACTAAAAGAATGAAGAAAAAAAGGCTCTCATCTGAGGCAAGTTTAATTAACACTCGCAACATAAGTTAATGAAAGTCTATAGAAAACAGATTCTTCTTGACTCAAAAGCATTCAGTGACAGAGACGGTAGATTATGTTTTTTCTTGAATATTAATCTGTCATCTACATCTTTATGTTAGAAAACAATGAAGCATCAGGGGGGGCAATCAAAGTCCAGTAATCAATCACCAGGGCAAAGATGCTTTGATTCTACTTTAACAACTCCATTTTTTTCAACATTTGATAAAGCAACATTCAATATATTTGAATTAACAATGCACTAAATAAGGCTACTAATGTCTTTCAATAGTGTTCCCATATAGTTCTCAGTAAACAGGATGTACACGAAATGTTTGACAGAGAAAAGCGGTTGATGACTTGAACACTGTGCAAACCTGCATCGATAAACCGTTTCAGCTTCCAGACACTCAAATATTAAAGGGGTATTCTGGTGTTTTTTTAAAATCCCAGGCTTTATGCTTATATATTTGGATGTGTAAATGATTCATACTTACCAAAGGTCTTGGAATTGGTCCAGTAAAACTTTTGGTAAGTATGAATCATTTACACATCCAAATATATAAACATAAGGCCCATGTTTAAAAATACCAGAATTCCCCTTTAAGTTCAAGTTTGCCTTTGAATCTCATAAAGCTGTGCTGTCTCGAACATACCACCTGAAGCAACCACAGTGGCCCCAAATATCAAAAAATAAAAATACCAGTTCAAACTATGTCAGCCACATATGATCTAAAGCTCTCAATGTGACTTGATTCAAAATCTCAGTGACATTTGGTAACTGCATTTACAGCAGGATCACAGGTGAGGTCTACTGATAGGAAAAATGGTCAAAGACACACCACAGACTGCTCTGGCTTTCTTTATTGCAATAATATGGATGGTCTTGGTCGAGAACAGAAATTACTTAAGACCACAGACCATATTGGGCATTTTTTTTTTTTTTTTAAATTAAAGGTATCAGTCTTTTTCATTGCCCTGCCGTCACACACTTTGAATCTGTAGAGTTTTTTATGTAAATTCCTGAAGCAAGACATGAATTTGCGTGAAAGTTTAGTCAAGTCAAACTGGAAAACAGACACCAAACCACAGAGAATTAACGAGGCATACACCTGAAACCACCTGAAAGCTGTTTTATCCTGGAATACACAGCACCGGAAAGACTTTTTTTTTCACAACTGAGGCTGGACACTGCGCAGGATGGAGGGGGAGGTTTTTGTAGAGAAAAAGTTAAATGCTTTGAAGAGGAATAGTACAACAGCCACACAGAGGAAATGAAGGGAAGGTGAACGGAGAGAAAGACAACTCAAATCTGTGCTGTCTCATCTCTCCAACATTACAGCAGGTTATGCATGTGTGTGTTTGTGATATTGTCAGCTCCCCCTTTAATAAGGTAGAGTCTTGCTGTAGCAGTGCTCTGCTTTGGATGATGGGTTGAGTGGATCAACTTGAGGATGTTACTGCGGGAGTCTGAGGGTGGCGGGCGGAGCAGAGAGGAGGTGAGTTCAGACTGTACAGGTGTGTTCTGTTGGAGGGAGAAGAGATGTACTGCAGGGAGGGAGCTCACTTATTTGGGGGTTTGTACGGTTCCAGAAGTTGCTTAGAGAACGTGTTGACCTTGTCGGCACCTCGGACTTCATGGGGCAGCAGTGGTAATTTGACTATGTGGAAATCTTCATAAAGGTCCTCCATCTGTAATGAGAAGACCAACCATTAAAGAGGACAATGGAAACAACGCAACTGGATTTTTACTACCCGAAAAACAAACCACTGACTCATACCTGGTCTAAATACTTGGACTGAATTTTATGGCGGGCGTCACACATTTTACACGGCCTCTCTGAGTCAGGGAAAACAAGTTGGTTGACGATGATGTTGTGTGTGTCGATGCGGCACTTGGCCAGCTCCTGGATCAGCCGCTCTGTCTCATAAAGGGAGAGGAACTCAGCGATACACACACAGATGAAGGTGGTCTGTTCCTGATGGATGTGAGGAAAAGTAGGGAAGAGAGAAAAGTTACAACAAGTTAAAATGACTTCCCCAAAAAGATGGGAGGCTGTGTAAGATGTAAACAAAAACAGAATGCAATCATCTGCAAACAAACTGTGTTTACCGGCAACAGTTTTGTGTTCCCAAGCCCATGTAATAATGTCCTTTATACAATCGTGTGTTTCACAAAGTGGTGAATCTCAGCCCATCCTTACTTGTAAATGACTGAGCCTTTCGAGGATGCTCCTTTCATACCCAATCATGATACTATCACCTGTTACAAATGAACCTCTTTACCTGTGGGATGTTCCAAACAGGTGTTTTTGGAGCATTCCACAACTTTCCCAGTCTTTTGATGCCCCATGCCCCAACTTGTTTGGAACGTTTTGCTGCCATCAAATTCAGACTAAGAAAATATTTACAAAAATCAATTAACTTGATGAGTACAATATTAAATATAATGTCTTTAATTGAGTAAATACCAAACAGGATTAGCAAATTATCACTCTCTTTCATATTTAAAGATCGTCCGTATGTTTTGGGAATTGGGGTTGTTTTACTAACAGAATGTCTATAAAATCAAAATTGGAACATACAGTTCAATCCAAGATGTAAAAGAAGATATGATGTCTGCAGAAAGCCTAATGCTAATATTTAATCCATTCAAACAGATTAACAATTATCTAAGAAAATGCGTTTAACATTACTTTTTCATTAACAGTGTTCAGTAGGTGTGTAGTTATTGGAAAATCAAAACATTTTAGAGTGTACTAAAATTTCAATTTCAAACCATCTCAATTCTCATCTTTCTTGAAAGTACTACCTCTCTCACCCACTGTGGAGTAGTGGGGGAGGTCGGGAAGCTGCACCACCATGCTATATAAATGCATACAGAATAGGGATATCTATATGTCCAGAATGATACAGAGCCACAGGAAGGACACAAGGATATGAAGGAGCACATAAGTGATGGTGGGACACAAAAAAGAGCAAGAGAGCCTCTGCATGTAGATACAGAAACAGACTAAGTGCCGCAAAAAGCCACAATTACACAAAGCAAACACTAAGATGCTAAAAAAAAAAGCTATGCTACGGTTCTTACAATATAGTAATAGTAATGTGCTTATGTTATAACTGCAACCGGAGTGACTTACAGGATCTTTGAACTGCTCACTGACTGAGCGGATGACTGGCAGGGTCTCCTCGAGCTTAGAGGCCAGCTGATCTGCGTTCATGTCTCCCAGACCAAGCATGTTACACATCTACAGTGAGAGAAGTTGAGAGAAAAAAATACAAGTTGGTGTTAACTTCTACAGAGGAGCAATAGAAAGCATCCAGACTGGAAACATCACAAACTGACATGGTTTGTGCATGGCCCAGGACAGGAAGGCTCTTCAGCGGGTGATGAAAACCGCCCAGAGCATCATTGGTACACATCTACCGAGCATCAGCGAAGTGAGGTGTCTACACAGAACCCAACGGATACTAAAAGACAACACCCACGCCAGCCACAGCCTGATCACCGTGCTGCCATCTGGCAAAAGAAACAGAAGTATCTGCTGCCGTACCACCAGACTACTGAGCAGCTTCTTTCCATAATTTATCCTCTGCACTCCAACATAAAACTTTGTTTATTTTTAGTTATTGTTTATTCAACCGTTTATAGAATAAATATCTAATATTTAATACTACAACTGGCATTTCATTATACATCCCTGTGTTGGAGAAAGATAAATGAACCTTGTACCTTGAATTATAGCTAATATTTAATGGACAAAATATCAAGACAAACCAAAATATTACTTTAAATGCAAAATATATTTGCCCTTCAATTTGCACCATCTTTCAAGTTCAAATTCAAAAGTAGCTGTGTGAGGTTTCTATAGACACCGGAACTCAAAAACTGGTACATAACTACAATCAGTAAGTTACTGGATCTGATCATCTCTCCTCACCTGAGAGATGAAAGGGCTGATCTGGTTCTTTATCTGCATGAGGCGGCCAAGACCACGCTCCACAATGGTGGGAAAGTTGAGCAGCCGCAGTGTGTGACCGGTAGGAGCAGTGTCAAAGACCACCACTGAGAAGTTCATTCCTTTCACTAACCTGAGGTACAGATAGACAGTAGTGCTGAGTTAGTAGAACAGTGGCTTCTTTTCTTAATTAGTTCAGTTATACGACTGGGAAACGTAAAGGTAATTCTTGGTCATCAATACTTTTGTGATCTGACTTACCAGGGACCATGTTGTCTTACCTCATGACCTCTGCGTAGCTCATGGCCTCATCGATGCCAGGGAACGCGCTCATTGCCTCCTGCATCATCTTCTTACCCATGCTGAGCATGTTGTCCTCCTCAAAGAACTCATCAGGCAGCTCTGCCACACCCAGGCTTGGGTCGATCTCCTGCACTCACACAAACACAAGTTATCAGCACATTACAAACTGAGGGCCTGGATAACAACGAAGGCTTGTGTTTGAGACCAAAATGTGGAACTAACTATCCCCATGACACTAAAGAAATGCTGACATCATTACTCAAAATAAACATTGTCATTAACAAACGTAGCTATGTTTCTATCCATGTGTCAAACTAATTTTAAGAGACTTGTGAAATGCTGCAGAGTGTAAGTAGGAAAAGTAAAGATGCAACTCATAACTCTAATGATGGCTGAATTTAATTTAGCAGCTTCAGTTTCACAGTCCCGGTATTGTGCATTGTGGCTCACTGTTACACTGTCATAACCTACTGGAACGCCTGAACAGAGCAGAGCTTTTGTTAGTTATATTATTTTTCACTCCAATATGGTGCATTGCAGTTTACAAACAGAAAAAAAAATCAGAAAACCTTTTATTTAATTCTGCTGTATCTACTTTATCTTTAGAGTAGTAAAGTAGTTTTTTCTTTTAAAGTATTTAGAAATGTATTTAAACATCTAACAGATGAATGGCTATAAATGTGCATGCTGGCTTAACTACATTCCTTTTGGAACAGGCAGTATTTTTTTTCCTTCTGCAAAACAGGCTGTATGTGAAAATCTTTGTCCATATATAAGCAGGCTGTGACAGTCATATTTATACCCCAATCAGTGCCTGTTGTGCCTTCTTGTTTTCTTAATGCGGTGCAACTTACCATTGCAAAGAGGTTGTCATAGCCCTTGACCTTAGTAGGGACCTTTGAGAACTTCTGGTCAAAAGCATCAGAGATGTTATGAGCAGGATCGGTGCTGATGATGAGGACACTTTCCCTAACAGCAGCAAGCTGGACAGCCAAACTACAGCTAGACAAATGACACAGGAGAGGTTAGTACAGCCGGAGGTGGGCAACCAGGACAGAGCAGTGCTCAACAAGAACACCTCATGTCAACAACACTTGTTCCACAAGAGCTGGCCAGTATCTCCAATATGATTTTCAACCAAAGGCTTCACAAATAGTAACATTATTACAATTGTATTGATTTGTGTTCTGTGACTTTTTCTGTACCGGCAATGTGTGCAGATTGTCAATAAAAAAAAGAAAGAAAACTATCCTATTTTGTGTGCCTATGCATTTTTTTTCCTTTTGTCGTGGTATCGAAAGAGGTATCTACTATCGTTTTACTTGTTAATATTGTATCGAAGTTTAAAACTCTGGTATCGTGACAACCTTAAATAATATTGTACATTTTCTTTTATGTATTTAACTCAATATCAAAGAGACTCAATGGCTTCAATAATCGTTAAAGGAGGCGTAATATATCAGCTGTTATGCAGACCTGACAGCTAAAGCTAGCTAGCCAGTGTGTTCTTTACCGGGGGTATTTGTCCATGAGCTTAGTTACAAGCTAACACAAAGTTACCTGTCGAATAAACACAAGGGGGAAGGTTCTAATGTTAAACGAGGAAAACACGAGAGAACAAGTCGGTCTCATCCTGCACTGTGATCATCAAAAAACTTTTTAAAAAGTCATGAATGCGTATCAGGTGGCTAATGTTAGCTAATGACAGTGCTGGACAGCATTCAAGTAGCTACACCAGCAAATTGAGAACTAGCTTAACTTAACTGGCTTAAAATAAAGTAACGGTAAAGATGTTTTAATGCTAGCGCGTCTTTAGCTAGTTAGCTAAAGCTCATTAGATTCTTGTTGCGGAAAAAAACACATCTGATTCGTTAACTGAGAATGAACCACGTCAACATATGATGGTAGCTAACCTACACTAGCTATGTTAGCTAGCAACGTAGGCTGACTGTGACTCACTAACAGGAGGCTGATGAGCATTTCCCTTCAACTTACCTACATGTCGTTTTACCAACACCACCCTTTCCACCCACAAATATCCATTTCAAAGATTTCTGCTCGATGATATTCTTCAGTGTCGGTTCTAACGGCTCCACATCAGGGGCATCTTCAAATTCGTCTTCCAATGAAGCTGCCATCTTGTCTGTGTACAGTGTAACGTACAGCTCAGGTGGGATGTACCGACAACTGCTACCTTCAGGCTCCTCGGACAAACTCCAAGTACGTATCTGAACTGAAATACTGGCAAAAAAAGAAGAGAAAAGTAGCCTAACAACAGTGGTGAAAGGTTATGGTAGGTGTGGGTGGTAGCCTAACGTATCAAAGTTGTGTCAGACCGCCCCCCAAAACGATGTATTTAGATATTATTAATGGAGGTGGGGTTAGAACGAGCCCACCAAAAAAGCATTTTAAAAACTGGATGGCAGTAATAAGGCTTAGATTTTTTATTTTATTTACATATACACTATTTTTTGAAGCGTTTAAGTACAGAAACACAGATAAAAATGAGCAGAATATCCCAACGAGATGACTATTTCTCTTGGATTTTTTTTTTTTTTAGGTTTGTAATGTTTCTTTGATGCAAAATATACATAATATTTTATGTCACACTCTAATTATATTTATAAAATATATATATATCATTAATGTATTGATTTCCCACGTCATTTAAATGTAGCACAACCCACAAAAATATGGGACTACAACTAATATGAACTGTACCAATTGATAATACTACTGATACCAGACATGTACTTGACCTTTAGGGTGGCAAGCTTGTGACCAAAACACTGAAATTTTAATCCCCAGACAGTTACAGAATCAAGAAAGCTTCCATGAAGCGACAATAGAAGACTGTGATTGGACTCGTAACTCCCTGCAAGTCAATCAGTGTCTCTGGAAAACAGCATCACTGCTGAATAATTGAACAATTGCCCAGAAGAAACAGTTTTTATTAAATTCAGCATAAAGCCAGTAACATCAAGATACATGCAATGTCTTCCTGATAAAAAAGGTAGCTATGTTTAGGTTTGTAAAATCACTCAATGCAATTTTGATTTCATCAGTAACATCAACCCAGTGACAGTGTAATATATTTTTAAAAAAACTCATCTGAAGAGGACTGAAAATCTCTTTATTCATTTACATGAACATGTACACACTGTGACCACAGGATAAGGCACTTGCCTCCATACACATCTTTTCATGACTTCACCTGCCCCTATCTCAGGCCTGTCAGCTTTAATCCCTCTCGGCCCATCGCCTCGCTCTCTGATTTCCAAGCAGTGCCAAGCCAGTATCTTTATGTGAGTTGTCTGAGCTCGCACACACTCCATCCCACCAGGAAAGGAGCAACTTCGCTCTTCATCTGATCTTTCACAATCAGTCTGCCGCAGCCAACGCGGCCAGAACGCAGGACCCAGATCCACCCACTGGTAGCTTAATCTACAAGTGGCCGAGCGCACTAACCAGTCTCTGACTGAACTGACAACATGTGAGGGTAGAGAGCTGAGGTCCAGATCTGCAGCTTCCTTCTCCAGCTTCTGGCGATGGTTTGCTGCAGCCTCTCTCAGCCGTGTGTCTCCATGCAACAAAAGTTGACCGCCACCATGACCCCCATGGGCTTCAGATGGCTTCTCTATGGACATCCAAAACAGGTCAAAAGAGGATCCCAGGAGACGCAGGAGGCGAGCAGGGCGGCGATGTCTGGGTTTGGGCATGTAGTGGTAGTCTTCAGCGTTTGTCAGCAGGGTGTATGGACGGATTGGCTGAGAGTAGGACGGCAGATTGGCTCTCAGCTGAAGAAATGCAGAGTCCCAGTCTGTGTTCTCCTCATCTTCAATAATAGTCACATTCAGAGGCTGATTCTGGGTTGCACTGTTAAAAGTAAATGCTGCAGATCCATATAGAAGGACCAACACGGAAATCCAGACTCCACAGTTGAGCTGCCCAGTCATGGTCTTGGTGTGTGGACGGTAGAACAGAAGAATGAGAATTTTTGCCCTGTTGTCTTCCTTTTCGCCTGTCCAGTTATGAGTTCTCCTCAGGCGCTTCAGGGAGTCCGTGTACCCAACACCAGACATCCTTGAGCTCTTAGTCCATAACAAAATTAGTGCCTTATCACACAAACAGCAGGCTTGTATGGCTAAAGCACACCCGAGCTCCCGCTTCTTATTCAAGGTTGTGATGTTTTGGCTAACTTCAACGCAAAAACATACAGGACAAATCTGAGAAGCTTTTGGTTTCATGTGTTGATTACTGAAATTTCTACAATTTTTTTAAAACAGATTCCTATGTGTGCCAATAATCGAACCATCATCAAGGACGAATTTTGCATTGTGAAACAAGAAAAAAAAGTTTCATTTGACCTTGATTCGTTCGCAATCTTAGACACAAGATCTTCAAAAAATAACTCCACAAAGACTGTATTTAGATCAGTGAGAAAAGTAGGGTAAATTCCTGTCATGGTAGCTTAGACAGTGACGCAGCAGAAAGTATTTAAAAAGGGGACGGACGCAACATGTTTTCAGGACAATGCAGCATTTAATTTCATCTACACCACATCAACTGTCTGGGTCGAAGGAATATGATGGTGTAACATCAAATATGTTTTGTTTTTTTAACATTATACTTAACTAAACGGTTGTTTTAATTAAAAATGTTGTTCATATCAACATTATAATAATACATTTCATAAATACAATCACATAAGGTTGCTTATACTTACATAGGATAACATACAGCAATGTTATAAGTGTGTGTGTGTGTGTGTGTGTGTGTGTGTGTGTGTGTTTCAGAGAACACCTGACTTGGCGCAGCATGTGAGAGAGTATACTTCAAAGTGATGGTGTGTGTACAGGATATTGACCTTTACATCCACCCACTATTGTTTGTCCTCAAACTCAAAGTGAAAAAAGCTGGTCATGTGATCGGTCCTGTTGCCAGGTGGATTGTGGCGGCGGTCTGGATGTCGAGGGTGCCGCGTTGCAAATTGCCCCACTGCTGTGGTCTGCTGCCTTCGCCCGATCTTTTAGAAACTTATCAAACTCTGAAAGGCACAGTTGTTGTTGTTACAGGAGTGTGTTTTTTGTGTGTGTGTGTGAACACATGACCACACAGGAAGTAACTGACAATTACGAAAGGTTATTTTTGCACTACAATGGTGGCAATGAGAGGAGAAGATACCTTCGCTAGACACTCCCTCACTCACTGAAGACTGCTCTTCCTGCAAACACAATAAACACAAAGATCATATCTTACTTTATCAAACATCACTTTTTTCTTTCTTTTTTTTAAATTGCAGAACACATTTTGTAGAGATACATGTTTTCTCTCACCATATCACACGATAACCATTTGTCAATATCATTCTGCGAAGAGTTTTTCACTGGTGGCATCTGAGAGGAAAAGTAATCAAGAGAGGGAAAAGGTGACTCAAGTGTTTAAGCTATGTTTACACAACTAGCACTATACTTTGTACTTTTATTTCACAGGAAAGATTTTGTATTGGTGATGGTGATGTACATACCCCTCCTGTGACCTGCAACCTTGTATCGAGAGCTCCCGCAAGGCCCTCCACAGCTCCTGGGTCCTCATACCTGACACTGGGGACAGGATGCATTGCAACACTGTGACATAATGTAGGCTATATTAAACCAAACATTCAGGGTTAACAAAAAAAAAATATTCCAGTTTTAGTCCCAGCTTTAACAGAGCATACAGAGACAGTTTATTGAAGATACAATGTCTGTCTTTGTTTTAGAGATTTTGGCATTGTACTGTAGGTCAACATTGGTGGCCAAAGTATATTCAGAGATTTTAAATTCAATTATATACACTTAAATTAATATTTAGACTTAGTAGAGTAGGTTAAAGTCAACACAAGCAATGAGCCCACTTTCGTCACTTATAGTACACACACACATCAACACAACACATGCAGTGAGAGTATCACGATGATGATGATATGACGCGTGTCGGCACCACTCACCTTTTCCTCTGCTCTGCCAGGGAGCTGCCTCTCGTCTGGGCAAACATGTCGAACTCTTCCTCCTCCTCTGCAAGACAGAGGGTTACCACGACTGATTTATTATCGCTCAACTGAATGACAAACACGACTTCTTACATCTTGTCATCTAAATTCCTGTCGCAACACATATTTAATAATAAAGCCACAACCATAATAACAATAACAAATGACTTAGATTTCCTATCTTAATACCAAAATGTCATTATTTGTGATTTATAAAGATACAGCTCCCACCCTCTTCATACCAGCTGTAATGTTCAAACACACCATATGCCTCAACCATGCATTTTTGGGATTTCCTCCATTGGTGGTGTTTTTTTTAATGTGCAGCCCTTTTTAGATATTTTATACCACAAATACACCAAATTACAAATGCAAGACTTCAGTTTCAAGAAATGTATGAATTTGGCGTTGCAAAACAGCACATGCATGATGCAGAATTTATGCAACGTCTCCCCACTGTGGTTAGGTGACTGCCATTGATTGGCCCTGGTGCTGACAGCTGGTTGGCTGGTTGCTGCGATGACAGCGGGTTGGCTGAGAGTCGAAGGCTCAGGGCTGAGGTTGATGAGGCTCGGGCTCGCGGTAGAGTTCTGAGTGAGAACGTACATATAATAAATGACAATGAAAAAACTTTATGTCTCACAGTTTCCTCACGCATACAGTACTCAAGGTCTTTCTTACCTGTTGAGTATTTGTCATCTGTGCCTTGTTCAATCTGTCAAACCTAAAACACAATTGCAACACAATAAGTATGAAAGTAGCAATAAGTAAGGTACATACTGCACTCTTCACATTTTCTTATAATCCAAAACTAAAAGCTTTGCTGCAGTACACCTCTCATATCGGATGAAGGCGTTGTTGAGGTCATCGTTAACCACCAGCAGCTCTTCAATAAACCCTTCATCCAGCAGCTCGGGGATGAGCTCCACCACTCGAGTCTGCATGCTCTTACACACCGAGTACAGCTGCTGCTTGGACACAGGAGGAGAGGATGAATCATCATCACTATTTACAAGGTTTACAGGAAAATCAAGAGTAACAAAAGTTATTTAATACTCAAATGTTTTTTTGTTTTTTTAAAAAAGTGTATCAAATTCTCTTTATGCTGCTTCATCTACTTTTACATCAATTGCTGTTATCACATACATTTCCCAGAATTCTTTGATACCTGAATTTACTTTAAGTACCTGCACCGCAGCACAGTTGTACAGGCAGCATGAACAAAACAGAGACCGTAGAGAGAAAGTGTGTACAAAGTGAAATAAAACAAATTAGAAATTAGTATCTGTGCCTCTTCTGTAGCTTTGATCTCCATGTGAGAATTGCTTCAATGAAAAATAGTGAATTCACAAAGACACACATTTTCACACATGGCATGTTTTTAAAAACTTGTATCAATGCAGCCTGTACAGCTGAATATAAAGTAACATCTGCTAACATTTACACTGCTTTCTGGCATCTCAAAGGCGCAAAAGGTCAGTGATGATACATTTTCCTAGTTTTGACTTGGCAAGTCTGAATGCAGCATTAGAATACACTCGCAAACATCCGGACGGAAACAAACACACATACTCTTAAATAACTTTTGAGAAAATTACACAGACTTAAATTTATTACATGGAGAACCACTACTTGCCTAACCCCAACCTTAAACCTGAAGCGTGGGACTTTTACATATGAATGAATGTTGCCAGAATCACTGCCAGATAAATCTCTCTGTAGTTTTGGTTCTGGTTTTAAAATCACCCAAAGTCACCCAGCAGATATTGTTTTGCCAGAGTTGAAGGGGAATAACCGTAGCAACGGAGTAGGCTACAGCAGTTCGGAGTGTGGCGGAGCCTATGGCGTCAAAAGAACATCTTTAGAGTTGGTGTTATTACTCTCGCTGCCAGAAGGGGGAGACAAAAGTTTAACCACTGACCTAAAATTCAGCTTTTGCCATTTAGGGAGATGACTTTTGTTCCATCTCCACTTAACTACTCTGAAATGTGTTCCTGAAAATGGGCTTTGAAACACACACACATGCTCAGTCGTGTCGACATTACACTGATTTACATTCATTTCCTAGAGACTAACCCTAGCCATAATCACTACTTGCCTAACCCTAACTCCAACCTTTAACTAAACCTAACCCGCACCAAAGTGTACACCCTAAAATTGAATGAAAAATATAATTGGGACTTGCGTTTTTTTTCCTCAAAAGAAAGGAGAGTCCCCACAATGTGACTGTGCAAACAGATTTACACAAAACAGATTTATGTCCTGACAACGTGCGTAACACACATACACAAACACATACTGCACAAATACTAGTCACATCTCCCAACATTTCTGCTGCTTTCTCGCGTCTCAAGGGCACAGAGGTTAATGATGTTACATTTCCCTAATTTTGGGAATAGGGCAAAGGACTCGACACAGTAAATGAAGTAGAAAAGGCTAACAATTCTGACACACACACACACACATACACACACATACACACACCTGAAGCAGCTCCGTTTCATCTTGCTGGCTCTGTCCAGGTATGAGCTCATTCAGCATTTCTGACATGACAGTAAGATTTCCCTTCACCAGCGCCAGCTCATGTCGCAGCTTCTCTTCCTGGATAAGAAATAAGTTTGTTTTTAAAACAACAGAAGCCAACACAATGAAGTTTATTTTATAATTATTTTGTCGCTAACTGCTAAGGGTTACGTTGAGTGATACGTTGCTGTTATACTGTATGAAGGCATAATTGGCTGATATCAGATACAAGCCACAGTTACAAAGAAGCATCTTTGAGTCTACAAATATCACATTGACAGCAGTACCTGTTCTGCAGAGAGGGAGACTGGTCCCTCACTGGGCTGGACTGGAGGTGAAGTATTCTGAGTGGGAACACTGGAAGGTGCTTGTGGTAGTGACTCACGTGTGGAAGTAACGACAGGGGCCGCTTCAGGAGTTCCAGTTTCTGGGATACTCTGCAAGATGAAGGCAGCAGTGAAATTTGTCAGAGAGTGTGTAGGCATAGATACTGTATCTACACATGCATTTTATTTGGTGTGTTATTTTCACTTTGTAGGCAGTCTCACCCTATGTGGAGTGTGAATGGGGGACAGAGCGTCCAGGTCTGTCATGGGGAACTCCAGCCCCCGTCTCCTCAGGTCGTCATATACGTACACCACACCCACCAGGGAGGGAGAGCTACGAAACGCATCAGCCCACGACTGTGGGTGGGTATGAGGAAATACGATGAGAACGTTCCACAACACAGTACACAGGCCAAAACAAAGACAAAAAACAAGAAAAGCAAGAGGCCGCCATCTATCTAATGTTATCATTCCTGCTCGTCTGTGATTCCACACAATGCAGCAAAGGAATGTGCAAAGATATTTAAATCATAAAGAAGGATTACACTACATGTCTGTAGCCATAATAGGGTTACATAATAGGGAAGACATTGTCGAACCACCTAAAGCAAGTAAAATAAGAATAAAAAATAAAATTCAGAGCAGTGCAAAAATGCCAAAAAATTAATTGGTTCCAGCTTCTCGAACCTGAATATTTGATACTTTTCCCAGTTTAAGACTGTTGGTCAGACAGAACAAGTAATTTTAAGACATTGCCTCTGGTTTTAGTAAAAATGTGTTTCTACTTTTTAAAAAAGACATTTTATAGACATGATTAATGAGTTGTTCAAGAAAAACAACCAGCAGGTTAATTGATACTGGAAATGTTCATGAGTTGCAGCCCCAGTTTTTAATCATAACTGTGGGGGACTTGCACATACCTGTATGAGGCTGAGCACCCTGTCATGGAGGGCAGTGGGGGGGTTATATTTGGGCAGAATGGAACGAACCAAAACTCCTTCGACAAACTCCTGCGATGCCACCAGAACGTGGAAGCGATGGCCACAGTTCTTCACGCAGGCCTCAAGAACCTGAGCGACAGTGGTGCAGTCACACAATATGAAAAGGTGCAAATGTAATTAAATTTCCGTGATTCAAGAAGCTCCAAAACAAATCTTTTTCTCACATTGCTTCACTGCCAACACTGACATAGACACTTGTGCAAGCAAACACAATGAAAACCATCTCCTCTAGGCCACCAGTCAATCAGTACAAGGGTCACTTAAAATTACAATCTCACACCCTGCAATCCTCAACTCATGAAATAATAAACACAACTTTTGTGATTACTCACAGTAAGAGCCAACATGATCTCTCTGAAGTTCTTGTTTCCTACAATTCTCTTCTTAATAGCTTTGACTGAATCTCTGGGCCTGGGAAAAAATAAAAACAAAATTTGCAGCAGATGATCAGTTTGTTTGTCCATCTTTATTTTTGAACATGAAAATAAGCAGTAATCATTTATTGTGTATTAAAAAAAAGACAATAAAGAGTTTTTTTTTGTTGCAGAGGCATTAATGAAGGTACACAAAAAAGAACTGACTAACGACCTTCTTATCTTTTTACTGTACACATGTTAGTGTTACAAACCTGTTGCATTTCAAGCATACGGTAACATTCCTCATAGCAACAAATATATAATAAATATAAATATATAATAACATACTGCATAACAAACTATGAGACTGGCCTCAGACTCAAGTAGGTTGTTCTGGCACAACCAGTTGCATGGAATGCATAAAGAAAATATAAAAACAACGATAATAATAATAATAATATTAAAATAAACTTTATTTATATAGTACCTTTAAGTGCTTTGACAGACAAAGCAAGAGAAGGAAGACAACAGAAGTCAAACACAGACAAGACAAACAAGACGAGTTTGAAAAAAAAATCAAGATAAATCAAAACTAGGAGAAAAAAGATTTAAAATGCAAGATACAAAGTATTAACACAAACAATAAAAGGACAGCAGCAAATACAAGACTAAAGGTAGTAAAAGACAACAGATAAAAAGAGACGGGCAAGAAAATAATAATAAAATAAAAGGAATAAATAAATAAATAAAAGAGATTTAAAAAAGAGATAAAGAGAGATAAAAAGATGACAACAGCTAGTCTGTAAAAATGGGTTTTAAGAAGTGATTTAAAAGATGACATTGAATCTGTGAGCCTCATCTCCTCAGGTGGGTCGTTCCAAAGTTGAGGGGTCCTGATGGCAAAAGCACGGTCACCTTTAGATTTAAGCCTCCACTTTGGAACTTTTAGAAGGGCCACACCTGAGGATCTAAGGCTGCGAGATCGCTCACATGGGGTCAACGTTTCCGTTACGTAACTTGGAGCCAGACCCCCGACAAGCTTTAAAAGTGATCAATAAAATCTTTAAATCAAACAATGGAGGGAAGCCAGGATGGGGTAATGGTGATGTCGTCTTTTAAAACCAGTAAGAAGCCTCGCTGCTGCTTTCTGAACTAGTTGGAGGCGTGAGAGTGACTTTTGGTTTATGCCAGAAGGATCAAGGTTGGGTTTCTTTAAGGAAGTGATACAGTATAAAGAAATAAAAATAAAACATGAAGGCCTGTATATAGCACATTGTAATAAGTAGCCAGAAAAGTTAGACAATATGCACCAGACAGGGACAGTTTGTGTCATCTTGATGAAACCATGTTACTTGTGTGGCGACCCTACCCCTCTTCTGTCTCGTTGATGATGTCACATATTTCCATGTTGAGCGCCCAATCCTCTGACTGCAGAGAGCCACTGGTGGCTCGCTCTGTCAACAGAGGGTATCAGATCAAGTTGCAGTAATACTGATATGGGAATAGATACAAGTTGCAATAATCGAATAAAAACTGTCTTCTGATATCATGCAAGATCCCGAAGGTCATTTTTTAGCACGTCTGAAAAGATCATAAATAAAATGTGTTGCTTTAAATGGATGGTTGTTTGTTTTTCTCTGTGGAGCTAAAGAGGAGGTCTAAACTGCAGTACTGATACTTGATTTCAAACCATACGTTTCTAAAAAACACTTGGCATGGAGAAATGTTATCATTCATACAGTCAATGGAGCTGCGTTTCTAACTATCTGACAAATGTAAGGTGCTAAAAGGCTGTTAAAAATGGGCCCCTTTAACAATGAAATCGGCTGCTTGTGGACTGTGTGGACACGGTTGGATCAGATTTAACTCAAAATGGCCAAGTGACTGCACAAGCAAACAAACCAGGGAATGATGACAATATAGGCATGTCACCCATATCTGCCGATAAAGGCTTTAAAATGAAACATAGGCCTGAAATGAAGATGTCTGTAGCTATGACAGGCCGATGACGCTTTAATTACGCGCATGAGACATAAATGTTGTTGTTTTCTTATTTTTCTCAGTGAGTGTGTACTTTCTGAAAAGCACTGTTATGTTTGCATCTGCCAGTGGGTCATCACGATAAGAGTATAATAATAATATGTTAAATCCACTGCCAGAGAGATTTCTCTGCAATTAGGTGGGAAAATGTGCGCATATATCAGCATCAAACAAGGCCTCGCCCACTTTCAACTAGCAGGAAGAGCACAGGCAACAATTAAAGGTGAAATCTGTCATGTGAAGTAAGTGGTCTCTACCAGGTAACAGTGGTTTTATAGGAACACATTGTTTATAGTATTAAGGTGATTTAGAAAATAGGCTCAAACATGTATTTCCCTCCAAACTATTTAGCAATCAAAGCCAGCTTTCTTTGCACTCCACCCCTCACAGGCTCCTCATAAGTCTCTAAATCTCCTTCATTCCTTTCCACCAACACCTCCCCAAACTTCTCCCTTCCCCTCTTTGCATCCCACTCTCTCCCCTCCCCTCCCGTCTTCTTCCCCAGCTCCCACCACTTCATGTGACTGTCAGCTGCTTCTGTTCTCATTCTCCTCAGAAGCTGAAAGCCTAGCTGACATTTATGTGCGAGAAAGTGGGTGGATGAGATAAGCGGAAGGAAGGCTGTTGAGATGGGTGTGGGACATTTTCTCACTTCTCATGACAAGTCCTGATTGCGCATCTTTCCAGTTATCAGCAGCTGGCTTCAAGCCCTTTTTGGATGTGTTGATAAAAACAGCAGTCTGCTGCTATTATGAGGAAATACTGCTGCCGAATAAGTTTTGTAACGTGACATATGCTTCTTATGGAGGATCAGTAACGGTTAACGCGTAAGGTGTGAAACTGTATCTTGAGAAAAACACATCAGTTGTTAAGGAAGTAACAGAAAACAGCCAATGCCTCTTTGATTCGCCGAGTTAGTTGTCGCTTAACATTCAGTAACCAATCACGCGTAAGATTGAGGAGGATGAGACCCGCCTCTCTCACGTCATTGGCTCTAAAGTCTTTTTTTGTTTCTGTCAAATTTGGATTTCTTTATTAAACATTTTCGAATAATTGAACCAAAATTAAAAAACCTTTTAAGGTATTTTACATCCCTGACAGTGTGATTATAAAATGCTGCGACGTGTGACCGATTATTTCAATTAAATGATGTCAAATTGAAACCAACGGCGAACAAATCCTAGCATAAAGTTTCAAAAGTAGCTGCGGACTTACCGATTCTCTGACCGACGGGTGTTGAAAAGGGGTTTCCTAAAAGAAACTCCATTGTCTCCCCGAGTGAAAACATCCTCAAAAAGTCAAAAAAGTCCTCTTGATAAAAGTGATTTAGCAATTGTATACTGAGCTCAAAACTGCGGTGTTTCTGTGTAGTTTAAGTGGCTGCTGCCGCTGCCTCAGAGGGCTCTGAAGAGGTCACGTGAGAACACACAGACACACAGACACACACGCACACACGCACACACAGGCAGACAGACGCTCTTTTAATCACGTCTATCGTTTGCTAATATTCAAATAGAGGCACAATATTATCCGGTCCCAGTAAATTAAACATTGAACTCTCAGAGGTATTCACGAGTAAGTTTAAGAAATACGATTTTTTAAGTCCTTCAAAGTGAGCTCTGATACAAGTAATAGTCCACTCAAAATCTAACTTAAAGGGGAATTCCGGTATTTTTAAACCTGGGCCATATGTTTATATATTTGGATGTGTAAATGATTCATATAAGGTTTTGGAATTAGTCCAGTTAATAGTCTTGACGACACGGCTGCAACGTAATCCTTAGGGGCAAATCCGACCTTCAAAGTTACTCAAGTGAAAGTGTTTTTTTCTTGCCTCTCACAGTCTGAGATTGTTACTCTAAGTGTCTGAAAACATTACGGAGAGGACAAGTCTCATCTGAGGAGAAGTCTCACTCTTAAATCTAGTGCTTTGTTGCTCATCTAGACTGTTAAAATCAGCTAAATATTCAGCCATGACTTTGGAAATAAATTCTTGAGGGCAGTCCCTCTCGGTAAACTCCAAACTCCTCTCTCCAACTCTCACTCACGTCGCTACAGTCGTTTTCCTGCAACAACTCACATCTCACGAGATTTCAGAGCGAGACTTCTCCTCAGACAGCTAAACAAAGAGGGTTTTACTCTATCAATGAGGACCATCGCAGTCGGATCCTCTCCGTAATGTTTTCAGACACTTAGAGTAACAATCTCAGACTGTGAGAGGCAAGAAAAAATACTTTCAGAGTCAGAGTTGCCCCTAAGGATTACGTTGCAGCCATTGCAGCCGTGTCTCGGCTATCGGCTGGGACTATTTACTGGACCAATTCCAAGACCTTTGGTAAGCATGAATCATTTACACATCCAAATATATAAACATAAGGCCCAGATTTTAAAACACCGGAATTCCCCTTTAAGTAAAACATTATCAGCAAAATGCACAGGAAGTATCAAAAGTAAAAGTGTTATAGAGTGTTATATGAATTTATGCTATTGGCAGTGATGGAAGAAGTATTGAGGTCTTATACTTAAATAAAAATAGCAATAACCACAAAGAAAAATCCTTCAAAATAAAAGTCCTGCATTCAAAATTTGCACTGTACCTGTACAAATGTACAAGATACACCATATAATTAATTAGTTAAATTACTAGTTACTAGTTAGTTACTTAGTTAGTTAAGTAGTTTAAAGTTCAACACTGCATATTCTATAAACTGATCACAGTTGTAGATATAAAAATATGATCTATAAAGTAACTAGTAACTATAACTGTCAGATAAATGTGATGGAGTAAAAAGTACAATATTTCTCTCTCAAAGTATAGAGTATTAAATATCATAAAACGGACATACTTGTGAAATTAATGTCATGGTGTGATGTGGTATCTTTCAGTGGATCCTTGGTATGAACAATTTTAAACAGTACATTTTAAATCTCTGGTTTCTCTGAGCGTTGGACCTCATATATTGTATGTAATCATTACCAAATTTTCTTATCTTTGAACATTTGATCCTCATCAAATTGAGTTCTCTTTAAATTTGAGGGGGAAAAAGCATCATAAAATTCATAACACATTTAAGTAATTTGGGTCACTAGCTCCCAGCCTTAGAACAGCTTTGTGAATCAATCTTGAGACTGTTTTACTGTGGGAAAAATGTTAATTTTAAATGTATTTTCATTTAGAAAGAGAACAAGTGAGCTGACACACCCTTGTGGATCTCCAGTAATGATCATTTTTTATCTGATACAAGCTGTTATTTACTTTTACCATGTTCAGTTCTGTCTGTTAAAAATGAGTGGTACACTTGATAACTGTGGGGTTGACATCCAGTTGTCTAAATTTCTGAATTAAGAGATATGGCTGAAGATTGTTGAAAGCAGAATTAAAATCAATAATAATCATCATCTTTCTCTGGTTCTTCTAGTTCTTGTTGTTGTTCTTCTTCTTTTTTGTGCATGAAAATTTAGCAAACTTTGCCCACAGGTCCAGTCCTATGACAAACTTCCTCAGCTGTCTTTGTGTGGTATATGTGGTATAGCAACCGCCCAAAGTTTTAAACTTTGAAAATTCATAACAAATCAACAAAGCAAAGCAATGAAGCAACATTCACCAAAATAGAAGAAATTGCCAAATGCTTTGAGCCAGCAGGACTCATGAAGTCCATCACTCTGTTTTTCTCAAAAACTGTAAAAATCTTTTAAGTTTGATAATGAGCTATTCATTTGAATCAGGTGGGTTGGAGCAGGGAAACATCTTAAAACATGCAGGACAGGACGTCACCAGGACCAGGACTGAGAAACACTGGATTAGAGACACATGATTTCAAAGAACTTTGTCACTTTAATACGTTTTATATTATTATGGTCTGGGCTGTCCTGCTGACAGGCCATCATGTATTTGTCATCTGTGAAGCCACCTCATAATTCCTGCCAGCTCAAAGCACCTCTCTGTGTAGCTCAACATGATCATGGCGTGATGATGGTGGCAAAGGTCGTGAGTTCAAGACCTTGGTGATGCAGAATAAAAGTCGGGCATGGTGCTGTGTGAATTAGAGACATGACTTCAGGGTTTAATTTTGATCATTTTGTTTCAGACGGTTCTGCTGATGGATCCTTCTGTATGTCTCACATGTCTTTATCCTCTTTGTTTTATCATCTTCCTCCTCTTCCTCCTCAAAATGCCAAGTCCCAACACACTGCTTCGCAGCAGCTATACTGTTTCCATTATTTTTCTCCATCAATTGATTAAACTGAAACCATTAAAAAAAAAATAGGCCCTTATAAAAAGGAAGAACAGCGAATCCTCACATTTAAGAAACTGGAAATATTCGCATTTTTGAATGACAAATAACTATAGTTGCTGACTGATTTTCTGTCAATTGATTAATTGGTTACTTGACTCAGTTCTACTTGTTTATGCTGTAGTTCAATCTATAAAAAACAATCATATTTTTAAGGAAGCGAGGTAAGTAAAAGCATAAAGTGGCATAAAAAAAGAATACTCAAGAACAAGTGGCCAACTTCAAATTTCTACTCAAGTAACTGTACATTATATTCCTCCAATGCACACTCTTGGCCATATTGGTGCAGACAGATTGTAGTTTAATAAGTGACATAAGAACTTTATGAATGTAAGAGTGTGTGCATATGAGATACGGTGAGATACATGTAAGCATACCTTTGCCAAAACATTCTAAAAACGATTTTTAATATAAACGCTTTCTGTATTCTTGTGTATACTGTCCTTTTGTAATTATGCACTATCACCACTAGAGGACAGCATTGAATCTACAGTGTATGGACCACATGTGATACTGCCTGTCTCCAAGCCTACAGTGGCAACGATTAAACCAGGTAGGCTACTGATAGACAGTGGACAGTGATGTATTACCGAGGAGTTGAAATTATTAGCCTAAAATCAATTTAAAGGACCGACTCTTTCTTTCTTTCTTTCTTTCTTTCTTTCTTTCTTTCTCTTTCTGGGAATTATTACTGATCTCATCCTGACTGATAAGTTATAGTTAGGGATAAGCACCTGCATGTGTAGGCTGCATCCACACCTAGAGGCACTGATGAGGAAAACACCTCACCAGGGGAAAACACCTGATAAGATGAGGTTCCGGTCAAAGCATTTTGGGTTCAGTTGATCCAAAAGCCAGATTACAAAGTCCTGAGGGATGCTGGGTCTCAGTGTGGCCGTGAGGAGGAGAGTCTTATCTCCTTCCTCCAGGCTGTATGACGCGGCATAATGCAACAACTTGAAACCCTCACACCATTGTCCACACAATAAGAGGTCGGTATCAGGCCTCCGTGACCGATGGCATTCATGTTTCCTTACTCACAACACATTAGCTAGCAGCACATGAAAGTATCAGAAAGCCACTGAGAGGAAAAGTTTTATTAGTATGTTTATTCATATTGGGATACAAATACATTTTTAAATGATTATTTCAAGGAAAAGTCTCTTTTCTAGATATTTCCAGTAGGCTCTTGCTCCTGCGGTCGAGGAGAACATTATTCCTGAGGGAAACTTGCAGGAAAACCACACACACATAAGCACGTTTTAATCCAAAAGTGCCACACAATAAATGGGCGCAACCATCCATAATTTCAGGAAACTAAGCCCAGGAAATTGCATGCATGTATGTATGAACGCACTTGTGCGTGGATGTGTGTGTGTGTGTGTGTGTGTGGTTGCGCTGGTTGTAAATTGATCCCTCCTACTCTCGCTGGTTCGTTGTGCAGAGGAGGGGCGAGGAGGAGGAGGAGGAGGAGGAGAAGAAGAAGGAGGAGGAGGAGGAGGAGGGAGCTGAAGCAGGAAGGAAGGCAGGCAGGCAGGCTGTGAATGCTAACAAGCCCCGTCGCAATCATACAGCTCCGTAGGTAGGGTTTGATAAAAAAAAAAACGTCTTGCAATGGAGAGGAACGACGACTACTATTAAACTCCGACTATGCGCCAGTGCCGCGTTCGCCCCGTGCGCGTGCAGCAGCCTCACCGTCGTCGGCACGTTTGATCAGAAAAATCCGTCTTTTTCCGCTGAGTGAAATGTATCGCGACTGCTCGGGATTCGCATTCTGACAATGGAGATTGAAAATATCGTGGCCAACACGGTTCTCCTGAAGGCAAGAGAAGGTAAGCACAGCCGAATGGCAAATAAAGAAATTAATATGTATTTTTTTCCCCCCACCACCACCTCAACAACATGGCCATGGACGAGCCCGAGCTTTCGGCGTGCCCTCCTTGGGATTTATGCTTTCTCTGTCTCCCATCCCTGCGCAGCGCTTTGTCTCCGGGCAAACACCAAACATATTCCGTTGAAATCAGCTGTTTGAGCTCTTAACAGCACACATATTTACCGGGCAGGTTAACATAAGGCCCAGCAAGCTGGAGATGAACAACGCAGGGAGTGTTTGCAGCATCGCGCTTTAGACGGCAGCGTTGCATTAGAGACTGTCGAGCAATTTTTTTCACACAAGCACCAATGGTTTTGTGGATATTTACAATTTACGATGACATAATGGGTATTTAATGGTATTCCCATTACGTGGTATTGAGTGTAGACTAAAATATAGCTGCGCAGTGGGGCTCTGTGCCTCAGCACAGCCTCTCTTTTTTTTTTTTACCTGTCAT
This sequence comes from Hollardia meadi, assembly GCA_037974645.1. Taxonomy (NCBI): domain Eukaryota; kingdom Metazoa; phylum Chordata; class Actinopteri; order Tetraodontiformes; family Triacanthodidae; genus Hollardia; species Hollardia meadi. Next base: position 11,158,190 of record JBBPCS010000283.1, read on the forward strand.
TGTTGGTTTCGGTGCGTTTAAAGCCCAATTAGGAATCTCAACTGAACGTGTGGTATTATTTGACGCAGAAATATGCCACTGCATTTCCGTTTGGTTATGTATTAGGAGCTGCTGGGAGGAATTTTAATATAATTGCATTTTGGATGTAGTGGGAGGCTGGAAGAAGGCCCACCATGTAGCCCCGGGGTGTGCACGCTGCTCAGTGGGCCGGTGATCCCGCAGCAGCAGCTCACCTGGAGGTGGCAAAAGAGGCGAGTATCCATCTGTTTTCCAGGAGATGGCAGAGCAGAGAAGCTACTTTATAGCCTGTGAGTGGGCGCAGGGTGGGTGTACAACACTGTATCAGCTGCCAGAGGAGGGTAAAACGGTGTTATTACTGCTCAACAACCACTTGTGTGTTTTTTTTTCTCCCCCCCATTTCCAATCGCTTTGGACACCAGCCGAAGCGTTGGAGCAAACATACGTGCAAGTTGATCCATTTTATTCGACAGCAAAGTCGCTCACAATGCCTTACGTAGCGCGGGGGTCGCGGTTCAGTGTGCGCACGCAGAGGCCTTCGCTGCTTATGGTTTGCATTATGTTCGGACTGCGTTTCGGTTCAAGACTGAACACCAACACTGCTGTGAAATGGATTATTCACAGCAGTAGTGAGTCCATTTCATAGCAGCAGCTGCTCCCTGCTAGGCGTCAGGCTTTTTCCTTTACCTGTCGTTAAATGGTGCTTGGCATTGCCATGAGTGTTTTCCCGCAAGGCTGTTGTACACTGATTAGATCTACAGGCCCCGTACCTGTCAGCGTCCTCAGTCTGTTATCACCAGAGGCCCCAAAAGGCCCTCAGAGATGAGTGAGAGTGTATGGACCACGCAGTGAAAGGAGTCTGCTGGTATGTCTCATAATATACTTTAGTTGAGATGTTTGTTGATTAACCAGCTGGTCTGCTGATTTTTTAAAATCATTTTAGTGATCTATCAAGTTCAACTATCTATCGGTTATTTGTTCTCATAGCGTGTGAGAACAAGTAGGTTTCATCCGAATCATTTTATAGATTTACCAATAAAGTAAAGTCTGTATACTCGCAGTACAAAAGGAATTTTTACATTGTTTGTATAGCATGGACACTCCCCCCGCCACATCAAACATGTTGAACATACTGTCAGTTTTCTTTTTTTATATTTCTCCCTGCTATACCATTCACTGTGTTAATTAGCATTCAGATTAAAACAGCTAATGGCTCCCAGTTTATCCCTTTAAGGTGCACAGGAGACTAATTAGATTTTAATTATCCTTTCCTTAGTTGGGTGTTTGCAGCTGTCAAAAGTGTTTCATATGTCACACTGGCAGTGTCACAAGCCGTGGAGGGAACTCCACCTAACACAGACAGACGGAAAGAAGGCAGCTCCCGTGGATCAGAGGTCGGCAGGTCTTTTTATACCAGAGTCGCCCTTCGATCACCTTTCGTGCTACAAGGTATCGAGGCCTCTGCAGGCAGCAGACGGGTGCAGGGAGGCGATCTGCCAGCTGCATGAGCTGCAGCAAGAGGTTTGCCCTGCTGATGTGTCCTTGAGCAAGACATTAAATCAGTTGTTGTGTAACTCTCTGACATCGCCATGGAGACGGGAAATGACATCCCATCTTACTAATACACCGATCAGCAACAACATTAAAACCACTGACAGTTGAAATGACCATCTGGCCTACAGTGCAATATTCTGCTGGGAAACCCTGGATCCTGGCATTCATGTGGATGCCACTTGGCACAAACCATCCGCCCAAACACCCTTGCAGATCAAGCACACCCTGATGACATTGGTCCCCCAGCAGGACGATGCGTGCTGCCACACCACAAAACTGCTCAAGAAACAGCCCGAGGAACGTGACAAAGAGCTTGAGGCGTGTACCTGGCCTCAAAATGCCCCAGATCCAAATCTGATTGAGCTACATGGGACGTGCCTGAAAAATTACAATCAAAGGTCAAAGAACATCCACACGAATACCAGGACTCAGGGTTTTCCACTAGACCATTGTACTGTAGCCATGATCAATGTCATTCACTTCATCTGTCAGTGGTTTTAATGTTGTGGCTGATCGGTGTATGTCTGCATGATGCATAAACATTCAGAGGATTAGTTTGTTTGCAGATTATGGAGCGTTCTCCATCCCAGGCGACTCTTGATTAATAAGATCCAACACTTGTCTGCTGGTGCCTCCGAAACAGTTGAACATGGTCACAAGACGCTCATAACGTTTGACTTTTAGTCAACTTGTGCACACCTGATGATGTGAAACTGGGTGGCCAGAGTGAGAAGTGTTATGACAGGGTGTGTCCAGTCTGCCACGGCTGAAATGATACGTCGAAGGAAGTGGTTTGGTGGTGTTGTAGAGATGACACTGCTCCCACCCCCGCCCCTGTAAAATGTATACATACTCATTTGGTACAAAGGCGTAGAAACTAAATCCACCACATTTACAGTATTTAGATATTTAATTTGCCTTAGGGCCACTCAGACTGCAAGAAGTGACATTTGCTACAGTCAGAGAAAGTTATTCCTATGGCTCCCCTGAGAATATATTAGAGTTTGTGAGAATACCAAGAGGACAACTTTTAGCGTAGATGCAGCCCACAGTTTATGTGGATGTTAAAGCTCAGCTAAGCATTAGAGAGTTATTTTCAAGACGGCAGTATAATTCCACGTGGTCTCATACAGTACAATATCAGGAGTATCTCATCAGTAATTGTATTGACAGTCTGATCCCATTTCACATTCAACAGTTAGATATAAATTGTAGAATTTGACTATATTGGCAGCTGATATTGTATTTATCACAGAATCTAATAGAGCATATATTGGCCGATCCCTGAAAACTTCTAGTACATATTATGCACTTAAATTTAGAAACAGTGTTATCGTAGTTTGTCCCACAGACGCCACTGTTTACAATACTCCGCAGCACCTGAGTTGGCAGAGCACCCTATCATAGCGGAGCAGATGGCGGTGTGAAATGATGTTTACTCTTCAGCTGTAAAATATTCTGCCTCCATTTACATGTATTTGCCAGAGCTCTTTAACAACCGAAGTGGAGGGTGCTTTGATTCATTTCATATAGAAAGAATGTAGTTTATGTAAAACGGGAAACGATTGTTGATACAAACTGATATTGATGTTTCTTGTAGCCGAATATGCAGTCATATCTCCATTAGGAAGCAAGCTGTGCCTGGAGAATTGATATTTTGTTTCCTCTTTCAGACATGAAAATTCAATGGAGGAAAAAAAAAAACCCTCAATCATGAAAACCATTAAAACATTGGTGAAGTTTTAAAGGGAAATCCACCCTGTGTGCTCTGATGTTGTTGGATATCAGCAGTTTGCACATTCCAGGAAGCATTTTGTGAAACTGTTGCAATTTTTCATTCTGATTGGGCGTGACAGATGACAACTATCTTATATATATTTAAAACAGAGTTTAACAATGTTTTGCCTTCACTGTGTACCAGATAGAGCACTTTGATGATTTTGAAATTAGACAAACCGACAAAATCAGATCAGTTGGTTACTCCGATTCATGATATCTGTATATATATATGTAATTTGTTGCCACTGTTTTACTTCAGGTAGAGATTGACTGCATTTCCCAGAATGCCATTTGAGAGAAGATCTTTACTTATTGTATTCAGCTGTGAGTTTTTAAAATATAGTAGGTGCAGAGAGCAGCGGTGGGCGCATGGTTGGGGCATGACAGAAAGACTTCTTCCAGTTGAGGAATGTTACTTGCACCTTTTAGTCAAAACACAACATGTCGAGTGTCTGCAATGCATTCTGGTCTATATATGTTTACCGTCATTTAAGGGTCTGGATTCTGGCTTCTGCTCAAAGTTTGTAAAAATCCAAAGTATTGTCACCAGACCTGTGACTGTGCATGTTTCCTTAGCGTAAAAACTTGTACAATCAAGTTTTGTTGTAGCTGCACGGGCAATGTGTTGATGTGACTTTGCGAATAAGGAACATACACCATTATGCAAAAGTATATAATTGCCATTAAAGTGTTGTTGGGTGAAATTGAAAAATGTATTTGTATCAAAACAATGGCCGGCTGTTCACTGAAATAAAGTAAACTCTCAATTGATGACTGACTGAGTTCCTAAAGCCCCTTTTCCACAGCCTGTTCAATGCAGGCCTGTTGCGCCTCGCCGTCTGTATAAACGTTACAGAGACATAATGTGGGGTCTAAGTTGTTCGGCTCTGAGACGGGAGATTTAGCAGCCAACTCACAGAAGAAGAAAAGCAACGAAAATGTTTACAAATTGTGGAGACAACGCGAGGTTCAGGAGCTACTTGCCCTCTGAGCAGATGATGAGATCATCTGCCACATAACGGGGACGGTAAATGATTGTTATGCCATTGTTTAGAAAGCACTGCTCATCGCGCATTTGAAACGTCACACTAGACTCCGACACTGCTGTGTTGCTCGTCACGCCTCTTTTAATTGCGGAACACCGGCTTGATATGTAAAAATCACACAGTTGAGCGCGTTATGACGCCGTTGCTTTGTTCAGAGTAAATAAAGGTGTCGTAGAGAAGGGTCTTCGTTGCGGCGATATAACTCAATCTCAGTGTAAAAAGGGCTTTTGATTCAAGCTTCGGTGGAGAAACATGTCTGTGTTAAGAAGCAATGGAGATATCCAAAGAGCAGAGAGGGACAGGAAGTTGTGCAGCAGAGTGCTTTTTCTCTTTAATGCAAACTTGAATGCATCAAGGACATGAACATATGTTCACCATATACTGTGTTACATTTTCACACACATTTCCATGTTCGAATGGAAATACTGGACATAAAAGTTGGAATCAAATTTCAATGGATCTGTTTCTGCTGTGTTTCTTTCATCCTTCGTACCGTCTTCGTTAAAAGGAAGGAATGTGGCCCGTCCAGTGCTCACTGAAGAAATGTTAATCCTGCTTATGTAACTCATTTCCACCTTACAAGTTTGAAGCTTTGATTTTAAAAAAACTTTTATTTTTTTTTGGCCATAGAACATGACAGATGTAAGCAGATACATATCTCTGCTGCTGGTGTCACTCACCTCTCTCTGCCCCCTCTCCACCACCCCTCAAATAGCATGTCCTCTCAGACCACTTGTGAGGGTTTTCCTGTGACGTTAGCCAGCGTAGCTTTATTAGTTTTGTGGTCATAGCTGGACTAACACTTGTTGTCATCACTCTGGGGTGTTTCCTCCAGCTGTGGCTCATAAAACACGTAGGTTTGTGACTGTCCCTTGATGTGGGACTCATTTTTACAGTTATTACACCCACAAATGGGCTGTGCGGAGAAGGAGATGCAGTGTCTTGCATACACCGCTCTGCTGCATGGCACTAGAAGCGGCGCATAGCTGGGTGGCTGCTGGGATGTTCATTAGCACAATTTCTCGACGTTCTTCCTATGAGAACCCCCCCCCCGTCAGCCAACAGTGGCACGACTGAGTGTAGTTCTTATGGTTCAAATAAAGATCTTGCAACTCTAAAAAGAGTTTTTAGAGGTCTGGCGCAGTATAGAAGCAAGTGTATTAAATGTCAAAGGTCATTCACGTTTTATCAGTTTGCTTTTTAAAAACATTCCCAATGTTGGTGTCTGCCCTTGGTTCAATTTCATGTCAATCCTGCCTTGAAACAAGACTTGAAAGTGTTGTCTTATCAAAACTAATCTTCAAGGTGTAATATGTGCTGCTAAGTGTTCCATAACCAAGGCTGCTTTTGTGTGTTCCTGCTCTGTCAGCGTGGCCATGAATTTATGACCATTTGGCCATTCATCTGAAACGCAGCACATACGATGATTGACCTTTCAGCTTGTCCTCATACACACTCTGTACGTCTACCTCAAGTGTATGTTCATTCGCCACCCCACCCCCCCTCCAGGACACTGTGAAAACAAGGGTCAGTTTTCAAGCACGCCTCGGCTCGATTTAATGGAATATCTTGAACACTGAGATGGGGCAGTGGAAGGAAACGGTCTTGCAAAACACCACGGTGTGCTGCTGCAATGAGCTAGATCATATGTTATTGTGCCTGCTCATGTGAAAAACTGCATGTCCCCCCTCTGCTGCTTTGCTGGTTTGTTGTCATGTCCAGGAATTTACTCTGATGTTGTAATGTTGTTCGGGTTTTTACATGTGACCCACGCCTTATGGGGCCATATGGAGGGAGAGAGAGAGAGAGAGAGAGAGAGAGAGGGAGAGTAGAAAGTCTGGCCATAAAGAATTAACGAAGGCATAACAAGAGAAGAAAACTGTTTATATGGGGGAGGGGAGAAAGAGGCTGGAGTCGGAGAGACAGGAGGAAAAAGGGAAGGCGGCATGTGATAGAGGTGAGGATTAGAGGAGAGCAGTGTTGCCTGGTATTCACATGTTTCTCTTTTCTTTCCCTCTCAGCTGATGTGTCTTTCAGTGCCAGTATACAGACGGATTACCTTATGCAAACACTGCGCCTTTGCTTTGAATAGGCAACACAAGATACTCACAGCTAATGTTTTCCTTATCAGGGGCTACTCCGGACAATCACACACTGTATGAGAGAGCGACTGGGAAAGCAACAGGCCATTCATTTATCATGGCCGGGCTCCATTGTGCCCATGTGCGTGTGCATGCTCATATTACAATGGGTCTAAACTATGCATGACCCTCGCTCGTTTCCTACCATTTAAGTCATGTTTTTGGGAGGGCACCGCAGCCGTCCGATCCCAAACTGCCACCTGCGCGGCTGCCGCAGGGTCGGGGTCAGATCGGACGAGGCATGGGCTGGTACAGAATATTCAGGGTACGGTTACCTTGGCCAAAAATATCTTGGTAAACAGTGCTATCAGTGTTTGGAAAGTTAGAAAAAAAAACTTACTTCACAGCATGTGTGGCATTTTACCTTTTCTCCTTTATTTTTCTTTGACTTTGCATGCCCAGAGGATTTTTTTTAAAGTGCACACTGACCCTGACCTTCGACCTTCAAGTGTCTTCAAGCAATTAAATCTTCCGGTCCTGATTAAAGGTCCCACCGTGGAAGCCGATCTGCAAGAAGCACATTGCGTGAGGATGTAAAAAGTGGCTGCTTGCTGCCGTGGTCGGTCTGTCAGCTGGATTTGCTCGCCTTGTGGCTGTTATTCAGGAGTGTCAGCATGTGACATGTGTTCATCAGATGGGTGAGCGGATTCTCCCATATGGCGATGCAAAATAAAGATGGGTTGCAAAGACGGCAGCGTTTCACGGTAACATCTGAAAAAGCTGGGAATCGCAGCAGAACAAGTTGCCAGTGATGCCGTTTCCTCTTCTAAGTGTTTTTATTTGATCACAGCTAGTTAATTAATTCTCATAGAATGACCAATTTATTCTCTGATTGTGGGAGCAAAATAACCACTTCATGTACTCACAGTTTATGTGCCACACAATAACACCTTGTTTTCTTAGTAGTGAATACATAATAGATTTTATTGTTTCATTTTGAATAACTAAATAGTAGTTTTTTGGATGTAACTAATGTTTATTTTCTTGATTAATCTGTTTATTGTTTTGTCTGTAAAATGTCAGCTGTTCCCAGAGAACATAGTGGTATGTTTTTTCTGACCAGCGGTCCAAAACCCAAAGATATTCAGTTTATTGTCATAGAAGAGCATGAAAACCAGAAAAATATTCACTTTTAAGAAGCTGGAATTTTTTTTTTGCCTTTCTTGCTCAAATGATTAGGGCTGAGACAGGAAATTCCTCTACAACTATTATGACTATGATTGATAATTTGATCATTTTAAGTCATATTTGAAGTGTGAAAAGTTGCTGCTTTTCTTTGTCTCATGTTAAAATAAAGTGAATATCTTTAGGACTGTTGGTTGGACAAAACGAGACATTTTAAGATCTTGTCATCTTGGGCTTTTCGGAAATTGTAATTGTGAGAAATTTAGATTTTTCATTACTTTTTGACATTTCATAGACTAAAATACTCAATTAACTTTTACTTTTAAACTTTATTGCCTTTTATATCCTGAAGAAATGTTTCATATATTTTTGTTTATGTTTGACACCTTGAATATTAAAGAATGATAAAATATCTTTTGTCTGTCTGGACAAAATCTGTTTGACATAGAGCTACAGATATGGCATTTTTGTGGCTGCTATCAATATCTGACAGTTTAAATCTGCTAAAGAAATATTGGCCAATATTTTTTTTCTCACATAAATTCATAATATAAACATTTTTGTTAAGAATCCCCCTTTTTTTAATCGTTACCCAATTATGTATGTTAAGGTAATGTTAATGCTGTTTTTCTGTTACTTAAAACTAAATTTGGCATTTCTGTCTTGTGCATTCGTGTGACTTACCAGTCGATATATCATTAAGGAGAATGTATGCTGATATATCATTATATATCATTTAGAGTTTGGATTTTTGCTGATATTTTCCAACATATTTTGGCCGATGCCAATACCAATATATGCACATTTTTCCATCTAATTGCAGAGATCAAGTCTCTCCTGTGGTGAAATTATCATATTCTTATGCCTACTCTTTACGTAATGGCTCACTGGCAGAAGCAGACATATACAATGCTTTTTAAAAATGTGCACACTCACTGGGAAAAAAATAAGAAAACTACGTAGTCAACAGTTCATGTTGACTATTTTTTTTAATTAGTCAATATTGGCCGACACATCAATATGGCTTCATGTGTTTCTTCATACAAACTCAACAGCTGGAAAGCTTGAAATGCTGTTTAGACGCACAAATGATTGAGCCATAAATCTATTGGTCACACAGGAATTTATTCTGTTAGCTCTATTTTCCTTTGACGTTTGGATATGAAATAAGTAACGAAAACACTATTTAACCTGGCCTTTAACAAATTTTTCTTTAAAATCTCAAGTTTGAATTTGTGAAATCTGCAGGAAGAGCGGGGCGGGAGGAGGGGACTCGCCTTGAGATGATACTTCCACAGTCTACTGTGTGACCTCCAGCCTGGCTCCTTCTCCCATTTGAGCTGCAAGAGAGAGGAAAGGGGGGACAGGGAGATGAGCACACCCGGGATGGTGCTGGACTGTATTTGGCCTGAGTGGACATGCATTGAGAGCATGTGAAACCTGCAACCGATCACAGGGGAGGAGAGGGAGAGACTTTTCATTTATTAATGCACTCATACTGTATGTCACTGCAGACAAAGACGTACAAACAAAAGCTGCATGAAAATACTCTGTCTACTCCTTCTCTCTTGTTCTCCCTCTTTGTGTAGTTTCTTCCCATACTCCCCTTTCTTAAATACGTTAAACCGGTCTGACTTAAATAAAGGAAACATACTAAAATACACCTCAGGCACAAAGTAAATGACACTGCTTATGATGTAACCATCCATACTGTTAAGAGTGTTGCAAGTTAGATAGATGGATAGTGATTGCCAGTGTGTTTAGAAATGTTGTTGCATCATTAAAACAGAAATGGTTCATCAGATGGGTCCATTGATGCTACTTGGTTCATCGTGTCTCCTTTAAGAAATAATAGTTTGTTAGATTTTATTAACAAGGAAGAAGAGGACTTAAGCTGTTTTAAGGCAGCTGAGTGTGATGTGTCATCCATTACTTTGTTGCCAAAGCTGTCAAGCAGTTAGTTTTTGGCAGTTTCTTGCGCTTTTGTTAGATAGTTGACTGCAGAGAGTGACAGGAAACTTGGGGAAATGGAGAGAGGGGGATGAGTTGGCATCGTTGGCAACATGTTACACACCCTAGACTGCTGTGCAACCAGGATGACCCCGCTCTCTACAAATCTTTAAAGCAGAAGGAATGTGCATACTCGTAGTCGAGCAGCTGGTCACATGACTTGACAGCGGCCCTTCTCAACATGTTCCAACTTTTGGAACCTCGTCACTGCTACACATGCATAGGCCTGCCCCGAGATCCTGCGCGATGATCTCAATGCTGGCTGCAGCTCGGCTATGAATGAGTGAAACTGGTCTGAAGTCTGTGTTTATGGAGAGCCCTGCTCTCGGAGGGGAGAACCAAAGTTAAATAAATACTTGCTCCATCCTGTCTGCATTAAGGGCCTGCACACATGGCTTTTTGACGTCAGAGTGACATTAAACAGGGTGGAGTGGCCCAGCCAGCTCCTACAGGCATGTGCGCGCACACACACACACACGCATGCACGCACGCACGCACGCACGCACGCGCGCGTCTTCCATTAAAATCTGTCTTTCTTTTCTTGTCAGAATCTTGGTCTATTTTGTCAGTTTTCTTCAATTTTTCTCTTCCTCAGTTTTGGCGATGCTTCTCATCTTTGTGTATTCATCAATCATTTTGTATTTTTTTGGCTTGAGTGTGTGCAAAGATTTCTCAGGCAAAACAACCAGACAGGTGCAACTGGTTATCATCAGACAGTGTGTACTATAGCCAATCCAACATTTATCTTTGCTGCTCGTCCTTATTTATTTATTTTTTAGAGAATACATTTTTGTGCATGTGTTTTTGTACATGCCCTGCAGCTCCACAACAGGTTTGTTAACATGCCTGTCAACATGTACAACCTGAGAGCAGAGGGCTATACTTCGAAGAGAGTTCAACTTAATCAGATTTAACTTTCTTATCAGAAAAGTGTGGGTTGACAAACTGATGACCTACAGTGGAGTTAAATGGTACTCAGACAGTGAATAAGATGTTGGTTAGTTGACTCAGTGTTAACTTAATTGGAGGTGGTGCGTGTTATGCATGAAACGGGCTTGGTTGGCAGAGCAGGCAGATTTTTTTATAATGACTCGTGCGCCATATTTTTCCCAGGAATGTATGATGATGATATCAGGATATGAGGAGTTCAAAGAAACGTCAATGGCAAAATCTAACACTGAAACGGCCAACAAACCCAGGGAGGCTTGTTGGCAGCGCACTGCAGACACAGTGTTCTTGTCCCATGTTCTCTCTCTATCTAGATTCTTATTTTTAATAAAAGAAAACGAGAAGCTAAAGGAAAAGCTAGAAGTTTTGAGATTCAAGTGGTAAATTCACAAGAGAATAAACCACAAATTTACAAGAAAGAAAAAAACTAACATGACATTACAGCCACACATTTTTACAAGAATCGTTATGAAAAATTAGCCTGTATCTGCAGTCAATGATCTAATTAAATTACACTTCACAATATACAATTATACAATTAATTATACAATCGCGATTCAGCAATAAGGAAAAACTCGTGATTTCCGGCCACACTCACCATGTTATCATATCCATCTGGACTTTAAAGAGATGTTGCAATGAATCTGGCCTGTTCAGAAAAAAACAGCATGATTTGGATTTATTCTTGTAAATTTGTGACTTTAATCTCAGACAATTTCAGAATTTTTTTCTATATATATCGCCTAATTACAATGGCCCTAATATGCCATGGTAGTAGGCTACAGACATGCAAAAAACATAGTCTTTCTAAGTATGTGTAAACAAGTAGGATAATTCAATTAAACACATGGGCGACATCTCAGAAATTGACCCGTTAATTAAGATCTCCTCCCTGAAGCACCTCAGCTATAGGGCTACCCATATGAATTTAGATGTAGGTAAGGTAAAGATAATCTGCTTAGAGCAGTGTAGAAGTGCAGCATAAAGTGCCATGACAGCATACCTCGGGTAAAATTTATCCACCTTTCGTAGTACAGATTAACCGTGAAGTTACAGCCGACGTCACAAAGTTACTCCTGAAGTTACCTGGACAGGCCAGTTATCTCGCTTCGTAGTACTGAGCTTCATTAACATCAACATGTAGCTCTCATTTAAACAAAACTGAAATACAAAAAAACCTTCCTGCCTTTTTATTAATAAAACAAAAAAAATCTACCTTTTCAGTGGTTCTGTGAAGATGTTAGATAATGATTAAGTGAGGGACAGAAAGCCCTCGCTGCAGAGACACACAAATGGTTTCAGAGTCAGCGGATTTTAAACCCTCTATCTTTGGGCTTATGTTGCAGTTGTTTTCCCCATCATTTCAGTTCCATATTTTAAAAAGTACTGATTAAATAAACCTTGCCCGAGTAAACCACATGGACTATAACAGTGTGACGATGACGGAGAGGGAAATCCTCTGCCCTCAAGTTCACAAGACAGCGGCTGGTCCGGCAGTGACATGTGACAGCTGCAACACTAACGCATATAGGGGGTCAATATGGTCAAACACCTGCAAAACAACACCGTGTCAACACACGCAAGTATACAGCATGCATGCTCTCACCTCTACAAAAACATCCCCATGCCTACTGTAACTTTTTGGCTGGACCGCAGAGGGCCAGCCCTATGGGTTGCTCTGTGGCTGAGTAAGTGATGAAGTTGCAGGATTGGTCAGTCAAGTGTAGGAGTGGCTTCGTCATCAGGGGGCGTTGCTCTCGCTTCGCCCAGCACTGATGCCGTGTGAGTCTGAGTTCAGTGCAACTCTGAGCAGCTGGTTGTTCCTGTCCACTCTCTCCTCGCTATACGTCTGTACGTTCACAAAGTAAAGTACATCGGATCCGAACAGAATCTGATGGGACTCGTTGTGTTTATTCCTCCAGAAGCTCCGCTCTGCCCCCGCCCCTCTGTCCGAAAGCTCCCCAGAGCTCAGCAGCTGTCTGCGGGCGAGCGGTGGC
>JBBPCS010000283.1:11170907-11181133 GCA_037974645.1 Hollardia meadi
ATGTTTTAGTGTTAATGTCCTGTTGGTAAATCATGATTTGTAGTTTTGGAACTATTCATAGAATAATACATGGGCAATGTGCAGAGCTGGTCTATAATACATCATATATTAAGATTTGACCCAATAAATATAACAATTAGCCCTCATGTATATGAAATTAAAATACTACATTTTACCCCTTGCCGCAACAGCGTCAACAATCACAAATATGTAATTTCTTGAAACAGTTAAGTTGTTAAATTTCATGTAGTTTTGAAATAATAAGTAAGACTTGACAAAATAACTATTTAAAATTCAGTTTAGGTGGGTTTATTCATTTTACAATTGCTTTATTTCATTACAGATCGAAAAAAAAGATGCATTTTAAAATACATTTTCATCAAACTGTAGGCTACAACAAACAAACAACAAAATAATTAACACATTTAAACAATTTAATTATTGTAGAAGAAGAACATTAAGTAAAAGTTAAAAATACATTTTGGATAATAACGTGTTGTTTTAGTTACGCTACTGGGAATAAAGAAACGGAGTGCTCACGAGCAGTGGAGCACTTCCATTCAATGAAGCCGCGCCGCAAATAAACGGGGACTTGACAGACGCGGAATTAGGACCGACCAGCCTATTGTTTTTTCGTTTTTTTTTACTGTTCATGTTATTTCATTTGACGGGCTTGGAAAGAAAGAGACGTGTATTTAATGTAGGCTAATGTCTTCATTTAATTAACAATAGCAAGGCTATTTGTTTTATTTTATTGTTGTAGCCTATATGGTCAGTTCGCAAAGTTTGTGAAGAGTTAATTCTGCTGACTTCTTTTAATAAAATACATCTGTTGGATCATAGCGTTTGTGTTATATTGCTGTTTAAATGTAGGCTATTTAAAACATATGTCCGGTAGTTGTTCTATATGGCCGGAATTCTGGAATATTAACGGCCATATTGGCCGTCAAAAAAAAAAAGTCTAGCGTAAACCCTGGTCCTGACAACATTACTGTTAAGTATAATGGCGGTCCAGCAATATACTAGGTTTCACCTAGTGTTGTTTACACCATACATCATTAGTTTTGTCCCAAGTTCAACAATAAAAAACAAAAACATACAAGCCAAGTGACGGCACGACAAGCTGCCGTCATGTATTTGGACGAGCCGCAGTAACACACATTTAAGAAAGGGGCACATTTGTTTACCATTCAAGGCGTGACAAAGTAAACAAATGTGCCCCTTTCTTGATTTGTCCTTTCAACTGTATGTGTGCTTAAAGCTGCTCGCTTGACAATCAAAGCAAACGCATGTCATCAGAATACTTCACCGACTTCTTTATCTTCAGACCATTTCTACACACACAGACACACACACATGCTGGTATGAGTGAATGAGCTTTTCAGTAAAATATGTGACCCTGGTCTCTGAAGAGTGCTGTTGTGCCTAGAGGTCGTTCATTCCTCACATCAGGGTCATCTGATGACTAGAGGACTGTCCACCACCACCATGATGTAACTGATGAACCTTATATTAAAGTTATGTTTGGTTAATGTTTGACTAAGCTCCAGGGAAAGTGTGTGTGTTCTGTGTGTGTCTGTGTGTGTGTGTGTGTGTGTGTGTGTGTGTTTTGCCTGTATGCCTCATGGTCTTTGAAGCTGTCAACATTCCTCACCACATGCTCTGTCATGATGCATAGAGGCGACTGGTGAGATGAACCAGCTGTCCCTGCCTCTGGTCAGTGCAAGGTCAACATGCTTGTGCACACAACACACACACACACACACACATACCAGGCTGGATGTCTTCTTGCTCTTGTGGTAAACATGCCAACTGTTGGATGTGGTTAAAGACTTCCAAGTGCAATGCTGAAATAGTGACTTGACTGATGGGCTTGATTTCCGTCTCTCTCTGTGTCTCAGGTGGAGGAGGGAAGAGGAATGGTCGCAGCAAGAAATGGAAGGAGATGCTAAAACTCCCCCACATCAGCCAGTGTGAGGAGCTACGCCGCACTATCGGTAAGAATGCAGGAGTGTGTGTGTGTGTGTTTGTGTGTGTTTGAGAGGCTGAAAGATAACGTGCCATGCTGTGTTGTTGGGGTGGGTCTGACTGCGGGAGGAAGTTCAGATTGGACTTCCTTCCTGTTTCTACCCGTCCCCACCCGCAGTTACAGGCAGGGGACAGGAAACCGTGTGTGTCCGTGTCTGACTCAGGGAATCCGTTTGCACAGGCGTTTCTTAATCTCGGTCTCTTTTAACATTACATCTGTGTGTCGCACACCAAATCAAAACGTCCTCGCTCCCGCTTCCTTCCTGTTCTCCACATCCAGGTTTGACTTGATTCTCTTTGTGGCCCAGACAAGGGCTCTACTCCTGGGCTACTTTATTCCCCCCCCCCCACCACCACCAACCACCCACCCACCCTGGTCCTCTGAATGCCACAGCACTCTGAGTGTGTGTGTGTAGGAGCCTGTGTGTGCATGTAATAGTGCGTCACAGCTATCTCTGTCAGAGATTGCAGTGCTACCCTCCCCCACATACTCTCCCTCCCTCTTTTCTGTCTCCATGCCTCCCCCTCCCACTGTCCGTATCTCTCTCCCTCCCTCTTTCCACCACTTCAGAGCAACATAAGAGTGGCAGAACGGGAGAGTTATGGAGTGAGAGAGAGTGAAAAAGAGAAGAGGGAGAGGAGCTTTAACAACGGGAGGAAAGATCTGTTAAGGACAGGAGAGAGAGATACAGCGAGAGGAGAGGAGGGAGGCTGAGTGAAAGATATACACATATACTCCCTACGCTGATATTTCTTACCCCGTGTTGATTTTGTTCCTTGTCTTTTTTGTCTTCATATTACAAATCCTCACTCGTATCTAATTATCATAATCGTGAATGTCTGTCGTCAGCGCTGATGGATTACCTGCCTAAAAACAGCACAAAAATGCCACCCTAAGTGTGAAGAAAGATCCCACTTGTCTTGTCTTACATATTTATTGCCATTTAAATTATAACTTTGCAGAGGATTCTAAAATGGGCTTTGTGTGTGTGTGTGTGTGTGTGTGTGTGTGTGCACATGCACGCAGCAGCTGTTGAGGGTTACATACGTCACTATTACATAGACTCTATTACGTAATTTCCCTATCACACCGAGCGCAGGATCAAAATAATCCCCTTTGCCTACTTAAACACACAGTATGCATATATGTACATGTGCGTACATCTACACATACACACCTGTGAGCAGAGAGACGCACTCGTGCCCGTACACGGTGCAGGCACAGCAGATTGAAAGATATATTATAGTGACTGATAGCAGTGTCTTTGTTGTGTCTTGATAATGTCAGGCATTTGACCTTAGCCTTGACAAGTGTGCAGTACTTCTAAGAAGCCTAGATTACATTATGTGGGCTGCAGCCACTTTGTCTGCCAGCCTTAGGCCACTCTCTCTCTTCCTCTATCTCCTCTCTCCTGGTATCCATCCAATACATACAGTGCATGTGCACCTATTACTTTTGATCACTGCTGGCTCTGTCTCAAAGGCTTGCGCACACCAACACTTGTGCACATTCGGATGGCCATTCACTGGGCTCGCTAACTCACTCAGTTTCGGGCCTAAATTGGAGTTTTAATTAAGTCGTAATTGCAGCTTATACTTCACTGGCACAGGCAGTTACTAGTAAAGGCTAGTTCAAGCTTCACAACTCTTCTTTCATTCTGTTCAGTGTTTTCATTTTCATTTTTCTTCTGACCCCTTGCTGTCTTGTGCGTTCTCTGTCTCCCTCATCTTACTTTCACAGTTGTTTCCCATCAGGACACAGGAGAGGGTTCTTTTTACGCAAAGAGTACATTTTTCATTGATGGAATGCTGGCTTACATTCTTGTATTTTGAGGGTTTAGAAGCTGGAATCGACTTGGACACAGACACGCATACATGCTCTCACACGCTGACCAGGAGCCAGGCCAAAGAAGCCGTGGTTCCTTTTCTTGTCTTTGCTCACCCGCAAAACTAAGGATTGTCCCAAAATGTAGACTGTCAACATAAAAAGACCGGTCTGTAAACTTAATCTAAGAAATAGGAAGGATAAAGAGGAGGAAAGGGCCAATACACACATGTGGTTTAGCATTGTTTCTGTCTTCACATTTGGACTTTTGCAGACATTGACACGGTTAATGTTGGATATCTAACTTGCCAAGACCTATCTCAGGACTAAAGAATTTACTCGGCTAAAAAAAAGCGTACATTTATCTTCATTTTGCCTATTTTTTCAGTAGGTTGCCATGAATTGCTCTGCAGTAGCTGTTGGTCTTACAGAAACATGCTGTGTTTTTAGAAAATTGGCTTGTTTACCATTAAGTTATGAAAACATAGATACTAAAAGCATTCATGTGTCCCTTGGTATAGATTGTTGCCAAGTCTCAGTTCTCTGCGTACTGTTAAAATGTCAACAAACTGTGACAGAAAATTACACAGTATAGACAGAACTGCTGAGACAACGCCCCTCTATTTAAATAAGTAAAGGCCTGCCATCAAAATGGACAAAAAATGTCATAACCCTGTAACAAAATCCATAAAATTATCTTGACAGAAGGCTCAGTATGTCCCATTACCATGATTTACGTATATATATATGTGTATCTTTGGATTACAGACACATTCCTCCCATATACACATATTTTTATACGTTTAAAGTCTCAGAAAAGCAGGCAAAAAAATCTAAATGATTTGAAATTGTCCTCAAACTTTTATAGTACCACTGAAATGCGATGTTGATAGTGCTACAAGCTTGAAAATAAATGTAGTGAAAACTGAGCAAAAACAGCCAATTATATTATAAAACATTATAATTTTATCACGGAACCATCACTTTTTTTGGATTATGTCATTTGCCATGAATCATTTTGCAGAAGCTTAAATTAAAAACAATGAAATAATTTTGAAAACGTTGCACAATAGTTTCCGTGATGGTTTCTTTTTTTTTTTTTTCTTACGTAAATTGGAGTGTGTCACCTGAAAGAGTGAACACTTATGCTGTGATTCAGCAGGCGGGTGGGATCAGATGAGTCTGGAGTGGCAGGAAACACTAACAATTAGAATGAAACTGAAATCCTTGCAGCAAAACCTGTTCTCGAGCAAGACACTGAAACCTTATCAGGCTTATCCGACCTCATATTTTTAAACCTGTTTAAACCTGTTTACCTGTGTGTAATGATATGCAGGGGATAAAGCAAATTCCCATGTGAAAATATCAGATCACATAATCTGTAATGTCTAGCTTTTTGGTTGCTGAAGAGTAGATGCTAACAATTTAAACTAAGCTCATTTCCTTTGAAACCTCAGTGGAAAAACTGACTTCAACACTGGCCATTTGTAAACAAACCAGCTCAAAAACTGAAGTCACATGTAGTCACAAGAAGCTGCTTTGTTGAGCAGAGTGTTGATAACCTGTCCAACCAAAACATTTGTTTACATGGAAGTGAACAAGTCACCATTGTGGCACAGTTACTCGGATCAAACAACTCAAATAGCATTGTTCTTATCTGGCCAGGTGAATGAGACTATAGGAGTAAACGCTCCAAAGTTCAAACAGACTGCACACCAAACATTTTTGCTGTACAGATGCCTTAAAGTTGCGTCTATCATCTATGAGTGTGAGGGGCTTTTCCAGCTCTAGCTCAAAAGTGAACACAGCTGATAAGCAAACACCAAAGGCGGCCTTCCAAAAAATGTGGCGATCAGACATGACAGGTGATGTCTGAAGGCAAGTGCAACGCAATACATTTAAAAGATCTCTCGGTGAGATTTTCTGAAAGGGCTTCAGATGTTGTTCTTTAGATTCAAAACACATCAGTCGCACAGTGGAAAGGAAAGCAATAAAAATATCTTTACACTCTACTGTTTGCTCACCAAGCGTGATGACTTTGTTTTTGTCGTCGTGTGAGTGGCGAGTGAATGAAAGGCATTGAGCTGCGGAGCAGAGGGGGGAAGGCTGTATAATACGTAACAGTGCAGCTGGGAGGGCTGTCGTGAAGATTTTGATTTATTGTTGGAAGTCGTCCTGTAGCTGTCACCACTCAGAAACGTTCAGCCCATGCATCCCACTACCTCCTCTGTCCACAAGTGCGCGTGTGCATGCGAATGTGTGTGGTCTATTTTTGTTTGTACGTTTATCTTGTGTGCGTCTCTACTGTCGAACGGTGATGGAAAACGTCCTGGGTCTTCTTCCTCATTTGGTACCAAAGGAAATATGACTCAATTGGACGCCATTACTCCTAATAGGCTGGGGCCAGCTGCACAGGAGACACAGACACACACAGAAAAACATTCATACAGAAAGCACAGACACAGACATGCAGTGTGTTCTGTTTTTTGCATGTTGTAGTCGTTAATTTTGCCATAAATGAGCATATGAGCTTTAAAGTTTTGTCATAGCTAGCTTAGCTTTGTCGACTATGGTTGGTTTTCATTAGTCTTTCTGTCAAG
The DNA here is from genome assembly GCA_037974645.1 of Hollardia meadi. Classification (NCBI taxonomy): domain Eukaryota; kingdom Metazoa; phylum Chordata; class Actinopteri; order Tetraodontiformes; family Triacanthodidae; genus Hollardia; species Hollardia meadi. Next base: position 11,177,361 of record JBBPCS010000283.1, read on the forward strand.
TTCAAAAGGTGTTCCTGGAGTTTTCTATGGTTTATTCTATATTACAAGGGTATCTTCCATTGTCCTACCCCTGTGTCCGTTTCACAGTTACAGCATTTGATTTGTTAGAAAAACAAACAGCAACAATGTAGTTTTTAGGATACATACTTTTAAAAACAGCAGGAAAAATATGTTAAGATTAGAATTGCAGTAATAATCATTTTGATGTGAAGAATGAGTAACTTTGTGCGTCCAAATAAAGAAGCTACCTGCTCCACATACAGGTAGGTTAAGCTAGTGAGCGAGGTTAGGCTAATCACACACAAAAACTGCATAACTGCAAACATGAGACATGAGAAAGGACCCACGGGTTAATTGTCAGTCTGGGTAAGAAGGCAAAACAATTCCATTATACCCTCCGCCGTAGAAGTGTAGTGCAGTGGTTCCAACTTTGTTTTAATATGAAGCAAAATGTTCTTGTGATCCTTTGGCTGCTTCTGTTATGAGCACCTCAGGCGATAAGTAATTTTATTATGTCAGATTGATTTATTTTAATAATTTTTAGATGCCTGAATGTTTAAAACTACACAGTATTTTTACAGAATCAAATATTCGAGAAAAATCAGAAGCATAAAGATGATTTGAAGTAGAAGAATTAGGTTTTTTCCCCATTTTTTCTTACTTGCATCTTAATGACTGCGTGTGTGGTCCCAATCCTCAGGTATAAAACTGCTGTTATAGTGTATTATTCTCATGTAATAATGACATTTCTTCATGTGTCTCCCCCCTTATCTCCCTCTCCCCTCGTCCTCATAGAGAGGGACTACACCAGTTTATGTGAGAAGCAGCCCATTGGTCGGCTGTTATTCCGTCAGTACTGTGACACCAGGCCAGAGCTGAAGCGCTGCATCGAGTTTATGGATGCTGTGGTAAGACTTTGAACGAATCTTTTACATTACTCTGCTTATTCGCTGATGTTCGTTTAGCTAACCTTCTTGCACAAGTCCTCTTTCACTTGTCTGTCCCCGTTTCGCTGTCTCAATCTCTCTTGTCTGATTCGTCTCCCTGTGATTTCCCCCATGAACTGGCCTGAATCGGGCCCTGCAGAGCAAAGAGCTGCAGAGGAAAGTCGGTGCTTGGTCCTTTGCCTGCTCTTGGCAGTAGCATGGGGTAGTGGGTGGGGTGGGCGTAGGGGGTGATTAGCGACTTAAACAGGCTGTCAGAGCAGACCCCTCCCCTTCCTCTATGCACTCCTCCATGAGATCAAGCCCACGTCAGAGGCAGGTCCCCTGGGTAAGCTGGCAAACACAGGCCCAAGCTTGTGTCTAGGCCCCTGGAGGTATGCGAAAAAGGAAAATGGGGGAATCGTGCTTATTTAATTAGAACCTACATTAGTCTTTTTCAAGGCAGGCACGTAGATACACGCACTCGGAGTGAAGCATATTCACACCGACTGACAAAATTATAAGAAATAAAACGAGCAGCATTTCAGTGCTTAACATGTGCTGCTAGTCTCATTGAAGACTTCATGCTTTGGCTGTTATGCGTAGTTGCACGGCTCGGTCCCATTCCTCTCCGCCGAGCTTGTTTTCAAACAAAACACACGGCTCGAAACTGTCAAGCTCTAGACCTTCTCCCTGCCTACAGCCATATTTGACCAAAAACACAATCTGCGATGGTGTGATGGGGTGAAAACTGAGGCCTGGTAGGTGACAGATGTACAGGCGAAGCGTGAAGAGGAACATGGTTGCCAGTTTGCTGCCTTCACTGAGATGAGATGTTTTGCCCCCAGCAAGTCTCTCTACTTGTCTGCTGTCCCACACTCATTTCTGTTTTAATTTCTTCCTCTCTCTTGTTCCTCATTAACCCCTCTACCCTTCTCTCTCTCTCTCCCTTTTACCCCTGTTCCAACCCTCCTCTCTGTCTTCTGGTTCCCGTCTCTCTCTGACCTTATTTGGGGAGATATTAAAGATGGCTGAATGAGTACGACTTCCTACGCTGCTGCGGTTGTTCACACTTCTGTTCTTCTCTGACAGGCCATGTACCAGCTAGCTCCTGACGAGAAGAGGAGGGACTGCGGACTGAATGTTTTAGACACATACTTTAATAATGGGGTAAGGCTAACTTAATAACTGAGCTGTGGAGCTGGCCCACATGGACACGAGATATTAGTTTTACTATTTACTCACATTTGCAAAAGTGCATCTTAAATCTCCCAGTTCTTCATCTCATTGAATTGCCTTATTTTATTGCATCAAAGCTGTCATTTTGAAACTGCTGCTAATCATTTGATAATCATGTTAAGGTGCACATCAGCTTGGGTATTTTCCCTGATTAATAGGTCATAAGCTGTTAAACTGCTGTGCTTGTATGGAACTCTATGTTCTTTGTCAGTTCGTGTCCATTTAAAAGTGTGGCGGCGATCCCACAGAAAAGCCTGTATCATTAGAGACGCCTCCTTTTTCGTTCAGTCTCTACCTGATAGTCATTATTTTTAGCATGCAGTTTAATCTTAATGATGCTTATAATCTTACCCTATTTCATAAATATACACATCAGGAGCATTTAAGTGCTGAATAAACATCTATTTGTCACCAAGTTTGATTTCCCTACGTGAGTCCTGATGATGCAGGATGACAATCGCCAAATCTGTCCAATCAACGAGTTACCTGTCAGTTTGTATAACTTGATGTTTACACCTTTTGGTTGGTTTGTAAAAAGTCAGTGTGAAAATAAACCGGACCAGCACTAAAATCCTACAATGTATAATTTTTTTCCATTGGTCCGGACCAATCGAACGGAACTGCAGGTGTGAAAATGTTAAGATTTGGTGCATTACTAGCACCTCTATCTGCAGCAGTATGAGGCAGTGTTTACACCTCGGTTTGGTTCTCTTGTTGGTTAATTGGCATTATTGGTCAAGACTAACTGGATGAAAATGGAATAAAGGAAACAGGCTGACCTATTGTGCGAGTGGGGGGAAATGGATTGGGTAGATGTATAAAGTTCAGCTTTAGAATGTATGAATGTGCCACACACCCATATTACACAATCTTGTGGTTTTCCCAAGACCTTTATTTTTAAGCTTTTAAGAGTTTACAGTGCTCTGCCCACCCTAAATGAACTGGACCAAACTGACAAACGAACCAAAGTTTGTTTTGAATCGGACTCAACAGGTGAGCCTTGATGTCCTGCCCCGCTATCCAGACTATACAGGTTCTAGAATAGAAAGGGACGAACTGAATATCTGTTTTCTTAGCCTTAACACTCTGCAGCAATAACATACCATCATCTCACTTTGTGTCTGTCCCCCTCTGTCTTTCTCCCTGTAACCCTTAAGTCGGCAGCCCATCTGCCAGACATACCCCAGGATGTGGTCGCTGGGTGTCGGGAGAGGCTGGAGCAGAGTCCATGTAAGGAGCTCTTCAATGACTGCACCAAGTAAGCGTCCATCTCCTCCACACATTTTGACTTATCGACTCCTCTCTCATTGTGACTACGATCTGACCTGCAGCTCTTAGTCGTGATCAGTCTGTTGATGAAAAGTCCCCGCGTTGGAAGCGAATAGATTTGTGTTTTTGTTTTTACTCATGACTAAGTCTGGCTGTCAAAGTGCAGTGGCACCAATAGAGTTTATTCCTTCAGAAAGAGTGTGTGTGTGTGGACTGTGGATCAGTTCACCCTGTCAGTAGTGATGATGAGGCAGCTGGCACCTGGAGTGCAGTAACACACACACACACACACACACACACACACACACACACACACACACACACACACACACACACACACAC
>JBBPCS010000283.1:11205817-11225663 GCA_037974645.1 Hollardia meadi
TGGAAAACCCTAGGTCCTGGTATTCATGTGGATGTTCTTTGACCCATAAAACCCACCCAAACATTGTTTCAGACAAACTAAACCCCCTCATGGCAACAGCATTCCATGGATCAGAATTTTTCAGGCACATCCCATGTAGCTCAATCCGATTTTGATCTGGGGCATTTTGAGGCCAGGTGGACGCCTTAAGCTCTTGGTCACATTCCTCAGGCTGCTCCTGAGCAGTTTTTGTGGTGTGGCAGCATGCATTGTCCTGCTGGGGGACCAATGTCATTGAGGTGTGTCGGTGCCATGGCGGATGTGCTTGGTCTGCAAGGGTGTTTGGGCGGATGGTTTGTGTCAAGTGGCATCCACATGAATACCAGGATCCAGTGTTTCCCAGCAGAATATTGCACTGTAGCGAGATGGTCAATGTTATTCATTTCAACTGTCAGTGGTTTTAATGTTGTGGCTGATTAGTGAAATAAAACTGCTCGTTGCAGTACATCGGAAAAAGATGTGATACACACTTGGCTCAATCATCAGGGTTTTTTTTTGAGGCAGGTCATGTTGTCCTGCTCCCCTCTAGAGCCACTTTGGTGTCCATTCTAACAGTTCTACCTCTATGGTCTTGCCCCCTGTCCTTCATCCTTCTCCTCACTTCGTCGCAGTCGCACACTCCATTGCCACGGGTGGTTGAGCCGTCCCCACCCTCGCCAACTTCCACCGAGGGTCCCGATGCCACTGACGGCGACTACACTGCTTCCTCTTCGTCGTCTTCTTTCTCTTTCTCCTCTTCTTCCTCCTTCTATGCCACCTCCTCCTCTAGCACTAGTGACAAGGTCAGCCAATTGGACACTTTGAGCAAAGAGGGGAGGGGATTGCTTGTCTGGAAACTTTTGGCTTTCCTCATTCTTTCTCCTTCTGTTCACTTGTTCGTCACTGCCCGTGCACAGAATTTGCCCTTCTTATTGCTTGTCCCCCCCCCCCCCATTATCACTTGTTGATGGTTTGAAGCGTAGATTTCAAATAAGAAGGACATTTGTTCCTTCAGATTTGGTTCCCTCTCCCTTCTCAAGAGAAGGTGCTAGGCTGTTGTTCCAGCAGTGGACAAAACTTTGAGAAATTCTAATCTTAAATTCTTGGAAGTACTTCATGCATCTTGCTAGGAAAAACTAGTTTTCTGTGAAATGTTGTTGTGTTCCTCATGTAGCTTATCTAGTAAAAACAATACCTGCTTAATTAGATCTGAGAGGAATTCAAAGTTAAATAGTTCGTATCAAAAGCTTGCTCTTCCTCTGGATTGTGGCAACCACAATTTTGGATTTCTCAAGCCTGTGCTTTCTCCTGTGTGTAGTTGATTTGCTGTAAATTGTGTTCACCCAAGCATGATTCGGTAGAGTTTAAAGGGAAATGTTTCTTTGATTCTCTGATTTTAGTCATATTTTGTTATGCTGTGTCTTTGTCCTCAATCCAGCAAATCTAACTCAATAATTAATCAGTCTGAGATAATTCTGTATCCTCTGCATGTAGTTGCATTTCATATTTGTTGTATTTCATGTTTCTGCAAAGTACATTTAGTTCCCCTCTGTCTGTGCATAAGGTGCTGGATGGCAGTGAGAGCCAGTACTCTGGGATGCAGATTGGAACACTACAGGATGAAGAAGATGAAGGTGCAGCACCTACCTCTCAAGAAGAGCCCCCAGAACCATTCCTGCAGTCAGCACTGGGTATGTTTCATGTGTAAACACAAAAACAGTATTTTGCTCTGAAGATAGGTTCTGCTTTGATAATGCCCATTGTTTCTATGTGCAGCTCTGAGCAAACCTCATCTCTTCGAAAGCCGAGGTCACAACCGGCAGGGTTCAGACAGCAGCGTTGACCGCTTCATACCAAAAGATGAACCTGCTGAACCCGAACCTGACAACAAGGTAGAGACACGCCATGCCAGTATTTTGCACCAGAAAGTAAAGGGAGCAAAATGTATTCTGTATTTGTCTCTAACTTTACTGTCTGCTTCCTAGCCTTCGCGGATAAAGGGTGCTATTGGACATTATACAGACCAGGGGGTGGAGCCACTGGTGCACTGTGTAAGGCTTCTTGCTGCGTCCTTCCTGCTGACAGGAAAAAAGAATGGTGAGTGTTACCAAACTGCTCAAAATATACCAAAGGTGTGTTTTAAAACATCTCACCCTATTTGTCTACAAATGGAATGATAAAAGACTGGATTAGTACCAACGACACTAGCCCAGTTTCTGAGATGTTTAATTTGGAGCAACTGTTAAACTGTCAGGTTTCCATAATATAGTACAGCGTTTCCCATACGTTCATTTATCAGTACTGTCAGCACTGCCGGCCACACATTAATTCAGCAAGCTGCGCACATAAACTTAGTTTGTGAGTAAACACTAAAATAAGGTGGAGAATTAAGTTGGATTTAAGTGTGCTAACTATGACACAAACTTGTCATCCTGGGAAAGAGAAGAAAAAGCCCTTAAACTGTGGCTAGCATACTATACCCAGACAACATTGGAAAACATTCCAACATCCCAGTTTGCTGTAATAAACGGCCCAATTTGTGACCCTTTGCGTACTTTATCTAAATCAGTATGGCCCTCTGGATTTAGTGACACTCCCTCAGCACAGTGTTGGTAATTGTTTAAATGACTTATTTCTTGTTGTATCTCATGCTATTTTTTTCCCCAGGTCTGATCCCTGACAAAGAGGTGCGAGTGAGTGTGAAGGCTCTGGCGGTCAGCTGTGTGGGGGCAGCAGCAGCGCTGCATCCTGAAGCCTTCTTTAATTCCCTCTACCTGGAGCCGCTGGACGGCATTCCTATAGAAGGTATGGGCATAAAAGAAAAAGATAAGACAATCCTATTTAAATAGTGAGTGACACTTGAATAGGTCAGTATTAACAAAAGGCATAAATTGGGGAACCAACCAGCTCATCCCAATGACTGAAAACGTTTTGTTAGTAATTTACTAAAATTACATCATTACAATTTCCAGTGGGGAAAGGTCATGTAGAGGCCCTTCACACCCACACAGGTGTTTCCACTTTCCAGTCTGGCTTATTAGACTCTGCTCAGGTTGAAGGTGGGCGGAGCTATGCTGAGATTTACGTGAGGTCAGTGGACTTGATAAACCAGTAAACTAATGGGAGATTGGGGGAGATGTCCTGAGAGGAGGTCCAATCAGGCAATGAGTGAAAACACCTGTGTGGGTGTACGTGGGGCAAGATCTCACATTGTGACATTCATTTAGAGTTGAGAACTGTAGCTGTTGTAGCAGTAGTTATGGATCGCCTCTCTGTTAAACTCCAGCATGAACAAAACGCTTCAAATTCAGTTTTCAGCAAATGGCAGTATTTTAGACCCTGCTGTCTTTCTGTCCCCTTGCAGAGCAGCAGTATATCAGTGACATTCTGGGCCTCATTGACCATGGGGACCCTCAAATCAGAGGGGCCACAGCCATCCTGTGTGGAGCCATCATACAGGCAGCACTCACCAAAACACGTTACAATGTACACAGCTGGCTGGCCAGTGTGCAAAGTGCAACAGGTAAGTGTGTGGCGGCAGGGGCTAAGTACATGTACAGGGGTGTTTGTGTCTACTGAGGTGTTGAAAGCTTTATTGATGGTTCTCTCTCACATGTCGTTCCTCTTGCTCTCCAGGCAACCCTCTGTCCCTGGTGGACTTGGTGCCTTTGCTACAGAAAACTCTGAAAGATGAATCCTCCGTCACTTGCAAGATGGCTTGTTCTGCAGTGAGGGTAAGATGGATTTGTACGAGTGTGTCAGTGATCTGTGTTCTCTCTCTCTCTCTCTCTCTCTCTCTCTCTCTGTGTGTGTGTGTGTGTGTGTGTGTGTGTGTGTGTGTGAGAGACTGACCTTTTTTGTGTCTTTATGTCAGCACTGCATCATGACCGTGTCCAGCAGCACACTGAGTGAGCTTGGCCTGCAGTTGGTGATAGACCTGCTAGCTCTGAGGGACTCATCTTATTGGCTTGTTCGTACCGAGCTCTTGGAGACCCTGGCTGAGATGGATTTCCGGTAGGATCAGTTTTTGTGTGTTACTGGAGCTACTTGCCTAGGCATCCTGCTGTCACGGTGGACTACCCTTTTGAAATCACTAAATCCTACACATTAACAATGTCTGTTACATACTATTGTATTTGCATTTTCTTAAAGAGGAAATGAATGCATTTTTTGCTTGAACTTATCATTATGAAGTAAATGTATATTGCACAGTGTAATGGCTAAAGAAAAATGACGCCACCTGCGTTTAGATGGGTTCCCTGTAAGCTTCACTTTCACTATTCATGCTGCCACCGGGCTGGATTTTTTTGCAGAAAAATTGAGGCTCATTTTACAGCACAAAGAAAGTGTTTCAGCAGTTGCGAAACCCAAACAGGAAGAGGCATAGTTCTCCCGGTCGCTCTCCCCAGGTAATAGTGGAAAAATTTAAATAACTGTGGAAACTCTAGCTGCTGATGAAGGAGAGTGATAGAAACGGAGGTAAAACGAGCAAACGGATGGGCATTCACTCGATGGAAAGCGGTCCGATTTTGTGTCAAAATCTGTTACCCCATCTGTGTTTCCTCTTCACTTGGTAACACTGTCTCCGCCCGCAGCGCCAACAATAATAACACTTTTGAAAAATTAGTTCAGAAAAAGGGGAGGGGGTGCTGTCTATTTCCACTTTAGTTAAAAATTCAACATAACTCATTTTTTAATGTATTGGGATTTGCCTATTAAAGATATTCTCTCTTTCCTCCTTTTTTAGTTTAGTTAATTTCCTGGAGAGGAAAACGGAGACTTTGCACAAAGGAGATCATCACTACACTGGTGTAAGTTATCTGTTCTTATCATCCTTCTAGTCTTTATGGAGAACTGCAAGTCTGTGTTGTTGTTTTTTTAACTTGTGTTGCTGAGACTGGTCCCTAATTTGTCCACAATCCTTTATCCAGCGACTACGGCTGCAGGAGCGAGTCTTGAATGACGTGGTCATACATCTGTTGGGAGATGATGACCCCAGAGTTCGGCACGTGGCAGCCTCTGCTGTCAGCAGGTTCACATCTCTTCTCCTACTGTATTGTCTATTTAACATATCTTGTATATATTGGACTTTGCTGTAGACAAGCACACTTTGATTTGGTTTTGTCTCTTTTTCTAATGTCTCTTGTAATTGTCATCCAACCCTTCTCCTGTCTCTGGGCCTCTCTCAGGCTGGTTTCCAGGTTGTTCTATGACTGTGACCAGGGTCAGGTGGACCCAGTGGTGGCTATCGCCCGGGACCAGAGTTCAGTGTACCTGCAGCTGCTGATGCATGAGACACAACCCCCCTCCCAGTTCACAGTCAGCACAATCACAAGGTACGTGCACACATAGACACACTCCTTTGGTGTCACATCTCCTGGGCTCTCAATGCCATCCTGTTATTAAAAAAAACATTGGTCAACTGTCCCTATTATGGTACCTACAGTATGTTGTATTGTACTATCAGATCTCTGGTTTTGGCCAACTTATTTTTTCAAGCCATGCTACAAAAACTTATTTTCCATGTGATCAGAACTGCTTTGAATGAGTTCAAGTGGTTCAATTGCAAAGATCATGACAGGTCATCACAGTTCTGCTCTTTTCTGTCTGCCAGGACGTACAGAGGCTTCAACTTGTCCAACACTGTGGCTGATGTCACATTGGAGAACAACTTGTCCAGAGTTGTTACCGCCGTCTCCCATGCTTTCACCTCCTCTACCTCCAGAGCCCTGACTGTGAGCTTTCAGACATGCTTAACACATCACCTTTCTTTTTTTTTGAGCTCCTGTGTGACGAGCAGTGTTTTGTATTCATAATAACATGTTTAAATACCTTTCCATTGTCTTTCTCTACAGTTTGGCTGCTGTGAGGCGTTGTGCCTCCTGGCTTTAAATTTTCCAGTTTGCACTTGGAGCACAGGCTGGCACTGCGGCTATATTAGCTCCCATAGCAGCTTTTCTTCCCGCTCTAGTCTCAACCGCAGCAGGGGCAGGGCACTCAGGTTTGTGCACCCTCTTTCTTGTGAATTCATCTTTTATCGTTTATTTATTTATAGCGGCATAATCTGCCACACAATTTCATGCCAGGCACCACACTACTGAGTCTTCATTCTAATTCCTCTTTATCTATACACACACCTTATTATCTTCTGTCCTTGTCCCTTTGCTCTGCAGTGTGTCACAGCCTAGCAGCGCTCCAGCCTCTTCTACCACCTCATCTGCTCCAGACACTGAGCGGAGGACTCTGACAGTGGGAATGGCCAACATGGTCCTCTCCTTACTCTCCTCCGCCTGGTTTCCACTGGATCTCTCTGCACACCAGGATGCACTTCTGCTTTCTGGCAATTTGCTTGCTGGTGAGTAATATGCATACAAATTTTACCTGAGCATGCTGTTCATGTATTTGCAAACATACCACAATTCAGTCAAAGCCTTCAGGCAAAAGCGGTAACCTGTGATTGATTAACCAGTCTCTTAATCATCTTCCCAGCTGTAGCTCCTAAATGCATGCGGAACCCCTGGGCTGGAGAGGAAGAAGGCAGCAGTGGCAGCACGAGCACCAGTGGAGGCACTAAGATGGAGGAACCCTGGGCAGGCCTGTCGGAGCGCACCCTGGTGGCCATAGTGGAGCAGCTCTTCTCCCACCTACTGAAGGTCCTCAACATCTGTGCCCATGTGCTGGATGACACACCACCTGGACCGGCAGTTAAGGTAACTGTTCAGTCTTTTTTCTTAAGTTTGGTTGGCTCATAGTCAACGCAATAATTTTGAAGCTACATTTACTGGAATTTATAAGCTTAAGAATACAAGTCATATCCACAGTAGGTCCATTGTATTGACTTCACTGTCTGTACTCTGTTCCCTTCATTTTAGGCCACCCTCCCGTCCCTGAGCAACACCCCTTCCCTCAGTCCCATTCGCAGAAAAGGCAAGGAGAAGGAGGCTGCTGAGCCCAGTGCTGCCCCTTTGAGCCCAAAGAAAGGCAACGAGGTCAACACAGGTACATGCACACTGACCACACACTAGCACAGGTACAGATAATCTTTCTAAGGTGATCTGCGAATATTTAATAAGTTTGATGCTGTGCTTTTTGTGAGTAGGCAGGCCAGCAGACAGCACAGGGTCAACAGCCATAAACAAATCTACCACCCTTGGCAGTTTCTACCACTTGCCACCCTACCTCAAGCTCTATGATGTCCTCAAAGCTACACATGCCAACTACAAGGTCAGAGCACAGCTCCATTTTAAACTCCTTCTCAGTGTACAACTCGGTGTTGTTGTACAAATTTTAGTAGCGTAAATGTTTTTTGGCAGTGGTTGGGGGTGGTGTTAATTTTGTTTATCACCTAGGTGACGCTGGACCTCCACAGTAGCCAGGAGAAGTTTGGAGGTTTCTTGCGTGCCACTCTTGATGTTCTGTCTCAGCTCCTGGAGTTGGCAACACTAAATGACATCAACAAGGTAAAGATGAGGTTCTGGATGACTGGACTGTATGAAAGCAATTTGATTTAATTAAAAAAAAATTTAAACTTAAAACATTTTTATATAACCATTCTTAACATTGACATGGTAATCAATCCATAGAATAAAATGATGTACTGTATATTCTGTCAGTGTGTGGAGGAAATCTTGGGCTACCTCAAGTCCTGCTTCTCCAGAGAACCAACCATGGCTACTGTGTGTGTACAGCAGGTCAGTAATATATATGTTTACATCTGTAGTTTTTTTTTTTTTTATTGTGTGTGTGTGTTTGTGTGTGTGGCAGTCGTTTTAGTTCCAGCACTGAGCAGTGTGCTGCAACTGGTGTGACTCCACACAGAGTGAGGCTGGTTCCTGCCGACAGGGCCTTTAAAGGTGTTGGTTTCCCTGTGCGATGGTTCCATACATATTTATATACACACATGGTTATATACTAGCTAGATGTCATCTTGCATGTGCTTCTTCGATGCAAAACAAATTTCCCAATTGTCAGAGCCGCTGGATAGGATAACCCTGCATAAAGGATGATGCAGTTCTTTGCATTACATGGTGTTGAATATAGATTGCATTGAATTGAGGTATTACAGAATTGTGCCCGTTTGAACCAAAATTGTAGGAATTTCTTTTTCTTAAAAACAAAACAAACCCAATCAAATCACTATTTAAAATGTTGTTTTAATTGCATTATACATACAGCCAACTTTACTTATATGGAATTAACAAATTTGGTGTTTTTTTTGGGTTATGTCCCTATCACTAATTACTCTTGCAGAGACATTAGCCCTCACAAGAAAAGACCAGTCACTAAATTACAAGACAAAATCCTACTACTGAAAATAAACATAGAACAACATAAAATGTTGCTTGCTTTAGTAACGAGTCCTTTCTTCAGTTGTTGAAGACCCTGTTTGGCACCAACCTGGCCTCCCAGTACGAGGGTGTCCTGAGTGGACCCAGCCGTTCCCAGGGCAAGGCCCTCCGTCTTGGCTCATCCAGCCTGCGGCCAGGCCTCTACCACTACTGCTTCATGGCACCCTACACTCACTTCACTCAGGCTCTCGCTGATGCTAGTCTCCGTAACATGGTGCAGGCCGAACAGGAGCAGGACACTTCTGGGTGAGCTGTAGCAACACAGATTAGACGCAGGAGCAGACATGATGTGTGTGGATGAATGGATATGCTTACAAAACCTGCCTTCATTTTCCACGTCTAGATGGTTTGATGTAATGCAAAAAGCTTCAAACCAGCTGAGGTCCAACATTGCTAATGCAACACGCCACAGAGGAGACAAGGTAAGCTCCTGTTATTCTGCTACTTTTACAAGTTAAAAATACATCAAGACTGCAAATGTTAGTCATGGTGTGCTTTTCATTGCTCATTTGGTTGAGTGAGGTGCTGCCGTTCTGAAAGCTGTAGCCTCCTCTTTGTTTCTCCAGAATGCCATCCACAACCACATTCGTCTGTTCGAGCCGCTGGTGATCAAAGCTTTGAAGCAGTATACTACCAGCACCTCTGTGGCCCTGCAGAGACAAGTACTGGACCTGCTCGCCCAACTTGTGCAGCTCAGAGTCAACTACTGCCTGCTGGACTCAGATCAGGTTAAAAAATAAAAATATTTTTGCATGAGCTCATCTTCACTTGGTGGAATTTAGCTCACTCATGAAGATATTTTCTGTTTCAGGTGTTCATAGGTTTTGTCCTGAAGCAATTTGAGTACATTGAAGTGGGACAGTTCAGGTAAGTCTTTTGTCAGTGACTGTTAAAAGGGCAAAGTAGTGTGGAATTTTCAAAACCCATATGTTTCTCTGGCCTTTCTGTGCTGCATGTTTTTGTGTGTAGTAGCTCAAATATTCATATGCTTTCCTGTGAACTAAAATAATACCTGTTGTACTCGCACAGAGATTCAGAGGCCATCATCCCCAACATCTTTTTCTTCTTGGTGCTGCTGTCTTATGAGCGTTACCACTCCAAGCAGATAATCGGCATCCCCAAGATCATTCAGCTGTGTGATGGCATCATGGCGAGCGGCAGGAAGGCTGTTACACATGGTGAGATGAACACAAGCAATACACACTAGATACAGAATAAGTTTGTCTTGTAAACACATTACATTGAAGTTCACACTCTTAAATTCCTAAACTTCAAACTAACACATAACCTCAAAAGCTCATCCTTGCTGTAGCTGCAGGACCAGCATGCTTGAGGGACATTGATCCCTATTAATAGAACCATTAAAAACAGACATGGATATAGAGTCGGAAGTAATTAAATTTTTACTCTCCTTCCCCATAGCCATCCCTGCCCTGCAGCCAATAGTCCATGACCTGTTTTTGTTGAGGGGCTCGAACAAAGCAGATGCAGGCAAAGAGCTGGATACACAGAAAGAGGTGGTGGTCTCCATGCTGCTCAGACTTGTGCAATACCATCAGGTACGGGCATAAATGGATCCAAACAGACACAAAATGCTTATGGAATAAAATACTCCGGCCAGTCTTCTCTCTGCCTGACATTTGTTTTTACATCCCTTGCAGGTGTTGGAGATGTTCATCCTTGTACTGCAGCAGTGTCACAAAGAGAATGAGGACAAGTGGAAGAGATTGTCCAGACAGATTGCTGACGTCATACTTCCCATGATTGCTAAGCAACAGGTAGGAAAGTGCATGCAGGTGTACTACGTTAGTGATTAGTCTCCTTTTTCACCTGGAAATTCAAGTCAAGCTATTGTAACATATTTGTATGTTGTGTCTTCACAGATGCACTTGGACTCTCCGGAGGCATTGGGAGTATTGAACACTCTGTTTGAGACTGTAGCGCCCTCCTCTCTCAGACCTGTAGACATGCTGCTCAAGAGCATGTTCACCACCCCGGTCACCATGGTGAGAGATCTCTTCTCATATCTGAACATGCTCAAATGCCTGGACAGTCGTTTGCCTTGCTTATCTGGTGTTTCTTAAGCTTTTTTTACTTAAGTCACTGTAAGTTTTTAAGATTTTCTTTTTGACTGGAAATTCTACATCCACCCCTCCAGGCATCAGTAGCTACAGTCCAGCTGTGGGTGTCTGGTATCCTGGCGGTGCTCAGAGTACTCGTCTCCCAGTCCACTGAGGACATTGTTCTGTCCCGGGTCCATGAACTCTCCCTCTCCCCACATCTCCTCTCCTGCGACACGATCAAGCGCCTACATCAGCAAAGCCCCTCCTCAAGTGACCCGCCCACTTGTGACACGCTCTGTAACCAGGAACCTAATGGTGAGGCACAAAAAGCCCTGCCTGAGGAAACCTTTGCCAGGTGAGTGTGTTCACTGTCTGTAGTTTCAGGATGCTTCTGATGTAAGAATTGAGGGCTGTTTCTGCTTTTTTGCAACCCCTACTTTGCCTTTTTTTTCCTTCTCAATTTCACTTTGTCCCTATCTCCTCATTCCAGGTTCCTACTCCAGCTGGTGGGAGTGTTGCTGGATGACATTTCCACCAGACAGGTTAAAGTGGACATCACAGAGCAGCAGCACACCTTCTACTGCCAGCAGCTGGGCACCCTGCTAATGTGTCTAATACATGTCTTCAAAAGTGGTGAGCACACATCATTTCAATAGTCATTATTGTTTCTTGAATAATGTAGGAAAACGCGTGGCTTCTTTAAAACAAAGGATGTAAAGCTTTACAATGAAATTCAGTAAATCCTCCAAATCCGCTTTGAAATCGGCACCCTTTTCCCCCTCCTTGAACACCCTCTTTTGCTTTCCTTCTCCTTGCAGGAATGTTTCGCAGGATCACAGTCGCAGCTAGCCGTCTTCTGAAGGGTGAGAGCGGAGGTGGACAGACTGGCACTGAAGCTGACTTGTTCTACCCCTTGGAGGGGCTGAACAGCATGGTGCAGTGCCTGATCACCACCCACCCCTCCCTGGTGCTGCTGTGGTGTCAGGTCCTCCTCATCATCAACTACACCAACTACTCCTGGTGGGCTGAGGTGCACCAGACGCCCAAGTAAGAACAGATGGTGTGACTTAGAAACTGTAATTTAATTGTAAGATAAGTTATTAGTGCAACACATTTTCCAAAATGAAATCCTTGTTAGAACTTTAGTACTGCACTGCATCTTGGGATTAATCAATCCTGTCTTCATCTTTCTCTCAGGAGACACAGCCTCTCAAGCACAAAGCTGCTGAGTCCTCATTCCTCCGGGGAAGGAGAAGAGGATAAGCCTGAGACTCGGTTAGCCATGGTCAACAGGGAGATTGTGCGCAGGGGAGCCCTCATCTTCTTCTGTGACTATGTGGTGAGACCCTTAAGAATATTGGACAATGTAAAATATTTGAACACTTTTGGAATAAATCATAAATAGACAATGATTATTAAAAATGTTTTGATTATACAAACCTTTGTTTTAAGATGTTTTTTCTCACGCCTCTAGTGTCAGAACCTTCATGACTCTGAGCATCTGACCTGGCTGATTGTCAACCACGTGCGTGACCTCATCAACCTTTCCCATGAGCCTCCAGTGCAGGATTTCATCAGCGCAGTGCACCGCAACTCGGCTGCCAGCGGCCTCTTCATCCAGGCCATCCAGTCCCGCTGTGACAACCTCACTACTGTGAGATTACATTCTTCTCTTTCAATCATCCCTCAGTAGTCAAGTCATTTTATTCTTAAAAAACATCCAGGCTTAAACAAAAGTGCTTTAAATAAGTCATTATTTCTTTACTCCAGCATCTGTTTAGTCTTTACTGCTCTTTCCCTCTCTACTGAAAATGTTCTGCTTTTTCAATTCTGTTCTTTTTGTGAATGTGACATCTTGTTCAGGTCACCAGTTTATCATTACTGTAATTTAACATTTTCCTTTGCTTCGCTACTTTCACTGCCCTTCCTCTTCCACTCCCTTTCTCCTTGCTCTCCTGTCTTACTAACTGAATCTCCTCCTTTACAGCCTACGATGCTGAAGAAGACTTTGCAGTGTTTGGAAGGTATCCACCTGAGTCAGTCAGGCTCCCTGCTAATGCTGTATGTGGACAAGCTGCTCAGTACACCCTTCAGGGTTCTGGCTCGCATGGTGGATACCCTGGCTTGTCGCAGGGTAGAGATGCTGCTGGCTGAGACACTACAGGTACGACTTGTGTACGAGTTGTCATGGCTAGGTCGGTACAAGTAGAAAAATCACTTCAGACGCCAACCTTTTCTCTTTCTGTGAAGCTTTGGGAAAAGGTGTGAATTTGTTGTACTTGTATGAATTTTACTTATGATTTCCCTTAAGTTGATCATATGCTGTTCTGTCCCTTCACTCTGCAGAACAGTGTAGCTCAGCTGCCTTTGGAGGAACTGGACAGGATCCAGGAATACCTCCAGACCAGTGGTCTGGCTCAGAGGTAACACTCTTATGTATTACAGCCAACTTGAGGAATAGTTGTAGCATTCTGCTGCGCATTTTATTTATGGTTGTATCGTAAAAAACCTGAACAGAAAACAAAATAATAGAAATGCAACACACAAAAATGCAAAAAAAACAAGAAGCCAAAGACATTTAAATTACAACATGTTTTACTTAATGTTTAGTAAAACTGAAATTTTATAATTATAGGCCACCACACACACACACACACACTGAGTGTTGGCAAGTAGTCCCAGTCAAAATGAATGGAGCTGTCGATGCACTTACCCTCATGCTCAGACAAGATCATAATATTTACAAAGCTTTTGTTCACTGCCCTTCACTGTATATGTAGGTTACCAAATATGGTTTCTTAGACCGAGGTAATTTAAGTTACCCCTCAGCAGGACAGATGTTTTTGTTTTTTAAATTGAAACAATATCATCCTTTGTTCATCTTATCGCAGGCATCAGAGGTTCTACTCCCTGCTGGACAGGTTCAGAGCCACTGTTGCCGACACCAGCAGCCCCACACCTCCTGTGACATCACACCCCCTGGATGGGGATCCACCACCTGCTCCTGAGCTGGTCATTGCAGATAAGGTGAGGGTTTAGAGAATTTATGGTGTGTCTGGTATTTTATGTTTTTTTTTTAAATTTTTTACTGTGTTTTGATACTACAAAGTAAGACAGTTGAGAAATGGAGGTATTTGTTCGTGCATAATTTAATTTTGTTTGTAGGAGTGGTATGTGGCCCTGGTGAAGTCTCAGTGTTGTCTTCGTGGAGATGTTTCCCTGTTGGAGACAACGGAACTCCTAACCAAACTACCCCCTGCTGACCTCCTTAACATCATGAGTTGCAAGGTGACAAAGACTGGACTAATCAGATATCAGCCCTCATTGATAAATATTCTCAAACATATTAATCAGTTAAGACGGGAGCATATTGCATCCTAACTGGGCCTTTTTTTTTTTTATCCCCCAGGAGTTCAACCTAAGCCTGCTGTGTCCATGCCTGAGTATGGGGGTGCAGCGGTTAGTACGAGGTCAGGGGTCGCTCTTGTTGGAGACAGCCTTGCAGGTGACCCTTGAGCAGCTTGCAGCGGTCACCGGATCACTTCCTGTCCCACACCAGTCCTTCCTGCCAACCTCCCAGCCCCAGCCCTACTGGGACCAACTAGCTGATGTGTATGGTGAGTCCTGAAATACAAAAGTCAGAGTTCTGTAATTTCTTACTCTCTGATTGAGTTATTGCAAAGTCCCTTGTACAATTTGAACTTAAAATAACTTTATTGTGCTCGACTTGTTCTATAAAGCTTTGAGGTTGCATTGTGCATTACGAGCACGAAAAGTGTTGGTTTGAAACTTAAATCTGCAGTGTTCTGTGTATTTATGTGTTTGCTGTCTGTTTTTCAGGTGCGCCGGGTTTCTACTCCAGGGTTCTATCGCTCTGCAGAGCTCTGTCCCAGTACCTGCTGAGTGTGAGCCAGCTGCCTTCCTCACTACATATCCCCTCTGATAAGGAACATCTCATCACCACTTTCACCTGCACTGCCACTGAGGTAAAGGACCATGTGTTAAATATGTCGTGTCATTTTTTTTCACTTGTTTAACTAATTCTTTCGGTGTTGATCATAAAATAGTGGTAACAGCAGTGTAATGTTCCATTGCACAGAACTGGCACCCCATAATTTCATCCTAATTGTCAAATTAAAATTTTGATGTTGAATGCGGTTTATAGTTCATGCACAGAAGATGAAAAAAATGTAAAAAATCTTCTGCAGGTCAATTTGATTACTTCAGAAAAGTGCAAAATTTCAAGTATTGGAGGTCTTTATGCACAAGTTCCAAAAGTCAACATAGTGTACATTTTAATGACATGTCATTTTTGTGGATAGAAGTTGGTTTAAGTTTGAGGCACCAACATACAATGAATAATAAACATACATATTTTCTCTTTTAGAGGTATGTTAATTATGACAAAATAGAATCATGGATAACTGGATTTTTTAGGATTTTTATTCATATTCAGTTTTACCAGTTCCACATTCATTGTCCACCCTTGTATGTCTCTCTCTCTCGGCCTAGGTGGTAGTGTGGCGTCTCCTTCAGGACCAGTTGCCCCTGAGTGTGGACCTGCAGTGGGGTCTGTCCTGCCTGTGTCTGGCCCTGCAGCAATCCTGCGTCTGGAACAAGCTCTCCACCCCGGAGTACACCACACACACCTGCTCCCTCATTTACTGCCTACACCTCATCATTGTTGCAGGTGAAGAGGCCACCAGGACGTGTTTGTGCATAGTATGGCCACATGCCATGACTGCCTTCAGAATAAGTTTCCGTGTGTCATTTCAATGCTGGTCAAATCTTTGTCTTCTCAGTGGCTGTGAGTCCTGGTGACCAGCTTCTGCATCCAGAGAAGAAAAAGACAAAGGCAGAGAGGGACTCGGAAGACCAAGTTGACTCGGCACATGCTAAACGTGAGTACTTGGATTAAATAAAACTGCTGGTTGTTTTATGTTTAGTATGTCAGGGCTTTGTTTTGTCACTCTCTTTGAGGTCTAATGGTGTCATCTCTTCTGAGTAGATCTCGGGTGAAAGCTTTAGGAGAAATATGGTGGCAAATTCCCTGTGTGTGTGTGTGTTGCAGACATGTTTGAGTGGCAAGCATGTGAGATCATGGCAGAGCTGGTGGAAGGCCTGCAGAGCGTCCTTGCCCTGGGTCACCATAGAAACAGTGCATTCCCTGCTTTCCTCACACCAACTTTGCGCAACATCATCATCAGTCTGTCCAGACTGCCTCTGGTCAACAGCTACACCCGAGTACCTCCACTGGTCAGTGTGTGAATGATATTACACCTTGAGTTTGTATACATGAATGCATTGGTCTATTAAAATTGTGTGTGTAGGTTTGGAAACTGGGCTGGTCCCCTCAGCCAGGAGGAGAGTATGGCACAACGCTGCCTGAGATCCCTGTGGACTTCCTGCAGGAAAAGGATGTCTTCAGAGAGTTCCTCTACCGCATCAACACACTGGGTACACAAACACACACACAGTCAAGAAATTGGCATCTATTACGGTTTATCCATACTGTATTTTCTGGCATCTGAATGTTTTGGCTGAAATTTAGGCTGGAGCAGTAGGACTCAGTTTGAGGAGACCTGGGCCACTTTGCTGGGGGTGCTGGTCACCCAACCCATCACAATGGACCAAGAGGAGGAGACGCAGCAGGAGGTATCCGCACATACGCAAAAATATTTTTCATATCCTAAAGTGTGCTGCTGGTTATTGAGTTTGATGCAGCATTATTAAAGAATGCCGCAGTAATATAAGTTGAAAATCACCACAGAGGTACTTGGAGACATGTTCTACAAGAACATGGTGGAGTTTCTTGATAACGATTTGAAATATGTTTATGGAATTTCTAAAATCTGCCAATGTATAACTGAATGGGATGATTTCAGCATGTAATCATTAAAAGTGCTGTATTGAAAGCACAAGAAAGTAATGTCATATGCATTTCAACTGAAGGAAAAAAAAATCCTTCCCGTTTTAAATAACCTTCGTGACCATTCTAGTTCAGATTCCAGACTTTACGAGATGCACCATGATGTCCCTGTCGGCGCTCACACGCTTTACCGTACAAATTGTAGCACTCGTTTTTTAAGTGTAGGTACCGCAACCGCGTCTCTCCGAAGTGTAGATGGCGTGACCGCAGTGCATGAAATTGCGGGAAACCGTTCTATAGCTTTCTGCTCCCTGTTTATGATCTGTCTCAATGATTTGTTTATCCTTTTATCTCTAGGAGGACTTGGAGCGGACTCAGTTGAATGTGTTGGCAGTGCAGGCCATCACCAGCCTGGTGCTGAGTGCGATGACCCTGCCCACTGCTGGCAATCCTGCAGTCAGCTGTCTGGAACAGCAGCCCCGCAACAAGAGCCTCAAAGCCCTGGAAACACGGTAGTTGCGTAGCTATTTTCTATTTACACTGCAGTAATGGCCAGAATTGGTATGCAACGATACTTAGATTATTTTGTGTGTATGCTCGCTCAGGTTTGGAAGGAAACTTGCAGTGATCAGGGGAGAGGTGGAGAGAGAGATTCAGGCTCTTGTGTCGAAGAGAGACAATGTCCATACGCACCACCCATACCACGCCTGGGACCCTGTGCCCTCACTGTCTGCAGCCTCAGCTGGTAACACATAATCCACAAAGTGTATCTCTCTACCCACAGCTGCTGCACTTCACAACTACCACTCTATATTCATGTGTAATTTTGTTGTAGCAGGCACACTGATCAGCCACGAGAAGCTGCTGCTTCAGATCAACACAGAGAGGGAGATGGGCAACATGGACTACAAACTGGGACAGGTATGAGATGCATGATTAAAGAGCGAGAGGTGGATAACATGAAGTTTCTAAGTTCATAATGTTAAGTTAAATGTTTATTTTTTTTCTCTTCCCTCCTCAGGTCTCCATCCACTCAGTGTGGCTAGGTAACAACATTACCCCACTGAGAGAGGAAGAATGGGGTGAAGATGAAGAGGATGAAACAGACACTCCAGCCCCCACCTCCCCACCTTTATCTCCTATCAACTCCAGGTCAGACAAGTAAATTCATACATTGACACATTTCCTCAGTCACATCACGTATACACCAAAACAAGAAGGCACAAAGGGACCTACGACTGTTCATCTGTCCTCTTAGGAAGCATCGTGCAGGTGTGGACATTCATTCGTGTTCCCAGTTTCTCCTGGAGCTCTACAGTCAGTGGCTCATCCCTGGCTCCCTGAGTAACAGGAGGACCCCGACCATACTTATCAGTGAAGTGGTCCGATCGGTGAGCTACAACACACACTCGTTATCATTTCATTTGTTTTTCGTTTACATCAGTAAAAGATTGTCTACTGTTCTCTGGAGACCCTACTTTTACCTTGCCCTCTCACCCGTTGTCCCCCTCTTGTCATTCTCTGTAGCTGCTGGCAGTGTCGGACCTGTTCACAGAGAGGAACCAGTTTGACATGATGTTCTCCACCCTAATGGAACTACAGAAGCTCCACCCACCAGAGGATGAGATCCTCAATCAATACCTTGTGCCTGCCATCTGCAAGGCTGCTGCCGTACTGGGCATGGTGAGTATGGCTGTGTGGGTGGAAGGATGTTTCTGACCGATTATAGTTCATCATTCACCTCTAATCTGATTTTCTAAAGTTTATAAAGACTCTGAATATATATTCCTAGGACAAAGCAATAGCAGAGCCTGTGTGTCGCCTGTTGGAGACAACCCTGCGCAGCACCCACCTGCCCAGCCGCATGGGGGCTCTGCATGGACTGCTGTATGTGTTGGAGTGTGACCTGCTGGATGACACAGCCAAACAGCTCATCCCCACCGTCTCCGAGTACCTGCTGTCCAACCTCAGGGCTATCGCTCAGTGAGTATTGCTCTCATTCTCTCTTTCTCCTCCTTGCCTTATCTTGAGTTGTGCCAGACAGTATCACAGAAAAGTTGAGTATCTACACGTATGACATCAATGAAACGGGAGTCATGAAGTGAGCTTCATGGAGAACGAAAAGGAGATGGAGTAACTTAAGACTCAAACACAAGCAGCTCCGAATGCAGTAGCTGGAGAAGAGATGGTGTTGATGTGTCATGACGATGCAGTAACAAAATAAGTTGCAGCATTCAGTTGCAGCCTGTAGTGATATTACAATTATCTGAGGTTGTTCTGATAATTTTGTGATCTTGAAATCGCTACACCTTCATAATTACAACATAACAGTCTTGGACAAAATGTCTTGAGGTCTGAGCAGCACAGCAGCTTGTCTGTCTGCAGTCAGCGTGTGGTTTTAATAAGATGATTGGACCAAGTGTGCAGTGCAAGACTTGTCCACTAGGTGATGCCCTTCACATTTAAACAAATACAGGGAGGCTTTTCTAATTAATTCTAATTTTGTTTCACTGGCACTCTTTGTCTCCTCTTTATATCCTGCAGCTGTGTGAACCTACATAACCAGCAGCATGTGTTGGTAATGTGTGCAGTGGCCTTCTACATGATGGAGAACTACCCTCTGGATGTTGGGGCTGAGTTTATGGCTGGAATTATACAGGTAAACATTCTGTGTGTAAATGTGGGATGTAACATGACCTTCACTTTAATATTATTATCTATGCATTACAGTGAAGTAAACTAATTTCATTTTCTTACACAAATGAATTGGCATTCAAGTGACTTTTTAGCTACATATATTCACATTGAATACATATAGTGTATCTGCTGTGTCTGTCTTCTTTTAGCTGTGTGGTGTGATGGTGTCAGCCAGTGAGGACTCCACTCCCTCCGTCATCTATCATTGCGTTCTTCGTGGTCTGGAGCGCCTCCTGCTGTCAGAGCAGTTGTCTCGTGTTGACGGAGAAGCGCTGGTCAAACTCAGCGTGGACAGAGTCAACATGCCGTCGCCACACAGAGCAATGGCTGCCCTGGGCCTCATGCTCACCTGCATGTACACTGGTAAGAAAGGCGCTAACACGACTGGTGCACTTAAAATCCAGCATTCTGGCTAAAACACCAGCATGTATTGTATTAGGACTGGTACTTTCATTACTGCTCTTAGTGCATTGCAAACTCACCATGGGACTGAACTAGCTGGCTAACTCACTTGCATGGATACTTTAAAAATTATAGTAGATTACTTTGAAGCTGATGCAGCAGTGACACTCGTTAAGTTTGCTGACCTGCAACTATCACTTCGTT
Organism: Hollardia meadi; assembly: GCA_037974645.1. Classification (NCBI taxonomy): domain Eukaryota; kingdom Metazoa; phylum Chordata; class Actinopteri; order Tetraodontiformes; family Triacanthodidae; genus Hollardia; species Hollardia meadi. Next base: position 11,225,419 of record JBBPCS010000283.1, read on the forward strand.
ACTAGAGCCCGACCGATATGGATTTTTGGGGGCCAATGCAGATACTGATATTAGGGAGTAAAATATCGATGTATCAGCCAATATACATATTAAAAGAAAATTGCCAGTGATTCCTAAGATAAAAGATGGGGACGTTGATTTATTTACTTTCCAGCATTGTGTCTCACAAACTAGGTAACAATATAGTGTGAAAACAACACTCAGACCAAATCCACCTGTTGTCTGCTGAACTGCAGAAAAATGCT
>JBBPCS010000283.1:11225763-11241142 GCA_037974645.1 Hollardia meadi
TAAACAATGCCGTTGGAGCACGCTCTGCTGGACAAACTACGTAATGACACCATTTCTAACAGCCAAAGCATTTTTCTGCGTAATTATTCTGTAAAATAAAAGTTTTCATATCGGCAAACATAAACGGCGATACTGATATGTCTGTGAAAGGCTCATATCGGCCGATTTTATCGGCCAACCGATATATCGGTCGGGCTCTATTGGTTACAATGCCACAGTAAGGTTGTATCCCATTTCTTGCCCATGCTCTCATCCCCTTTCTTCCTTGTACTATGCACAGTAAAATCTAGTGGTGTCCCTGCTGCAAAGTGACCCGTCCACCTCTCCCACACAAATGATTTGCTTTCAGCTATCATGAAAGGCACAAAAGGATATAGACAGCATTGATGCAGGGTAAATGTAAAATAGGATCTGCTGTCTTCGTTGGTGTCGTATTCTGAGTGGAGCTGCTTGCCTCATAGCTGAAAGTGACTCTAAAAGAAAGGGGAAGAGTTGAGGGGAAAAACTGGGGCTTACCAAAAACGTTAGATAGTAATGTATTGCAACCTCTAAGTCTACTGAAATGCTAACCCGCTAGCTTATGCCTGATTGTGCATGCCACTGTTGCATGCACCTTACAGCACATTCTTTGCACATGAAACAATATATTAGCGATGCATGGAGTGTCTCAAAATACAAAATCTGTGCAGTCATGTTAAATTGATGTCAGTGCTGGATAAGGAAAGTACAGTAACTACAGTATTTGAGTATTATTGCCCTTGCAAAGTACAGAGGTAACGGAAAATACTTTTAGAAACACATCATTATACAACTTTATACATATCGGCCATTTTAACACCCCCTTCCAGCAACACTTGGATACATTTATTGTTAACCTTATCATGGTGACTAATACTAGTGATTTACATTCATTTAATCTCTTTACAGCATTTTCTAAAAAGCTCTAACCAACCTTAAATGCTTGCTTTCCTGCATGTACACACATAATGCATATACCTCTGATATACCCTACCTCTAACCCCTACGTCAGCCCCTACTAACTCTAGCAACTCTCTTAGCATGTCCATATGGTGATTGGCTAAATAAGTTATTTGCTACCAAGAGCTAGCCAGTAACCACTTTTGAGTAAACCTCCGCTCTTGCAAATGCAAAGGGACTTTAAGTAACTTTCTGCATATACCTCCCTTTATGTGCTGTACAGTAAAGCAAGCCGAAGCACATTCAGGTCAGAGGATAATCTAGTATGTAATATACCCAGTAAACTCTTGATACATTAAGCACCAGCCACATACAGAAAACCGACCTAAGAATATGAATTGAACAAAGGTAGCTTTCAGAAATTAACCCCTTTTCACTTTGAGGTCAACAAAATTCTGATTTGAATCTTGTGTCCCTGCTCACAATCTAACCTCTCCCCCATTGGTTCAACTGGTGCCACCCCCTCCCACCCCACCCTCCACCCCCTTGTCATCCTCTCAGCGGTGCTTGCGTCAGGTTCAGACGTGACAGGGGTTAGAGGTCAGGTTGACTCTGGCTCTGCCGTAGCAGAGGCGGTGGGCGTCACGGCGGGTCATGTTGGTTTCTCCTCAGGCAAGGAGAAAGCCAGCCCTGCCAGTCGCCCCGCCCACTCTGACCCTCAGGCCCCAGACAGCGAGTCGATCATTGTTGCCATGGAGAGGGTCTCTGTGCTCTTCGACAGGTACATACACACATACACTCACACACCTTCCATTATACAAGAATTGCCCACAGTTTCATTAAAAATAATAATAAAAAGCAAACCACACACTCTTGGCTTAAATTTGCAGCGTTCATCTTTGACCTCTTTGGGGTTTTAGTTTCCAAAATAATTTGATGGTGGCAGATGAAATGCATTTCGACAAACGGTAGTGGCCACTTGTTTTGTTTCCCATCATCATTTGCTCTTGTGGGGTTTCCTGTTGGCAGGATCCGGAAGGGTTTACCCAGCGAGGCTCGGGTGGTGTCCAGGATTCTGCCACAGTTTCTGGACGACTTCTTCCCGCCACAGGACGTCATGAACAAAGTCATTGGAGAGTTCCTGTCCAATCAGCAACCTTACCCACAATTTATGGCCACCGTTGTCTACAAGGTCAGCAGCAGGACATGAGTTCATGCGAATGTGAACAATGAGATTAAAAACTTCTGTACATTACGCTCACCAGGCAAAATTGGATCAGTTTATATCTCATTCATTTGTATTTTTTGACCACAGAAATGGTGCAATTCTCAGTTTTTTTGTTCCCCCACTGGTAGTTTACTTCTTGCAGAGAGCATTTGAGAATTTCAATGAAGTCCAGTCTCAGTAAAGTTGCTACACGGGGCCTCTGTTTTGACGCCCAGCTCTTTTGTTGTCCAATCAGACAAGTTGTCAAGGCAACTTTGAGCTGGAGCACAAACAGTGGGTTTCTGTTGTCTTCCAGGGACGTAAAGTAAACAATGACTGAGATCAATACAGTCATACTTTGGAGTAGTAGAAAATATGAAGCGGCATGATTCCACCATGCTTATATTTGAATAGAAGTTATCCATAAATATTGTAGTGCTTTCAAAATCTTTTGTTTTGAGATGGGGTTTTTTTTGGGGGAGGGGGGCAGCCACTGTGAATCTGCAACTGTGGGTTGCATTTTGAGCCTCAAACTGATTCAGAAACCACTTTGGGGTGGTAATTTAACAAATTTTACAGCTTCCAGAACAGCAGACTTTTTTCCTGTTTGAAAATTAAAAGTGTCTGTCAGGGAAGGAGAGCCCTTGTGAGTCATCTGGTGTACAACGTACCTAAAATAATGCCCCTTCTCAGAAAATGCACATATTGTGTTAACAGACTCCAAAATAATAAAAGCAATTGATAAGATAATTGCAAAGATCATTTTAAAACATTTTGAAAATTCCGCAATTAAATCAGATTTATTTTTGGGTAATCTCAGTCTATTAGTCTAATTCCTCTTATCCTTCCTTTCCTTCTGCCCCCCCTTTAGGTTTTCCAGACACTCCACGCCACAGGCCAGTCTTCTATGGTGCGAGATTGGGTGCTGCTGTCCTTGTCCAACTTCACTCAGAGGACACCAGTGGCCATGGCCATGTGGAGCCTCTCCTGTTTCTTCGTCTCTGCTTCCACCTCCCAGTGGATCTCGGCCCTGTATCCTTATGACATGAGTCCTGACCTTTTATTTTTTCCTCACAAACTACTTTTATGTGTGTTCCCTTCAGTTCTTTTTTACTCACACACACCGGCTTGCCCCACCACTCCTCTTTCTGTTTCTCTCTCCCTCTGTCTGCTCTATTGACTTTCTTCATCAGCAGGATGTTTTTTAAAGTCGCCCAAAACAAACACAACTCGCATCTTGGATTTTTTTTCACCCGCGATTCCGTTGTTGAAGCTTATCGAGACAATACAAAATGAACATTGTACTGAATGACATCGCATCAACCAGGTGAACTTGCAAGCTTAAAACAAGGGCACAAGTAGGCCTACATTAAACATGAGAGGTTGCACCACAGCATTTACAGGAGGGACGCAATACCAGAAAAGGCCTCTGTTTCTCTGCAGAGCACGTGTGATCGTCAGTAGAGGGGTATCATTAGAGGGGGTTGATTGCCCACTAGTTAATTGATCGTGAATGGCCTTCTCTCAGACAGATAAAAATTAAATAAATAAAATGTTAAAATGTACTAAATATACCTCGACAGATGTTAATACAACTGTGCGGTCCACCCAAGTAACTTCTATTTGTGGGGCAGGCTGCCACAAATAAATAAACGTATAGGAAACCCTGTATACTATGTGGGAATGTAGTAGCAAAGGGTAAATGTACAGCTTTCCAAACAGCAGGGTCTTTTGTCCTTGACCCCCCTGCTCTTAACCAGACTGCCACACGTGATCAGCCGAATGGGCTCCAGCGAGGTGGTGGATGTCAACTTGTTTTGCCTGGTGGCCATGGATTTCTACCGGCACCAGATTGACGAGGAGCTGGACCGCAGGGCTTTCCAGTCCGTCTTTGAGACTGTGGCCTCGCCAGGCAGCCCTTATTACCAGCTGCTGGGCTGTCTGCAGTCGATCCATCAGGACAAATCACTCTGAGGGCAACAAACTGAGAGGGCATGGAGAGATGGTCCGGGGGGGCAAGCAATGAAGCATGGGGAGAAAAGTGGTAGGGAAAGAAATTAGATTCCATGTACACCTTCCCCTTAAGTCATGAGGAGGGGAAGAACAGAATGTTTGATTAGAAAAATCTTCTGTAGCCTCATCCCTTTTCCCTCCTTTGATACCGATAAGAAATGAGAACTACTGAGGTCGCCATGATGAATTCAGTGGAGTGAGTGTTCAGAAAATGAATCCATGCCAGCTTTAGGTCTATGTTAAATATATAAGGACTATCTGAAGAGTGCACCAGCATGAAGGACACTGGCTGCAAAAGCTTCAACTGTGGTTCTGCCTACAACTACACCCCCCACTCCCTCCCAGCAGACCATTCCTTGAGATGAATGACAGCACCTTGAACACTTCCTCCTACCCAGCACCTTGATGAAAAACATAAAAATAACATTAAACAAACACATAATTGGACTTGTTTATTTTTCTGAGGACATGCCTGAGTATTGTGATGTCAGTGAAGTAAAATAGATAAAATATAAGAAAATGCAAAGTATTTACTATATTTTAAGTTGCAATGTGTTTTTTTGTTTTGTTTTGAAGAGTGCTTAAAGGAACAGTTCACCCAAAAATGACAATTCAGTCTATCTACTCACCTTCATGCCGATCGAAGCTTCAATTCTGGAGCTTCACAGCAAAATATCGTTGAAGCATTTACCTAAACAACTGAAGCATCTGGGGCTTATTTTTTAATTTTAGAAAAACAAAATGCGTCCAAACAGCTGGACGAGCTGTTTGGAGGCATTTTATTTATTTTAGTTTTTTGTTTTACGAGTTCCCCTCTACTTCAGATGTTTAGGAGAATGCAACAATGCTGTTCCACTGTAAAGCTCGTGAAATGTTTTGTGGACTAAAACTTAGATAACTACATTTTCATTTTTGGGTGAACTGTTTCTTTAAGGTCTGGTTGGCACACTGACCATGGGCTGACACAGCTGCTTAATGTTGTCAATTAGTATCTTTGAAGACCTTTTTTATATTAAACTTGCTGATGGTCATTCTGGCACAGTTGGCAAGTTAAAATATTTTATGTGTAAGAATGATCACTAATACTTTTTTTTTCTCTCAACGATGCTAACAAGCTAACAATGCTAGTGGATGGGTGTTGTAATTGTATTTGTCACTGCAGGAAGGGCAACATGTTTGCACCCGTATACTGACACATAAGATGGTGGAAACTGACAAGCAAGAAAAATACCAAAATTGCAGCAACGTCGTCTTGTTTTTCAACCAGTAGCAGGTGGGGAGGGGCAGTTCCTCATGATTTTTATTGCTCATATTTGTCTAGTCGTTTTGTTTTTTGTTTAAAAAATTTTTTTTAGTTCAAGTCTTTAATCCTCCCAGTGCACCTGAATGGTTCCATCTGTCCATTTCTTGTACTTTTTTTTTTTTTTTTTTTTTTTAATTCTCAGGATGTAAAATGTGACTTGTTGTTGTTAGACTGGAAATAATTTGCAGTCATCTTTAAATGGAGTTACCTTCGTATCTTGTAAAAAAAAAAAAATAGTAATTGTAAAGTAATATGAAAAGCCATGGTGCATGATAAAATAAGAACTGTGTAAAGATGAGAGATCTTAAATGGACTAAGATAATGTGATGTCATTTTCTTTAGTCTTAACACATGCACACAGTCAGAAAATGAGGAGTGACTCAGCAGAAAGCTACAAGCTTATAGTATTTTATTGAAGACTTGACCTTGAGTTGCCTGGGAGTGTGCTGGGCATCGTTACTCTGTACATACACTTGCCTTAGATAAAAGACTGAATATATGTATGTCCTGTACACTGAAAGCTTGAAAGCATGCTTAGCGTTACTGCTATTTTCTTGCGTAGTCCTTAATACTGTATTTCCATGGCTAGAGTTGCCATGGTGCTTGTGTGGAGGAGATGCAACACAATCCAAAGGGAGCCCTGTAACCTTTGCGACCAACAGCAGCTTTGACAAATCAACAGACGAGGACGTGTAGCATAGTGATGCCACGTTACGGCAGGACATTTTTGTTGAGCTTTAAATATAGTTTTGTCACCGTTTAAGGTTGGTAAATATTTCATCATTCGTTGTCTGTGCAGAATATTGAATACACTTAGCACTGAAGAACTAAGTTCCTCTCATCCTACAGTAAATAAAAGTAAAGACATCAGTGATTTGTATGCTTAACATGTTACCACTTTCCCACCTTAAAAGCAATGCGACTGGCTTCCTTTTGATCATGTTAAAATTATGTACACACAATAAATGACTAAGTCCTCTGCAGCTGTTATTGAAATTCCAATGAGAGGCCTCCCTGAAGTAGGAAGTGAGTCCTTTGTTTTAGATCAACAATCTCTTCAATTTCACTTTGGATTTTTGTTGTGAGAAAAATAAACCTTTTCTGCACTACTTACAATGTTTAAAGGAAATACTTCAAAAACAGGATCGAGAAAATATTCTTTTCATGTTGCCTTTCAGGAATAAGACGAGTAAAAGACTGACTGGGGACCCCTGCAGGGGGTAATGCGATTACCCAGAAATCTTTTGTGGTTTTGGGAGATGGGCGTGGAGGCCGTGGACAAAGGTCATGCGCAACTGATTTAATATGTTTCCCATTAAGACTTTTTCTTCCACTTGAAGAATTAATAACTTGTAGCATAATCATTGTTTTGGTTCAATTAAAAAGCTGAAAATCAATATGGTTAAATCTTCTCTCTGCAAAGTTATTTACATGCCCCATTACGTCAACTGGCTTTACCATTAGCATGTTGGAGCTTAGTTTGAAAAAAAAAATACATCTTTTTTTCCCCCCTTTCTACAAAATACAGTTTGGTTAACACTTACCACAACTTATCTAATGATTCTCTGAAGGTGGTAATCGGAGAAATAGACTGTGAATGATGTGATTCCTCTTTACAGTGTCTTCAGTCTGGATCCTCAACAAGACCCTGGAGCCTCCTTCACATAATTATATAATTTCTTTAACTTTATTTTATTTTATTTTTTACAATTGCCTGTAAAAAAAAGAAGAGATTGTGTATTTCTTTTGATTTTAATATTTTAAAGAGATAAATCACTTCATATGGTCTGTTGTAGAAATTAATAAATTATTTAAAGATGTTATCTTGTGTGACGTTTGTGAATTGCATGACTTCCTCCCTGAGAGTTATTTTCTGTTTCCTTGTGTGATATTACACGACTGCTCGGCACACACGGGAACAAAATCAACCATTAAAATATTCTGTGACACTCTGCTTGGCCTTCTTCTGTTGCCAGCCAACTCCGATTAGCCAGACAGGCAACAAATGGTCAAGCTGAGAGACGATACATGATTTACCATCATGAGCTTGCTTAAAAATCCATTGTTGCCTATTGCATCCGAAGCCTTTTTATCAGACCCTTAACTGCAACTCCAACTTAGCTCTTGGACAATCAAGTTATCGCATTTTGTACAATTTCCTTTTCCCAGCCAGTTTTTTAATTCCCTTTTATGGACTTCGCAGTATGAAAAAGCATATGTTGCTCTTGTTTTACAGCACCCATTAAGATGGGTGGTTCATGATTAAAAGGTATTAACAAGATTAGCAGACAGCTGCCATATGGTTCTTGAGGCACTGAGCCGAAATCATGATGGCACAGGTATTGAGCAACTGTAGGCTACATAATGGCAAACACTTTATGGCTGAACTTTACAAAGGGTCTATCATGTATGTCATCTGTATGATTTACACCAAGCATAGCACTTCACATATTTATAATACAAACAAGTGATTAACATCACACAAAGCTGAACAGGTTGCAGTTTAATAATTTTAATCTTAATTGAACTTATTGCTACTCTGTTTTGCAAAATCCTAACCTTAGTAGTAAAGTAAATGCATAAATAAGTCAACAGGTGTGTGAATGTGCTGTGCTGTCATTGATCTTTCTGGTTTGGCATATTTCAGGCGTCAGTTTACGTACTCTAATCACACTTTGCACACATAATAAAGATTTATTTTGACGCTTTGACATGCTCCACCCACTACTTGATGTTGATGTTTTTCAAAGAGTACAGTTGTTGTTACAGTGTTAAGTGTAGTAAGGACCTTGACCCCCAAAAAACATACTCACACCACTGTTCAGCAGCATAGACAAACTCCTTTCACAAGAGATATACGGGGCAGAGAATCATAATAGCTTGTATGAAGTTAATGAACTTAAATGTAACTCTATAAATGTATTTTCTTGTACAACAAGCTGTTTGAGGTCTCCCCCTCCGTACACCCCCCACCCCACCACCCCCGTTGCCCCCTCTAAGCACACCTCCCTCTCCTCCAGTCGTCCTCCTCTTAAGGCTACTTCGCCAGATGGTGCAGCCTTTTCTATTGTTTACCCATCGTCCCTGAGTTTACCTAACTAACCTTAGCTACTAAACTATGGAAACCGCGCGGGCAGCATTACCGTCAGACACCGACAAGTAAGTCGTTTTTGTTTCTTGTTAATCTACCGCTGAGTGAACCCGTTCAAACATCTTTGTCAGAACATTAAAAAAAAGACCTGCATCCACCTTTAACTTTAGCTATCCCTGCTTTACAACTCAGACGTATTGTGGCCAGCTGTTGTCGACTCCCTGCGTGATGGTAAAAGACAGATCGATACATGCACTGCTTCCAATAACACTCCCGATAACGATAACAGACACTCTTGCGATGCTAAGTTTTTGCCACCTGTGGAATAAGATTCTCTTCTTACTTTTATCTGTGATTTCTCAAGCTAACTTTTGTTAATTTGTCCGCATAACTGTCCGCCGTCTGACTGACAACTCGGAAAACCAATGACAGGATATAAAAGTCTGTGTACACCGCCGTTGCCATAGTTACAGACCGACATTCCAAAGAAGTGGAACTCTGTGGGCGGGACTATAGTTTAAGCACGGTTGGATGCACTTTTGAACAGCAAGTAACGGAAAGGAAACTTTTTTGGGTTAACTCTCATTAATTGACTGGGGAAAAAAAGCATGCATTGCAGAGTGAAAAGTGACAAACACATAATTAGTGTCTTTCAACGGCGAGCATTGTGACCAGAGCAAACGTGTCGCTTAGCTTTACTAGCATGTACAGCTACTAAGCTAATGGTAACGCGTCGGCTAACTCAATCTCAGCTAACATTTTCTTCACATTTGTTCTTTATTTTCTTGGTGAGTGTTTTAGACTATTTATGAGCGAGTTGTTGTTTTATCACAAAAGCCACAGTTCGCGTTGATATTAAACGACAAGCGAATTAAAAAGTTTTTGTCGGCTGGCTCAGTCTGATTTACCTGCATGCCCGTCAGGTGTGAAAACGCCTCTGGTTTGAAAGCATGTTGCCCATTGGACAGAGCTGCACAGACTCCACCCTGCACAGGTGTGACTGTAGAGACCCTTTCTTTTAGCTTTTTAACTGTTAATAGTGCCATTAATAATAAAGATATGATGTAATTATAGCTTTCCTTTGGAATTTTGGACGAGTTTAAAGCCATAATAGGTGTTTTATACTATACAGACCAGACAGAAAGCATGTTTAATCAATGTATACAATTCGAGTATGATAATTAGGTAGTGACAGCTAAAGCATTAATGCATTAAGGGTCTCATGTCTCACTGAATTGGTCGTGTTCTTTTGTGCTGCAGGTAACTGAGCCCGTGAATTGGGAGCGAGGGAGAGTGACACCAGGATGGGAATGCTACAGTAGCACGGCTACGCCAGAACTGAGGCAAAACCTTTCACCCCTATGCTGCATTTAGAACTGCTACTCATATTTTTGTAGCAGCTTGACAGCAGAGCAGTTTGACGAAAGGACAGACGGCGGATAAGTCCCGTGTTCCTGCTTGAGCAGAGCCTGGAGACTTATAATGACAGATTGAAACTAACTGAATCAATGGACAAGAGGAAGTTACCTGGCACAATGTTCAGGCAAGTGGATGCATCATCCAAAAGGCGTCCTTGTGGTGGAAGTGGGCTCAACGTGCCCCCGCCACCACCACCACCACCGTCCTCCTCTAACCAGCAGGGCCGTATCCGGGCTGTGGAGGTGGCGAGAGGGAGAACAGGGTATGGCTTTACACTTTCAGGCCAAAGTCCATGTGTCCTCAGCTGCATTCTGAAAGGGAGCCCTGCAGACTATGTAGGTTTGCGTTCAGGAGACTACATCCTGTCTGTCAATGACATCAATGTCTCCAAGGCGTCCCATGAGGATGTGGTCAAACTGATTGGACGCTGCTCTGGTGTCTTGAAACTGGTCATAGCTGAGGGAGAACGTCACAGGCGGCACCATCACCACCAACGCACTGCTGGAAGTCGTCACCATAGCAGCAACACAAAGGCGGCATCTTACCTGGACTCATGCTCTAGTGATGATGAGTTGGACGCTTTCTATGACAACAGTGTAAACAACAACAATAACAGCAGGTCAGGCGGTGGAGGCCGTGGCGGGTGGTACAAACCCAAACTGGATTCTAAGCAGCTGGGCATCAACAGGGCAGAGAAAGTTGTGGCAGAGCTGCAATCCGGAGGCATTTTTAACATGATCTTTGAGAACTCCAGCCACTCCTCCAGCAGCTCAGACAAAGACAGGCCTGGGGTTAGCTCATCATCGAAACCACGCCCACTATCGGATCCAGAGTTCCCTCCATATCGGAACTCCTCCCGTTCCCAGAGCAACCCAAACCTGCTCTCCGAGGAGGAGATGGCCCAAGTTCTGAATGATGACTCAGTCTTCATTGACGCAGACTTCCGTCATCTCCACCTTCACCACCATGAAGAGCAAGACTTGGACGTGGGAGATGGGGGCGACTTGGTCTTAGAGCCCAGCGAGGGCATCCTCACCGTGGGCATGATTGTTGGCTACCTGGGCTCCATTGAGCTGGCCTCCACAGGGACAAGCTTGGAGAATGACAGCCTGCAAGCCATCAGATGCAGCATGAGACGCCTCCGGGCTGAGCAAAAGATCCATTCACTGGTCCTTATGAAGGTGCGATTAAATTTTTTTTAACCATCTGATGATAACAAATTATTAACTATATTTTTGATTTAGGAAAAAGCCCTAGCCTAAACTGCGATGGCCTCAATAGCCTCTCAACTTTATATTGAGCACAAGCCTCAAAGAAGCCAAGATTTGATCATGCTGTATTTACACTTCATTTAGGCCTACTGGAAAATAATGAACGAAATTACTTTGTGTATCATGGTGTTAGTAATGATGTCTGGTAACGGTGATTGTCTCATTACCAGGTCATGCATGACAGTGTGCGTCTGTGCAGCGACAGAGGTCAGGTTCTGGCTACCTATCCTGCAGAAAAACTAGCCTTCAGTGCCTGTTGTCCCGATGACCGTCGGTTCTTCGGACTGGTCACGATGCAGGCCACTGACGATCTCGACGATTGTCACTTCAGCAACGGACGAGATGAAGAGGGCGGTTTGAGGACTTCCTGTCATGTGTTCATTGTGGACCCAGACCTCTGTCACCACCAGGTAAAGAGACACAGTGAAGGGGTTAAAAATCACACTTAAAATTAGATAAATGTTCCATTTATCACAGTAAGAACAGAAAACTTATTTTGTTTATGCAGATATATACATCAGCTTTTCCTATTAAATGTAACATTATTAAGTATTGGGTATTTTATTTTTCAACCATTTTATCAATAACAGCTGGGAATTCCAAATACAAAACCGATGCAGTGGCCAATGCTCAATCAGTGCTCTTTAAGATGAAAAACTAATCACAGAAAAAAGATGTTCTTCAGGCAGAGCGAGAAAAATATATTATAATAGAAGCTTTATTCAGTCAGGCTTATTGGCTAAAGTGCTGAGTAGTTTTTGACCTTCATCAGGGTGGACATAATAGATGGCAATAGAAAGACCCAATACCATCATTTCGTTATTTTTTCTTTGATACCTTTGATAGAGGAATATATATACATGTATATATACTTTTTACATTTAACAAACTTATCAAATGCATCACTGGTAATAACATTTATAAAAAAAACAACAACAATCTAAAATAGCTAAATTAGGATTTAAATAAAGAAATAGCTGATCATAAAGTTTGATACTCACTGACCTCAATTATTAAACCTCAATTTAATATAATCTAGTGTCCACGATACTATTCAGGCAGAGATATACTAACAACTGCATTTTATCTAAATAGAAACAGATGGCAAGAATTCAAACATTTTACGATGCATTTTTGTCGTATAGAAAAAGTGGCATGTATTGTAGAACTGACACTTATGTTGTTTCTTAAGGTCCATTTAGGTGTAGCTCGGAGGTTTGGCTTTGAGTGCACCCCGGACCCAGACACAGGAGGCTGCCTGGAATTTCCGCCCAGTTCTCAGCCTCTTCTCCAGTTTGTCTCCATCCTCTACCGAGACATGGGGGACAACATTGAGGGGGTCCGGGCTCGGGCCTTCCACGATCCAGACAATGATGCCCAGCAGAACCACAGCACCAGCAGCAACAGTGACAGTGGGATCGGCAACTTTTTACAAGAAGAGAAGAGCAACAGGGTGCTTTTAGTAGACCTAGGAGGTCCTCCTAACCACAACCACACCTCTGGGCTACGCCACTGGGACAGCCCACCTTCATCCCAGCAGGCCTGGAGCCCCACCCTAGGAGCTGCAGCCTCCCACCCGCCTCCTCCTCCTCCTCCTCCGCCGCCTCTGAGGAATGGCCATTACCGTCATGAACCACACCTGGTTGACCTCCCTCACCCTCTCCCCTTGGCTCACCCCGATGTCTCCGGTAGGCACTCTCGAGGGGCCCACCCACACCATTACTCACAAGGGAAGCGGGGAGGAGCTGTGGGGGGAGGAGTAGGAGTAGGGGTGGAGCAGCAGCGGTGGCTGCCAGTCCATGTGCTGAGAGACTGGCGTCAGCAGCACCACCACCACAGCCACCTCCAGGGCTTGAGCAGTGATCAGGAGTCCTACGCCGAATCCACTGACGGATGGTCATCAGCTAACTGCAGTACCCTGCCCCCACCCATGAGTAAGATCCCTGCCGACCGCTACCGGGCCCCACTGGCCCCTGGAGACCACCTGCCACCACCTGGAGGGAGCCAGCCTCCTCCTCCTCCTCCTCCTCCTCCTCCTCTCCACTCTCACACCCACCGGCTGGCTGTTCAAAAAGATGAGTGGGCAAAGAAGCTATTTGGTGCTGGGGACAGAGAGAGAGCCGGAGCAGAGACAAGGGACAAGAAACGAGGGAATGCAAAGGAGGGAGAGAAAAAGGTATGTTTTTGATCAAGTTCTGAACATATTTTAATTAGAAATACCTTTCAGTTTTAGTTCTGATCACGTATTTTCTTAATTTTTTAGTCAAAGCTCAACCCAATAGATCATCAGTCAGTCTTACTACAGTACTACATTCAGCCAGTTTGTGGGCTTTTGGAAGAGTTGTGTTAAAACTGACCATGAGATGAGAAGCCCGGGCAGCAGGTAGCATCCCCCATCACACACCCCTGCTGTGGAAATTTACTCTGACTAGAGTGTGTCCAAGGCTACAGTTTATTGAGGCAATAAATCCATCTGTGTTCATCCCACTGCTCTCCATCACATTCTCACCCTCCGCTTTACGAGACCCAGCATTTAACCCATGCAGCCCTTGAATAAAGTTTCTCACTCAGATGTAAAACTTTGCGGTGGTTTTGAAAGTTGCGATGAACTTTGTTCACCCCACCAAACACACCTGTGCTATACTGAATAATGCCAGCACCCTAGTTGGCTCTCTCCCCAGACTTAGTGCTAGTGCGATGATAACTTATTTATCCCCGCTGCTCCAGTATCAGATCATGTATTATGCATCAGCCAGGCTTCACCTGAAAACCACCTGTTTCCCACCGTAATGAGACTCAATACAGCAGTAGAGCAGGCTTTAGACTAGTTTTAATGAAGTAAATGTTAAGTGTTTAAAAAAAAAAAAATTATTTAGACAAAGCATCTCTGCGTACATGGATATTATAGATATTGAAACACCAAATGTGACAAACAGCAAATGAGAACTGTCATAGCATTCCAATTATGATTAAGCTACACTACAATAATGCGTTGGCGGCATTATTTTGTGAGAATACATTTCCTTTTCCATTGAGACACAGTCTGTTTACTGTTTCCACACAATAGACAGGAACAGATACCGACAGAGTGAAAGATATATATCCAGCCTGACTGGGTTCCTTCTGCATTAACCACTTTACAGCCCGGTGAAATGGTCATACAGAATCCTAAGAAATATGTTGGAAACAGTTGAGTTGTCTCCGTCTATATTTACATATGAGAAAGCTACCGGGGATAGACTCTTTGTTTCCTTGATACTGAAGGAGGCTGGTGCTTCCCGCATCAAAACACGCGGTGGCGGACTATGTCCCACGGGACAATCGGAGGAAGTGTTTACAAGGCCAGGGGCAGGGTAGAGGCTGACAGGGACAGGAAGGTGGATGTTAACCCCTCTGTACAATGCCCTCTGACTGGAGACACAGGGCTTTGGAAGCTGTGGCTGTCATGGTAAGCCATGATTAGTGTTAATCAAAATAAAATGCTGATTCTGCTGTGACAAACGAAGCTTTGCTGTATCAATGTAGAACTTCTCTCTTCATTAGAACCAGCTTGTTACCTATTGTGCACAGGTGATGTGGTGTATTATGCATTATGCTTAACTGATTTTTAGTGTTTGCCACATGGGGGCAATATTTCACTATCTAAACCTTTATTAGCCCCCTGTACGCTCTATGGGAAACACATTTTCATTATAAAAAGCTATAAACCCATTTACATATGTGAAGTTCATCTTTCCACCGAACACAGACATGATTTTGGTGACTTTACAATACAGAAATAAAAAAATTTGAGCAACTCATTGTGGAGTTTAAGTCTTTGAATAGACCGAATAGAGACTCACACAAACAGAAGAATCCTGACTCTTGAGATGTGGTATAGTGAGTGATTGACCTGATTTTTAAAATATGTTCCATAGAATACGAGATAACCATTTGATTACGATTGGTTGGCACATTTCATCCCCCCCCCCCCCCCATACCTGTGCAGTTATTGTTTTTACAAAGAATGTGTGTGTGTTTGGTTTTTATGTTGTCAGCTGTGTTACTGTAAACAGGAGGGATGCCTCTTCTCTGTAACACTGATAGTGTGTGTGTGTGTGTGTGTGTGTGTGTGTGTGTGTGTGTGTGTGTGTGTGTGTGTGTGTGTGTGTGTGTGT
>JBBPCS010000283.1:11248190-11268401 GCA_037974645.1 Hollardia meadi
ACACACACACACACACACACACACACACACACACACACACACACACACACACACACACACACACACACACATATTCTGAGGTTTTACTTGGAACTTATTTTTTCCAAGTGTTATCATGGCCATCAGCTATGTCTGTGAAGATTCTCAATCTTCCAGAAACTGTGTTGTATGTGGCTGATAAGTGCTGTCGTAGGCCACCACCTCTGTTTAATGATGGTCGTTCCAGTTTGACATAGATGGCTTCCTTCACTCCTCTCTCAAGCCATCTGTCTTCTCTGTCCAGAATGTGTACATTGCTGTCCTCAAATGGCGTGATGGGCCAATGACTCACATGAAACCACCCTCAAGGTGCTAACGACCCTACTAGAGGTTAAATGCCTGAGACTCCCCATCAGTTATTTAGAACTGAAGAAGCCAAGTCCAGTTGCCTTTGACTCAAGCGCTTAAGATGGCCATCAGTTATGTGCTGCTGTGTCACTTTCTTCTGCAGATCCTATCAGTGCATTTACTTTATGATGGGGACATAAAAGCCCGGTCAATATCTGTCAGCAATCTGCGGACAATAACCGTAACGACAATATTGGGGCTATGACACATCGATAAATCCATTCTGCCAGTAACCCAGAGGTAATGTAGAGCTTACTAAATTTGAAAGCAATGGAGGCTGAAAGTAGCACACGTGGGGCCTATGAAGAGGCAGAACTTCTTTGTAGCATAATGTGGGGGATATACTTGATTTTATGATTCTCTATTGCCAAGACACTTTCCAGCTGCATGTGTCTCTATGGATTGGGGATTGGATAGACAAGCTTGAGGAAGAAAAGTCTGGAAAACCCCAAACATTCCCTGTGGGCTGTCAGGAATGACCAGGATCTGCCAGGAGAGGAGGGGGAAAAACCTCTGGAATGACTGAAGAAGGGTTGAAAGAGGTAGGGAGTGAGGAAGAGAATGACTTGGTAATAAGGGTCAGAGGAAGAAAGAGTGGGCTGACTGGATAGGAGGAGAAGAGCAAACAAAAGGAGGGAGATTGAAAATGGGTAAGAGGGGAGCGCAGGGGGAAAAAGAGAGGAGAGGGGACTTGGGGCCTCGATCAGGGGCCAAACCACTCCACCACAGAAACGTCTGGAAGTGATCACACCAGAGCAGAATAAGGATGGGGGTTTAACACACACACATACATTCACAAATGCAAAAGAATGCACCCTACATAAAAAGGACATCTCTAACAGATGTCGACCACATGCATACATCCTTATAAAATACACACAGCATTACTCTTAACACACAAGAAACACACTCTTACATTAGAGGCAGAAAACACGCAGCTAAAATGTGTGAGGCGTGAAATGTGTGGGACTAATCGGCGTAAGGATCGGGTGACCAGTTTCCACTGGTGAGGTTTGTGCCTCTGTCATTTTCTCTTGTCCTCTGCGGCGGTTTGACCACAATCAGCTGCTTTAAAGTCACATCAAATCTCTTTTCATTCGCCTGTGCCAACCTCGACTCTTCCAGGGACAGTCTGAAATAGCTAATCCCAGTGATTACGCAGTGCCATCTGGCCAGGACAGCCTGGCCCAAGTGACGAAATGGCCAAGACACACACAAATCAAACCAGCACATATGCTGCACTGGGGTGGGGTAGGGGTGGGGTTCAACTTCACTATATTTCATTAGTTTAAAGGTGTATATTGAATCTATCAGGATATTGTGTATGCACAATATGAATTGAGAGTTAATGTGTTTACATGCAATAGGTTATGGTGGGAAATATGAGAGTGCTTTTTCATTACATTCAAACACGGATGTATAATTATTTGGTGTCTTAGTGATATAAGATGCTGCTTCTTGACATTTCTTTGGTCTTAGCATTTGAACTGATGGCACAGTGTGAAACCAGAGCAGGGAGTACAGTGTTTTTCCTTAGAGTGTGAATTTGTCTGAATTGTACAGCCTACTGTTCAGCTGTGGAAACTGATTCATTTAAACCTATGAGAAGGTTCCATTTTTATTTTAGTGCCAGTTTCAGTCTTAGTCATTTTATAGTTTTGAACACAGCGACATACTCCTACAAGTAATGATCTCTTCTTTCATCCTGCACACTGCTATCACAGCAATGCTCTCCCTGCCTCAACTCTTCAGGCAAACGCTCTTGTAGAAACTACACTAGAAATATACACATGACCAAGAAAAGTCATTTTCCTGCAAAGACTTGGATATCTGAAAAGTAGTAGCTGTCTGTCTGTATTAGTCTGCTTTCACTTGTGGATAAAGACAGGGTGTGGGCACATATCATGAACACATGTGCAAATACTGTTCAGTGTTTAGCATAAATATAATATCATAAAATGTGACTCTTCTTGCAATGACAAAGTGTCCCAAATATGCTAAAACGCCGATGTAATGGCTGGTTTTCTGAGTTTACCCATGAGAATCACACTCATTGTATGAAGTGTTATTCAAATATACCAAACTGAGGGAAAACCTGATTCTGTTGTAACATAATTAAATTGAAACATGTCTAATTGATGACCACAAGATAACCCTTGAAACAAGTCATCCAGGACACTCCCATATGTTTATGTTGTTGAGTAATAGTGAGATCATTCAAAGTTCCAAATGGAAATATACCACAGAAAATACATTCAGAACTAGCATCAAAAGCTTCTGACAGATGTGACTGATGTTAGTTTGGTATTCTGTCTTTTGACACACAGTTCTGTCTTTAATTTCTGATCACCCCTCTTCTCTCATCTCTCTTTCCCCATCTCTCTTTTGCCCACTCCTCTCCTTTTGCTCTTTCTGAGTCACAGAGTGTGTTGACTATGTTCCAGAGTTAGCTACAATACAGATGTCTGTATTGAATGATCTCATCCCAGCTCAGCATGTCTGGGATAAAAAAAATAATCTTTGCATTGTGTGTTATGTGTGTATTTCTGTGTTTGAATACATACACATGTGTCTGTCCCAGTGCTTGAGTGAAAAATATGGTGATTAAATTAGATTAAGACTTATTTAGCTTGTTGCTGCATGTTAAACCCTATATATAATTGGTGATTGTGAGATATGCAGGAAAACTTCACACTTCACTGTGAGATCGGGGGCAGGAAAGCCCTAAAAGTTCCCCCTCTTCACCTCTTCACACACATGCACACGTACACACACGCGCGCGCACACACACACACACACACACACTAAGACCCACCCCTGAGGAGGTTTTCTTGCAGAGCCTGCACAGCCAGTTCACAGATGATTCCACCCACACACAAGGCAATGAGTGGGGCGCTAACCTGACTGTGTTATGATGTGAAAGTGTGTGTGTGTGTGTGTGTGTGATAATGGGCCAGGTCCTGTGAGAAAATACAGTCAGTCTGTTTCTCCGTGTTGCCAAAAGTGCATGTCCAGACAGCTGCCTTGTCTGCTCTCATGTCGTGTGTGAGCTTGTGTGTGTCATCTGTGTGATGAGGGAATATCCTAATCCATGTCTTTTTGTGCTTCTTTGCAGTCCGCTGCAGTCTCCGATGGAGGTGAGTAAATATGTCTTTAAAAACTTTCTCAATATCTGTTTTAATAATCTAAAACTTCTCTCACAATCTTGAATCTTTTTTTTTTTTGCTTTATACCTGTAACTACTGTTGAATAGGGTTTCCCTCGTCCTTCAGTTGCTATGATGTGTTTTAAAGTAGCATTTAATGGGATGAAATGATTATCTTGTTGTGTTGTTGTGCTCTTCTAAAGTGCAGGGTCATGACCACGTTCATGTAATGGACCCCTCATTAATATGTGGCTGCTTTCACTACATTCGCAGAAACAACAGACTCTGGTTTGACCTGCTCAACTTCTGCCCCACCTCTGCCTGCTGTGTTGAGGTTGGCTGGCTGTAATCTAAAAATAGTCACAAATTTGCAAACATTACTTGTTGTGGCAAATCATGGACCAAGACATATAGCATGAGATACAGAACATGGTGCGTTTCTGTGGTTTTAAATGTATGTGTGTGTGTGAAACAGCATTGGGTACTGAATACAATTGCTTTATATCTGAACGCTCGTTACCAAAATGCGATTGATAACAAGACAAAATATCTCTATTGTGTAGGTTCTGTAGATTTAATTGGTATATCAAACCTTTCAGGCAATGATTTTGAATTTAATTCATTTTGTGATGTTTTGTATCATACTAGGCCTCATTTGAGGTGAACAGTTGGTGTCATTTGTGCAATTAGCATGTGACAATGATAACGACAGGTCTCCGATTTAGGAGACCACTTTTGGTGCTTTAACGCCTCGCAATTGCACATGAAAGACAAGCTTTAAAGCATGGGTGATAAAAGGAGAAAGAGGAGGTGAGAAACGAGACAAAAGTGGGTGTAGAACCTATGGCAGACATGTTTACAATCAGCTTGAATGTAGAAGGACATTGCAGCCCTGATGAAGACCTCATGGTCGAAGACTTTTTTATGATTTGGCTTTAATGATTTAGCCACTACAATAAAGGCTTTTTAGTATTCTTCCTTTTGGTGTGACACATTATCTTGGATTTGGAGTGACTGGTTTGCTTTCTTGTTTTTGAAGTTTCCTCTTCCCCCGCTGTCCATGAGCACCCTATATATATATTTAGTCTACACTGCATGACATAGAGCAACCAGTCACCTTTTTTCTTTTTCTTTTTTCTTCAAATGGAGAAGTGTTTATGGTGACTTATTCACAGTACGTGACTGATTTAGGGCGCATGGTGGCATAGGGACTGTGAAAATGTTAAGTGGGCGTATAGATCACCAGGAAACAGTCAGTGAAGTGTACACACAGCGAGCTTGATGTCTGATTGTGAGAAACTCATTAACTCAGTGAAGGTTTGTCTGATGAATGTTATCGTAGTAGGTTATGGGATCCTGCACAACTTGCCTAACAATTCTGTGAGAGAGTTGCTGTTATGTACTCAAGAGTGAGACGCGCTAGTCCAACACAATTTGATGAGAGAGATGAGATGAGTGGTGGCCTAAAGGTTAGATGAATGAGATTGTGACTGGTAGGTTCATTGACTCAATTCTCCAGACTGACCAATAAATCTGGGTGGAGAAAGGGAAAAAGCAGCACCATCATTGTCACCGCTGAGGTGCCTTGACAAGGTCCCTAACCCCAATTGCTGCAGAGTGGCTGACAGATCAGACTGTGGTTGTACTGGGCAGTTTCCAGTTATGAATGTGATCGGGGTTGTTTCTTCCCTGAATAAATAAAAGTAAAAAGAAAATGTGCTCAAGAGTGAGACACACAAGTCCAACACAATATGATGTATTAGGTTTTAGCTCTAATAATCAAAGGTGAAAAGATCGATACTAGAATCGATATTGTACATGTGGCGTTTTATGTGATAATGTTGATATTAGAATGCTGACAAAACACTGTACAGCATCATCAAGTATACTTTTGCCCGTTTAACTCCTTGGTAAAATAGGGCCCACTCCCATTTGCAGGGCATTGTGAACTATTAATAATGAAGTCCATTCCTCCATTGTAATGTTTCTGATTGATGCACTGATTGATTCAAAAAGCATGTAGACCACCTTTCATTGAGCCCTGACTTAGCCCTCTGTGGCAGCAAACTCACAGCTTCTGTATACATCACATTATTTTACTGAATTCCATGGTTAATGTGTAACTAAGTACATTTACTCACGTACTGTACTTTGTACTAGTACTGAGGTACTTGTACTTTATTTGAGTATTTCCATTTTACGCTAATTCTACTCCATTACATTTGAGATGAAATATTGTACGTTTTACTTCACTACCTTTATTTGACAACTCTAGTTGCTAGATTATTAATGCCAATGTAAATCTAGTAATACATTATATCAATTGAGATTAGCCCCACCTTTACCAGCTGCAGTTAGAGAGACCAATTATAATCCAGTAATGTAATTATTACATTATTATGCCAATGTGCTGGCGACAGCCGTGGCCGGAGGCATTATGTTTTCAGGTTATCCGTCCGTCCGTACTATTCTTGTGAACACAATTTCCCAGGAACACCTTGAGGGAATTTCTTGGACCCGACTTGGACCCCAGGATGAACAGGTTAGATTTTTGTGGTCAAAGGTCAAGGTCACTGTGACCTATTAAACAGATTTTTAGTCATAACTCAAGAATTCATATGTTAATTATGACAAAATTTCTAACACAAATCTCTATCAGGATAATGAAGATAAATTCATGACATTTTATATCCAAAAGGTCAAAGGTCACCCTCACTGTGACATCATAATATTCTGCAAAAAGACTTTTCTGGCCACTATTCAACACCATAATTTAGTAACAGAAGGGGAGATTAGATTGTAATAGATCTTCTGTGCTGCCGAGTTGAAGATGTGTGTGAAGCATCCATGTTTTAGAATTTAGAGCTTGATTGTTGTTGCACCATGTGGTGAAGCTCTTTAAGTACAGTTGCAGGACTTTCACTTGCAAGATTTTTATAGATACACTGTAGTATTGCTGCTTTTCCGTAAGTGATAAAATACACACTGTATTTTAATGTTAATTCCAACTTATTCCTTTTCATAGATGTTTTAGACACTGAAAGTTTTACATTCAGTGTAAATGTACCCATAGTTAAGTCTAAAAACCATGTGTTAATGTGGTTTTTACACTGTTAAGAAAAACAATTTGGTATGAGTGTAAATCCTCAACATCCTGGAACTTCCTTTCAGTATTCTTGGTATTGTAGCACAAATTTGGCCATTTTTGTGTGCATATGCTATCAAATGTAAATGAATAGAGCAATTAGACTGTACTTGCAGAGTGATTTTGTAAGGCCTATAGCAGTATTAAAAATAAATTTTGCATTGTGCCTTACTGCGCGCCACAAATCTCACAAATTTGATTTATTTTTATGGGGTCAGAAAAGACAAATGAATGACAAATATTCTTCGTTTGGTTTTTGCTTCTGTCAGTGTGTTTATGTGTGTCTCTGTGTGCAGCTGTATGAGGGCTGCAGGCCTCATTAGTCTCAGTAGTGGCCTTCCTTTAACAAGCTCCTCATCAATACTGCAGTTTGTGTGTGTGTGTGTGTGTGTGTGTGTGTGTGTGTGTGTGTGTGTGTGTGTGTGTGTGTGTGCTTCTGCGTTTCTAGTCCCCCCTCCCTCCCTCCCTCGACTCTGAATTATTCATCATCTCAAGGCCTGTGTGTGCTTGTATCACTTACCTACCTGGAAGCTAATAGAGATGTGTGTGTGTGTGTGTGTGACCATACAGGCAGATGTGTGTGCGTGTTGTGACCTGACTCTCTGTGGTCTCTCTGGTTGCTCACCATCGACAGCCTCTCTCTCTCCCTCTCTTCTCCCCCTTTTTTCCTCTCGTTTGCTTCCTTCCTGTGATGTTCTCAGCTGTGTCTGTGTGTGTGTGTGTGTGTGTGTGTGTGTGTCGCGTCTTGGACTGTGTGTTTGACCCGGTGAGTTTGGGTTTGCGAGGGGCCCTGATAGGGTGAGTATGGATGGAGGGGCTTGGTTACCCCTCAGGATTCGTTACCTGCCCCGCTGGCACCACACAGGCTCCTACCAACTCTACCAAGGTGAGGATAGTGGTGCAGCTGGTGCTTCAAATGCTTCTTTTCCAGCTAAAGAAAATGAAGATTTTTGGCGCAGAGAAGCAATAAATCTCACATATTGACAGCAGAGGCTTTGATGTTGAATATCAGTGTGGTTTAGTCTCTGAATTTCTTTAAAAGAAGTCTAACAGGATTCCCCCGATCACAAGATACAGATGGTTTGTTAAACAAACAGCTTTGTATCGACCAATTGGAGGGTTGGGGACAGATCAGCTTAACCTAACTGTACAAATGTGTTATATTCAAAGACGTTGTCACTAGTCTTAATGGCATGATGGTTGAAGTGTTGAACCTTTGCTCTGCTGTTTCTTCATCTTGAATATGAATGAAGTGAATTGAGTTTTGGCTTTAAAAGGAATTGAGGAGTGAGGTGAGAACTCTTTAATGGAAAGTAGTAATTACTTTTCTCCTCATTTTATTTTTTTTGATCTGTTATTATGGCGGTCTGACTTTGCTCATTGAGCTCTGTCAAGCATGTTCACAGTAAGATCTCTCTAAATGGCTGATTTCTTCTTGCATGTCTAGCGAAATAACCCCTTTGTTAAATGTACGTATTGATAAATGTATTAAATTATTCTGTAATCCAACTAAAAATCCCCCAAAAAGTTGTTTTTTTTAGGGGTCCTAATGAAGTCTGGACTTTTTGGGTGTGGTTTGATTCGATTTGATTGGCAGTGAGAAAACAACCCCACAGCAAGTATTTTACTTGAAAAAAATTAATATGAAATGCTGTTTTCGACTCCTTTCTTGTCGTTTATAGCCAGATATTACTTTACAGTGTTGGCCTGTCTCTGTGATCGACTGGTGATCTATGCAGGGTCTGTTCTATGACCGACCCCAGCCTCTGTGATGCTGAACAGGATAAGAGTGCAGAAGAGAATGGGCGGATTGATGTTTGCCTCTCATTTATAGCATAGATGACCATGAATGACTAAAGCAGAAGTTTTAGTTCACCATGCCATTTGAAACTGAATGAGAATGAATGAGCTGAATGGTTTTGGAAAAACTGATAAAATGAAACCGGTAGAATGTCCAGAAAGGCAGGAATCACACTGGAATGATCTGTTAATAGCGACGTTTCCAATTTTTTTAATCACACAGGACTTAAGCTGTGGGCAACATACTGTTCTTTCAGTTTATTTACAGGATTTGCGTCGTCTCGGGCACCTGACCGGTCGGCAATACCTTCTTTCCGGCTGTTCTCGTGTTTTGTTTTATCTCAGTTTTAGCTCTTCAGGCCTGAAGCTCCGTTATTTTGGTTATTCTTAGCTTCTCTTTGTGCCTTTGCTTTGCAAGTCGGTCTAAACATTAGGGAAACAGTCTTGTGGTGGGAAAAATAATCAGTTGGAATGTTAAATTAATATATGATGAATTGTTAAATTAAGAGTAAGATTTATTCTTAATTGGGAGAAAGCACAGTACAAAAGAGTAGTTTCAGGGTTTGGTATATAGGCAACTAGTTTAATACTGTTGGGAGTTGTTCAAGATTGAACCAACTAGACTCTGAAACAATTGCAATGGAGCATGTTATTAAAACAGAGTGGAGCTACAGGGACGCCTGAGATATTTCTGTTACACTAGTTCATGATCGTGGAAGTAAATTATCTTTTTTCAGTGTTTTCGTTTATTGGCTTTCCGTAGAATCATATTGTGATGTTAGGATGATGTCACATTCTTTGACATATTGTTTGATATAACAGTGGAACACAGTACCTTCTATTAAACCTCAGTTTGATTACCCTATGTGATTTTGCATATATTTGCTATATTGTGATATTCAGTTCATTGTGTCACAGTCTGGTGCTTCGATTGTGGCAAGAGTAGGAGACACCCGGGTATGCAAAATCATGTAAATGAGAGAACCATAGCAGGGACATGTGTGGGAGGGGGTAAACCTAGAGATCCTTAGCTCGACTGAACCCGCTGCCTCGACCTCCACAACTATTAGATTTGTGTATTTGTGTGTGTGTGAACAGAACTTAACAGCGTGGAGCTGCAGGGCTGCAGCAGCGACAACAGTCTGAACAGTAATGCCAGCCTGCCCAGCGTTCAGAGCCACCGGCGCCACACTGAGAGGAGAGTGGCCAGCTGGGCTGTCTGCTTTGAGAGACTGCTGCAGGACCCTGTGGGAGTCCGCTACTTCTCGGTACTACAACAGCACATGACTGGTGTTGGCCAGCACATTCATAGAACAGATAACAGGCTATGTTTCCCTCCAACTATCAAAAGAACTTTCAATGAACCAAGGAGTTTATGAAATATAAATAAGGCTTTATATTCTAGAAAATCATGTATAGCATTGTTGGAGGGTCGTGCATTTGTTGTTTGACAAATTAGTTTAATTCTGTTGTTTTTGTGTAACACAATGTAAAACAAAATGAAACCCCCAAAATTGACAGACATAACTACTGAGTGCATCCGTGTCATACATTAAACCTGCTGTATTCTTAAGACGCTCCTGTCTTCTGACTTTTTTATGTGTATTAGTTTGCCTAATATTGCCTAAGTTTTGATTCATACAACTCTTGTGCTGCAGGAGTTCCTAAAGAAAGAGTTCAGTGAGGAGAACATCCTGTTCTGGCAGGCTTGTGAGTTCTTCAGCCACGTCCCCGAGAATGACAAGAAGCAGGTAACAGACGTGCATTAACAGACGCTGTTTGATCTCGCACGCATACCTCCGTTTACAAAAATGAGGTGTTAATAAGCCTCTTCATTCCTCATCTTCTCTTTCTCTCTCTCTTCTTGTCTTTTTATCTATACCACGACCTCTCCTCCAGCTCTCTCAGCGTGCCAGGGAGATCTACAACAGCTTCCTGTCCAGTAAAGCCACAACACCGGTCAACATAGATAGCCAAGCTCAGCTCGCTGACGACATACTCAACGCCCCCCGACCTGACATGTTCAAGGAGCAGCAACTGCAGGTAGTGTATACACCAAAGCACAACATGAGAATTTATTGAAATCTCAATGCGAGTAACAACCAACTTTGTCAAACAGAAAGCATCTATAATGACATGACTCGGATCTCTGACCCTTGTGAGGGAGAAATAAAAAGAGGCTTTCCCTGAAGGACACATTTATCATTACTCATAAAACTTAAGCACAACAGACCACTATTGGAAACAGACTAGTATTACAGCACGCTGTCTAACATAATGGGTGTGAATTGCTTCTTAGATAAGGATGTCGAGGAGGGCGGAAATTAGCTGAAAAGCTCCATTGATTTCAACAGCTGAGCTCAGATGTTCAAACTGATAAGAGTCACAAGGCTAGAAGGGTATCCTTAACATCACCTTCTGTGTTTGTACACATCAAACATGTACACTTGTTCTCCGCACGCACGCACGCACACACACACATGCACGCACAAAGCATGAGATGAGCTTCTGGAGAATGCCTCTGGGCTTGTGAAGAACTTGCTCTTCCTTCTTTAGCCCTATGTCCTCAATCATTTCTTTATAGTTTCTGCTCCACACTTTTACACAAGAAATATCCAAATCTAACAGATTGTTATGCAATTTATTGAGCACACTCCTGCTCCCCAGAGGACAGACAAGCACCCTTCTGTGGATCAGTGTCATCTGTATTCCGGTAGCCCTCTGTGAACATGGAAAAACCTCAAGGGGTTGCCGGTGGGATATATATTTATCTTTGGATTTCACCGTTCTCCTGTGTGCTTTCAACATCTGTAAGCATCTTCTTGTCATCCATTTTTTCAGTCTATCCCTCTATTACTCTTGTGTTTGTCAACCTTAATCCTCTTTTATCAGCTTTCTTTCTCCCTTCCTCCTTTTATACTCTGACTTTCTTAATTTTTGTTTTTTCCTTCCTTTCTTCAAACCTTTTGCTTGTTTTTCCATCCTCTGTTCTTGCCGTCTGTCCCCCTTCCTTCCTTGTTTTACCTTTTTCTACCCCCCCTTTTTTGTGAACTTGTTTTTTCCTTCCTGCATTTCTCTGTCATCCACTGATTCCTTTTTTCCTTCCTTTTCTCCCCTTTAGATCTATAACCTAATGAAGTTTGACAGCTACACACGGTTCCTTAAATCCCTGCTCTACCAGGAGTGTATGCTGGCTGAGGTGGAGGGGAGGCCCCTGCCTGACCCCTACCACATTCCCAGTAGCCCCACCTCCAAACACAGCACCACGGGCTCCGACCGCTCCAACCTCTCAACACCCAAGAAGGTAACGCAAAGTCTCTCCAAACACTTCCACTTGGCTATGTCTTGTCACAGTTTTCATAGTATTAGTATCAGGATTAAAGTCACTGTTAAATGTGACAAAATAAAAATGGTCTATGAGTTCAATAGGATGATAATCACAGAATTGCTTTTTAGAATTTACAATAAATAAAATTAACCTTATTTAAGATGATTATGATTCTGGGTTTTTGCCATTTAGTAGAACGGGTTTGCATTGAGCCATTGATGAGTTTCTTTGTGTTTATGTGTGTGTTGTTCCGTCTTTATTCATTCCGTTTGTGTATTGCAGGAGGACAAAAAGAGCAAGTCAGGCAGATCTTTAAATGAGGACAGTCGAGATGATTCAGGAGACCGGAGGAAAGGCATGTTCTTCTCCTGGTCTCGCAACAGGAGCTTCGGCAAAGGCCCAAAGAAACGAGAGCTGGCCGACTTCAACTACAGTCAGTAGTTTTGAGCATTTTATGAGTTTCTACAGTTGAAGAGTCCTGCAGTACAATTAAACAGAACACATCTTTAAAATTTTATTGTGTTAAAAAATGGACACACATTGAAATTTGAGAGCTATTTTTCTGTTGGATATAGATGTTTGGAATTATTCCCTTGTTTATCATTTTTGGGACTCGACTGAAGAGTGTGTTGTTTTTCAGATTTCTCTGGCAGCAATGGTCGCCGTGAATCCCAGGGTTCACTGTCTTCAGGAGCCAGTCTGGAGCTGGGGACATCAGGGTCAGGGAGGAACGAGGTCAGTCTGAATGAAGCAGCTTTATCTTTCCCCTCTTCCTCTCAATTTATCTGCTTTAAAAGTAACTCAAACAAACAACAGTTTTTCCTCCTGCCTACATTTCCATTGTCTCTTATTTTTTTAAACCCTCTGCTCACTATCTCGTCTTCCCCTTCATGTCTCTGTTTTCTTCCTTCAGGGTGATGTTTCCCGTGCCGCAGTATCAGTGTCAGCAGAGCGTGGAGGGGGCAGCGCCCCCTTGAGGCAGTGTAACATAAGCTTGCCGGACGGCTCATGTTGCTCCGTGCCTCTGAGGGCCGGAGTGTCCATCAGGGATCTACTGCTGGGTCTCTGTGAGAAGCTCTGCATAAACCTGGCAGCCATAGACCTCTTCCTGGTTGGAGGGGAGAAGGTACAACATAAGTGGATGTTCTAAGATACCTTTAATTTTGGATTCAACACTCTTATACAAATTATCAACTTCCATAACAAATTACATTTAACCAAATTTAGTGAACACAATTGACTTTGCATTGGTTGTTTTAATGTGAAAGATGTCGCTTGTAGTGATGAAGAGAAGCTTTGTTGCTTCTTTAGGCTTTAGGTTTTGGTTTAATGGCCTATAACTGTTTTGATTCATTCTCACCGCTCAGACAAGCAGTAGTTTGATAACATGTTGGCCATTTTAAATTTCACACACAATACTATTTCACACTAATACGAAGATGTGACATGTTGTGGGGTTCTGCACGTGTGTCCAAAATTTAAAAAAAAAACATGAATGCAGCTTAAATAAATAATGAGTGCAACTACCCAGCAAGAAGCATTTTGTATCAGCCAGGGGGTCAGAGAGCAGTAACTGTCACAGGTTTCTCTTGTGCTGTTTTATTTAATAGTCAGTCATCACATGTTAGGGTTAGGAAACTAGCTGGGCAACTTTCATGATCACTTCTCTTTTGTCTGTGTCTCACTCTCTCAGCCACTTGTTTTGGACCAAGACTGTATGACACTGTGCTCTCGGGACCTGCGACTAGAAAAACGCACTCTGTTCAGGTACACTAACATGCAGTAACCCCTCACAAGCTTTCAAACATTTAAATTTTATAATTAGAGTAAAGCTGAGACTAAATGCTGGTCTTGAAACCACAATTACCATTCATGCTGCTGCTACAGTGTCTCAACTAAAGCACAGAATTCTGTTTTCTCATTTTCCAGACTCGACTTGGTTCCTATAAACCGTTCGGTGGGTCTAAAGGCGAAGCCCACCAAGCCAGTGACTGAGGTCCTCAGGCCTGTGGTGGCCAAATATGGCCTGCACCTCTCTGACTTGGTGGCACGCATTGTGAGTCCTCCCTCATTCTGCCTCCTGCCTGTAGATAGAGAGAAAGGAATAGACAGGCAGGCAGTGTGTGCAATGATGTTAAGCTCATATCACGTGTGTGTGTGTGTTTTATGCAGAGTGGGGAGTTGGAGCCACTAGATCTAGGTCTTCCTATATCTAACCTGGACGGATTGCGCGTAGTACTAGATATAGCAGAACACACTCCTGGAAAAGGTAAGGAGCGCACACTGAACAAAACAACTGAACCAAAACTAGTGCATGCATTGCCCAGTTGATCTTAATAGTTGTCATGTTTGCGTCTGAATCTCTACATGCGCTCCCTCTCCTTCATTCAACAGACAAACAGAAGGTAGTCGTCCCCTCGACAAGCAGAAACCAATCAACAACAGTAAGACCTCCTCCAGATTCTTATTTCCCATTTTCCTCTCGCTCTGGAATGTTCCATAACCCACCAAACGTCTCCACTTCCTGGTTGATGACATCACGCTACTAAGTGTCTTTCTTGCTCGTCCTCAATCACCCATGTCTGTTTGCAATGTGTTAAAAACGTGCGCAGGTGTATGATGTGTGTCTCTGGTAGCGTTCGGGCTGTGTGTTACTATTTATGTGCACTGTTGCTGTGGGGCAGAGAGCCCCGTCACACTCTCAAGGTTCCTAATGTTCCATCATTGTGGCCTGTCGGCTGAATGCATTGTGGACTTTTCTCTTTTGGTTCTCTTTCTTCTATAACAAACCCAGTGGGCCAGGCAATAGTCGCCCAGCCTCGCAGAGCGTTTTCTTGGTCTTTACAACTTCAAAAACTCCCTCTGTGCACCTGGGAAGGACTCAGTTGGTGGTGGCAGTAGCACTTTAAGTTGCTTTCTAGGTTTTCTTCTTATTATTAGGTTTTTAACCTGATTGATAACCATTTCAAATGGTCATCTATTGTTTTTGTGGTTGATTCTAGAATAATATTTTTTTATAACTGACTGTTTCCTACTTCAAGAGCAGTAGTAGTGTGACTTGAAGTAAGAGTAAACAGTTGGTCTCTCTGGTGTTGTGGTAGGTGTTAGTCATGCTTAGTACATTGTTTGTAGTGTGGGATATTGTGGTTGTCTGAATGGAACATCCCACCTGTCTTTTAGTTAGAATTATTAGAATTAAAGATATATGTTTTATATAGAATCAATATATGTCATTGATTATTAATTACACTAAACCATCAATTTCATTATCATAATTATTTGAACCATAATTAAAATTTGTGCCCCTCACACCCCCATCAATTGTTCCCATTTTATAATTTGTCACCCTCCTCGCCATCAGTAGAACTAGTCCCCACGTGTTGTCATTACTTGTGCCCGTACTTGCACCATCATGACTCACCAGGGCTCTAATGCCCCGCTCCGCTCTCCTTGTGGCCTCCAGGGGGAGGACAGGCCGTCAGGGAAAGCCGGTTCAGCCCACCCCCATGGGGAAAACGGCAAGGCTGTGCCCAGCCCTGACACAAGCAGCCAGCCCTTACCCAACCACTCTGTTTCTCTCCATAAGGCTCCGGAGAAACGAAAGCAGAAAAAGATTAATATAGACGAAGCTGAAGGTAAAGACTGAACGACCGCCCTCCCTCTCTCCCTCTCTTTTGTTTCTGTAGCTTTGTTACTGTGACAACACTAACCCTTTTGCCTGTCTGGAGTATTGCAGAAGCTAGAAGCTAGCTAGCTACATGTAGCACAGTGACCTCTGCTCATACTGTATGTAGCTTTGACTTGGCTAACTGATTAATACACCCTCTGCTGCATGTTTCCTGAATTACAATGAATGTTTTTCAAGTTGTCATTTTGGTTGATTATTCGTGTGTGTGTGTGTGTGTGTGCGCGTGTGCGTGTACGTGTACGCATGCTTTTGTGTGTCTGTACACCTGTTTCTGTTTGGTTTGCGTGTGTGCCTGCAGAGTTCTTCGACCTCATATCCAAAGCTCAGAGCAACCGAGCAGACGACCAGCGAGGCCTGCTAAACAAAAGCGACCTGCAGCTCCCAGAATTTCTGCGCCTGTCGCCAGTGGCAACCGACCAGGCTGCGCCTCCTCCCTACAACCCCGAGCCCAGTTGCTCCACCCCTTATTCCCGTAACCCCAACAATGGCAGCTTCCCTAGCAGTGGTCGCCGGGGCAATAAGACGAACAGCAATGACAGGGGAGGAGGAGGAGGCAGCCACTTGCTCAGCGCGGGCCATCAGTCCCAGAGCTTGGACTCTGCACTGGGCACTGAGAGTGGAGGAGGGAGGAAAGCCAGACCTCCTCCTCCGTTCCCTCGCACCATATCCCCCATCCACCCATCCCAGGTTGGCCAGCGTTGTCTCCTCCAGGACTCTGTCAGGGGAGAGTCGGTCCAGATGCTGGAGGAGGACACCCTGTCTGATCTGACTCTCGTGGGAGAGGGGGACATAAACAGCCCCAGCCTCAACTACATCACTCCCTCAGCCCTACAGTGCAAACGCCACCCTCGACCCCAACCCCAAGCACAGGACGGTCGACCTAGCTCAGGTACTTCCCCCGTGTGAACTCTTGAAACTTTTGAACTTTCACCTCTTCCTTCACCTGACTGCGAGCGGGAACGGAGACCCAATAAAGTCAGTTTGAAGTTCCTTGTTGGTCACTCTTTGGTCTGTGGCTGAATGGCCCTGAATGCATCCAGATCTCCTACTATAATTTCATAAACCACTTTAGACTGTCTAATTAAAATAATTAGTGAACTATAATATGATCAAGTGTCAAATACAGTAAGTAATGTACAAGACTGAGACTCATCACATGCAGTAGATGTGTTAGTCAAACAATGGATGTACAGTAGTGATTTGATATAGTGGTGTTTGCAGTAGCCTGCAGTCAGCAACAACTGTAAGTCAACAACAAGCTTAATATAAAATAGGTCACACACATGAGGAGAGGAAAAATGGATGCATTAGGCTCGGACATCACTTGTCCTCGGAATTTCCCTGCATGGTTTGTATCTGTGTGAACTTTTGAGCGGAGTTGCTGTGGATTTCTTTCTGGAGACGTAGACTCGAGGACGGGGCGCAGCATGAAAAGGTGGTGACCAGTGCCAAACTCCCTCCTCCACCCATCCCCAACTCCCCCATGTACAGAATCTTAACGATGCACTTTAGCCATGACAAACAAGACTTTACACATCTTCACACAGTTTAAAAATATTTTTTCTTTCTGTTTTTTTCTTTAACCTTTCCATTGTTCCTTCATGCTATTGGTGGTTAAGCTGCCATACATTCAAAAAAATAATTAACAAACAATCACTAGCTGTTCCAAAATCCTGCAGTGGTATGGAGACTACGCTACTGCACTTTTAAGTGGACCATGTATTATTTTCAGCTTCAGTCAACACATGCTGACCCCATAAATAAAACATTTGCAACAGTACCATGACCACACGCATTTGCTCAGCTGTTTATCGACTGGAGCACAGTACAGTCTGTGTTTCCACCGCTGTCCTCTCACCTCAGGCATTTCTCGTGTCATTCATGAAGATTCATCTCATGAAGACAGACTACAGAGAGAGAGCGAGGACACACCTCGCTCTCCGACCAAATGATTCAGAAACCTCTGCACTGACTGTCTACGAGCAGTTTCCTCTCTTTCATCTTCATTTTTCTTCTTTGCACTCCATCACACATCTGTTTTTATTCTTTCCAGTCTAGCAACTCAACATTGTTCCAAACAGTCTTTCCCTGCAGGGTCTTAGCTGTAAAAACTGGCTTTTTAAAGGTTTAATCTTACTGTGTCCTGTGCAGTTAATTTATCCCACATCCCTCCTTTTCATTTTTACGATCAGTTAAAAGTATTTGTATATAGCCAACTTTGTGGAAAGACCATATTGCTGTAGTCATTGTTGAAATGCAGTGCAGCCCATGCTGTTTCCTCAGTTGTATCACAATAGAAATCAATCCTCCTCTGTTCTGCTCAGTTGACTGTACTGCCTGTAAATAGATTAAATAAATGTTTTAAAGGTTGAATTATCTCTGTAGAGCCTCATGTGAGCAGCCTCCTTTCTTTACTCTGATTTTTTATTTCTGTTCTCAGCGTGTGCCTGAAATTTGTACTCGCTGAGCCGGGATCAGTGTTTACATGTCGTGTTTCATCTAATGATAAAGTATTTATATGCATGTTGATATCTGGATGAAACACAATATGGCCAGGGGAATACCAGGTGGTGGAATTAACAGTTTTGAGGTACATGTACTTTACTTGAGTATTTCCATTTTCTGATTTTATTTAATACTTCTACTGCATGACATTTCAGAGGGAAATATCCAAGTTTCACTCCGCTAAATTTATCTGACAGTTATATGTAGTTACTAGTTGTTTGGATGGTTAAAAGTTTTTACATAAAAGGTAAAAGTAGTTGAAATCGGCTCTGCCAGCTACAACATTAAAATGCTTCTCACATACTCAGTAATATGCATTGCACCATCCAGGGGCCAAATGTATAAACCATGCGTACGCACGAAAAGTGTACTTGCACTATTTTCCATGCATGTTTCCAAATGTATAAAAAGACACGGGCGGTGAGAATGTGCGTACCGGTGCACATGATTCAGACCATGCGTACCATATACGTGACATTTTATTTCGAGCTTTTTTCTCTCACTACATTGTGTTAGGATGTAATCTATAATTTTAAAAAAACAAAACAACCCTTAACCCTCTGATTACACAGTGACGCGTGAGTGGTTATTTTTGACAAGCTTTAATTATCACGAGTAAATATGTTCGTCACATATACATTATAATAATTATAACGACAATGATCTTTATATAAATAAACAAATAAATACATCTATATATAATAAAAGATTATTATTCTGTATTATTAGGGAGTACGAGTAACCTACACCGCCAGGTGTGGCCAATTAAAACGCCACTATATAAAGGATGTAGCCGTGCGTAATGGCTGTGCCAAATGATACAATGGCTGCTTTGGCGTTGCGCGAAGATGTTGCGCAATTAAGGCAAGAACGAGTGTTCAGAGACCGGACTGATTTGGGCTGAGTTTGGCCCAGGATCGCAGCCACGCGCTCATCAAGCGGAGAGGGCGCAGGGCTCCCCTCTCCTCCTCCGGTTCGCACACTCGCACACTAACACTGTGCGCAGTGATGCGCTTCTTGGCCTCGCGCTTGAAATCGGACCACTTTTTAAAATTTATTCCAGGGTCCGTGTCTCTGAACTGACTGCATTCACTGCATCAGTTACACTTTTCCATGCAGCTTGTTTCATTCTGTTAGTTGTACCCGAGCTTAAACTGCCAAATAATACTCGTTTTTAATGTAAATTTGATCAACCAAGGTTTCCAGTTCACAGTCGGTCAAATTACGCTTCTTCTTCTTCATCTGCTTCTTACTTGCTTCTGCCATTTCTCCTCAAAACTAAATTAAACTCCGACCTTTTATATGCAAATCATGCGATCAGAGGTGTGTTGGAATCCATGTATAGTAAATTGTGGGCATGGCCAGAACGCTTGTACACATGCGCACAATTTCAGGATGATTGAGATGTATGAGGAAAACACACGTGGGAACAGGCGTACGTGGGGTTTTATACATCTGACGAAAAGACTGCGTATGCATGTTTCTACACCCAAATATACACAGAGTTTTATACATTTGGCCCCAGGAGTAGTACACCCAATCCCGCACAGTGCAATGACAATAAATGCTTGCTATTCTATTCTAATAATGATCCAGTAGTACAATAAACAAATTTCTGGTGCATATTGAGTGTATTTACTTTTGATAGTACACTTTGCTGGTAATGTCTGTACTTTAAGATTTCCAATTCTTGACTTTTACTTGTCATACTTTTTTATAGAGTATTCTTACATTGTTGTTTTTCTGTTCTTACTTAACAACGCATCTTGAGTACCTCTCCCACAGGGAATAACTTCCCTAACTAAAAGTAGCACGATCGCTCTGAAACTGATAAACAGCTATCTTAGTTAAGCTAAGGAAGTATGATGAATTCTTTATTTTTTCTTCTGTTTTTGACCTCTGACTAGCTCTCTTATTTATCTTACTTGATATTCCTCTCCCCCTCTCTCTTTTGCCTCTTCTATGTGTATGTGTGTTTGTCTGCAAGACAGGGCTTTTGTTTCGGGGTACAAAGGCTTTTGGGGGTTTCAGAGCATTAGCTATGCATGGGTTCCCCTCTGCTCAATGCCTTGTTAGGCAATCTTTGTCATGCTGGGCTCTTTGGTAGCCCACAAACAAAACTGGGTTCTGTTTCCTTCCTTACACACACACACACACACACACACACACACACACACACACACACACACACACACACACACACACACACACAC
>JBBPCS010000283.1:11293013-11306801 GCA_037974645.1 Hollardia meadi
ATTATAAGAAGTGTTGGACAAACAGGAGGTGAGACTCCTTCTATTCTGTGTTAAAGTAACCAACACAACATTTTGAGCGTTATGAGACTAATTTTGCAGAGGTGGAATATACGTTTACTCAAGTACTGCACTAAGAACAAATTTGTACAGGTTTATACTTCTACTCCACTATACCTCAGAGGCAGATATTGTATCTTTTACTCCACTACATACCAGATTAAACTAGCCAACAGTACATATAGTTAAAATGAGTTAATCCTTAAATATCTACAGCAGTAACATACACGACTGCAGCAGTAATATTAATCCAAAAGCATCATATAAAATATTAAATAATGACAGGGAACATTTCACAGCACAATAACTACTTTTACTTTAGTTTAAGTAAATCTTGCTGATAATACATATTCTTTTACTTAAGAATTTTGAAGGCAGGACTTCTACTTGTAGTGGAGTATTTCCACAGTGTATTTGTGTTTTCACTTAAGTAAAGGCTCTGAAAACCTTTTCCATCACTGTAATTTTGTTCCTGAAAGACTAAAACATTTTTGAAAAATAGTGATCCATGCAGGAAGTGGTGGATAGATGCAGACAGGAGGAGAGGCTCGTCCCTTCCTAAGTTCTGTGTCAGACGGCGTCTAGATCCTCAAGCTCTCTTCCTGAGTGGAGTCCACTCTACTGTTGTAACACAGCCACAGACCAGTATACCAGCAGCCTCAGCATAATTTAAAAGTGTACACAATAGTACTCCCACTCTTGTGAAGCCAAGCCAAGGCTCATTTATGGACTCGCTTCAAGTCAGGCGTACTGCTAAAAATTTTGGTTTGCACTTTGGAAATACACCTCAGACTCAGAGTGAATTAATGCACCACACTAATCCCTGAAAAGAAACGGTTATTGGCTTCCTGGATTTCCTGTTTCTCTAATAACATGTTATAGTTGTCACATTGTCTGCTTTGTGGAATGTGTAACTCATTATAAGGTGGTCAGGGAGAGCAGTCCAGGAATATAAGAGGAAAAGTCAGTAACCAGCAGTGACTGCTGGATGTACCCAGAAGGATCTAGTCCATTTCAACTGTAATAATACTGAAAGTCAAATAAACTGTACAAAGCAATTAGCGTCAGTTTCAAAATCCAAATATTTCTGTAAGTGCTGATACAACCTGCATATTCAGGATGTTAAAGGAGCATTATACCAAATAAGCAGCATGATATGGGTTGTTAACTTAGCTTCTTGTTGAAAAGCAAAAACAGTTTTGAAAAAAATATTAAGGAGGCAGTTTTTTCAAAACTTAACTCTTTATAATTCTTGTGATTGTAGCCTTATATCTCAAATTATTGTGGCAGTCGGAAAAGCTTCACAGTGTTAAGTTATGTTTGGAATCTCATGACTTTCCGAAGACCAAGGACAATAATCTTATATTTTATTGATCCCTGCAGGGAATCGTTTTCCCTCTCACCCTCATGCCCCAAACTTTAATATCTTTGACTTAGACAACAGAATTTGTTAGTTAGCAGAACTAAAATGGATCTAACTTGTGCTTTGAACCCAAATCTAATATAAAATGATGAATTGTCAAAGGACGAAAATGCTAATTTTTTTTTCCACTAATGAACATCCACTTCCTGCATTGACTGATTTGAAAGCCAATTGACTTTATCAATGCTGCCCTTTGACCCGTGCACTTTCCCACAACACCCACCCATCACATTTTTGTGAATGTAGATCTAAATCAGATTGAATAGAAAAATAAAATTTTGAAGACAATGGAGTACATATATCTGATGTAAATATTTCCTTCAAAATCCAGGACACTTTGTTCATTATTGATCCACTTCACCAAATAATAAAGAAATCTCTGAGGCATTTGCAAAGATCACTGTGTGTTTGATTCAGAAACACAACTCTTTGTGTGTGTGTGTGTGTGTGTGTGTGTGTGTGTGTGTCTATTCACCTAAGAAGAGAAGCCTGTTATGTCCAGCAGACTGTCTGGTGTTTCAGTGCTAGAGAGATTTACACAGCAGTACCCACAATCCCTTACGGCTACCCAACTTTGGCATGATGGCAGACAAGATGCGAGGTGTGGCCGAACGACGTTTTTGTTGACTTTAATGGAGACATAAATTGTAGTTCATACTACCTTATGGCACTCAAGTTGGATCTTTGCACTGCAGAGAATAAGGTAACAATATTTTTCATGTCAAACAAACACAATGATTCTCCTCAATGCCTGTTATTATTGCTAATTGTTTCTACCATTGTGCTCTTTTCATGTTGTCACTCTATCCTCCTCTCCGACCCTTACTGTGTTTGCTTCCCGCCTCTTGACTTGTCATAGTTCATCACAGTAGTCTGTGCACTGAGGCCGATTATGACTGAATGTGAAGGACTGAGGAGGAGGGTGTGTAACAAAGGGACAGGGGAGTAGGGGTTGGGATCGGTAAGAGCCAGTTGATGAGTGTGTGTTTGTGTTGGAAAAACTACGATCACGTTTGTATTCCTGCATGGGTCTGTGCCTCTCTATAGCCAAGGTCTGCCTGGTCAAGAGCAAGGAAGTCCTGTTCCTGTTGGTTGGGGAGCGACTCAGAGCGTGTGTGAGCACATTATGCCTGTGTAAAACTCTCTGGCAGCTCTTTTCTGCATGACTAGGTGGGGGCCCCTCTCTAAACTCACTTGTTACTTCAACCTCTGTTGACCTCTCCCAGTCATCTGACAAAGGTCATTGCCCAAGACGATGGGAGAGAGTGTCCCTGAACATGTTTCTGAAAAACTGTCACCAAAGGATTTCACATGAAGGATTTCATATAGTATATGCTGCGACTTCGGCTCTATAAGCCAATAATATATGTATCTGTCAGATATTTGTCTATAAGATTAAAAAATTCACATAATCCACAACTCTGAATTAAAAAATGCAGAAACAATGTTGCTTATTCTGATAAAAGAATGAAAACAAAATGTGTAAGCAGCATTAACAGGCAGGAGGCCATTTGGGGCTTAGCCCGAACCTTTGTTGGAGGTTCTGGGGAGATCGTCCCCCCCGAAGAAGTAAAAGTTAAAAAAGTCCCAGACTACCTTAAACAAGACTAGGTGAAACCTAGTATATGGCTGGACCGCCATTATATTTAACAGTAATGTTGTCAGGACACCAAAATTTTGACTTTGATACCAATACCCAGTTTAGCGTCACGATACTTGAGACTGAAATGATACTAGTTGGATACTCGATACCAAACAGATCAGAATAACCCTGGACATACAGTCTGCCATGAGACCCACAGAGTGTACAAAATACATTTACAATAAAATTTGAACTATTTCATTTTAATTTCATATACATGAGCATCACTTACTCAGTCACTTACTTACTCAGCCACAGAGCAACCCATAGGGCTGGCCCTCTGTGGTCCAGCCAAAAATCGTAGAGTTTTTGAGCTGTTGAACTGGGGAAAACATTATAAACTACATGAAACGCTGCCTGTCTATGAAGAGTCCTTAATTATTAGAGCCCTCGTGTAAATTTGGCAAATGTAATACTTCAAGTTATTGTTTAATGACTGCAATGTGATCCTGTCTTACCAATGAGAAAGTTCCCAGACTCCCTTAAACAAAATGCAGAGTTTATGAGTTGTTGAGTTTGGAAAACCTTCTAAACCAGGTGCAATGCTGTCTAGAACTAATTCTTAATTATTAGTCCCCTCCGTTATTCATTTCTTTGTTTAAAAATGTATCAGTTTGACCCAGTGTGTTGCAGTCCCGGCTTGTAAGCTAAAGTTACTCTTTCTAGAATTTGTAATGATCACAAAACTTGTCTCTGGTGTTATCACTGTTTGTAGGACTACCACCTTATACATAACTCATACAGATATTTACATACCAGTTTTCCTGGCTCAGTATGAGTGGATGGTTGTGTCATTGCTTCCCTTTTTACTGGTCAAAAAAAAGAGTCTTATCCTGATGCACAACGGGCCCTTTGTAGTCCGTGGCTGACGCGTAAAGGCTGAGCCCCGCACGTCTTATCCTGGCGCACAAGGTCTATGTTACTTTAGCTAAGTTTAGGCACAAAAACCACGTGGTTAGATATCGGAAATGATTGCTGATGTTTGGTTAAGTTTAGGCACAAAACCTATTGGTGAGGTTTAGGAAATGGGTTAAATTAGTTTCAAATGGGACGCGAAACCGGGCACTTTCCCGCTTTGGAAAATCCAGAAGTGCCAATAAGCCAATAAGTATTTCCATGTATTTACCTGTAAGCCCTTTCTGGTTGGTCTCTGTTCTGTTCACTGCATGTTGTAATTCGCAAAATTGCAATACTGACAGCTTCTTTAGTGATAAACTGACAAATCCCCAAAGTGTAGAAAGTAGAAAATCTTCAGGGCTACAGCCCAGGATGCCCAGACCAAGCGACAACCATGTTAACGGGTGTGCTCTCTAGCAATAGACCAGCCCAAGGATTCCCCAGAGGTCTCCCTATGTGCTGGGGGCCAACCCGAGACCAAAACTACATGACACAGCACATTGTAAAGTAAACAGCAATGCTATTAGTTAGAAGGGGGAACCTGAGACAGGAGGTCTGTGTATGTGTCACACTTAAAGACTGTTTGATGGCCTATTGATCTGCTAATTTAGTCAACCCCCCCTCTCCATGATGCAAACTGCTTGAGGAAATTGAATGATGGGGATGAAATCAGATAATAGCAAGTGATACAGAGACAGATAAGAGTGAGAGTCACGGGATTAGAAGATGAGACCTGATTGGACCGTAGCCAAAAATTTATTCCAACGTGTCCTAAGTAAGTGTAAAAATAAATTTATTTAAACAAATTAATTTATAGATTTAGACCATATGAACAGGTCTGTGTGTGGGATTATACAACTCTTCTAATTTTAAGTTTTAACCTGTCCACAGAAATTTTAATAATCACAACAGAGTATTTTAAAGTAAATTTTGAATATTTTTCCATGTGTGACATTTTATAAGGCAATCACTGTGTTATGATATATTATACTGAATAGCAGATGTACGATAGAATGGTAAAATGATTAAAGAATGATAAAAATTAAATATAAAAAATATAAATATAAAATAAAAACACAGGGAGAATCTCACCATCTCAGAAAACTCACGCATCTTTTACCTGAGTGGTTATGTCTCCAGTCTAATCTCAGCCCCCAACAGAAATGCATATTTAATGGAGTCAGTGCCGACAGCAAGCGTCCAAAGAGACCCAATGATGGATGCTCGCATGCAGTTAGGACATGGCTTGAGAGAAGGTAGACATGCAGCCATTCAAAGTATGAACCAGTCGTGGAGATGAAGCCATATTTTACTTTTATGCCCCCACCCCAAACCCCCCATACACATACTCTGTAAAGGGGCTTTCAGACACAACGCAATTTGAGCTGAGCTCGCCGCTGGGTTCAGCGCGGTCATAGCGCCGCTGCACCGACTCGCTGCTGTGCTCAGAGCAGTGGAAAACCGTTGTTGCCATTAGTAAGATATTTGGTCAGAAAACCAAAGTACTGGACAACTTGAAATTTTGACCTGATTATGGCACTGAATAAAATGTCAGGGGACCCACAAAGTTAGAAAAATACCTCCTGAGGGGGACATTGATGTTTGTACCAAAGTTAATAGCAATCCATCCAACAGTTATTAGGACATTTCTTGCAGAACCACAAATGTTAACCTCATGGTGGTGGATTAGTCCTGGGCTCACCAAAGTCATTAGGATCCATCGTCTGGGAACCACAAATGTCTGTAGAGTATCTGTTCTAATCCATCTGGCGGATGTCAAGATATTTTATCAGGTAAGTAAAACCTTTGACATGATGATGGAGCTAGAGGGAAAGTCGGGATCAACAAAGTAATTACATTTCACCTTAAGTGGATGTGAACACGGATGTTTGTACCATATTTCACTGCAATCCATTCAGTAGTTGAGATATTTCACTAAAGCCAAAAAAGCCGACCTCATTATGGCGCTAGAGAATGCTGTCACCATCACTAAATGTGTATGTTTATGTGTTTAAGATGCAGTATTTAAACTATGCTGTTTGATGATTTCAAGTCATAGAACTTTCATAAAAGCAATGACTTGGAAACCCTACTAACAAATTAAATTCATAAAAGACACAAACCAGTGTTGTCATATAAAAACTAATTTAGTGTTCATTCAGCTTTAACTTCAATGCAAGGATTACTGGTTTAATGTGAGCTGAAAAAATATGACCAAAATTTCTAACCATATAAAAACAATCTATGTTTGTACATCCTACTTCATACATTGATATACAACTTTTTATAACATCTATAGCTACAACAATGTAAAGAAATTCATTATTACTAAGAGGTATTTTAATTTTGCTTTCGTGAAAACTACAAACAAAACCAACAATGAACCCACTTTCATCAAATCTATACAAAATAAACTAAATATAGCTATTTTTCATTACCTCTCTTTCTCCCACACACACACACACACACACACACACACACACACCATGTATCAATTAAATAGCATCGTCTCTCACGCCCTCCCTCACGTCCTGTCCCCTCAGACACCCTTGTCAGGATAATGTGCCATTAATCTACCACTGAAAACACATTATTGGCCAATCAATATGTAAGATGGAGGGATAAAGGAAGAGGAAAGAGGAGAAGCAAGGAGGAGGACAGGAGGCAGGGGAGGGAGGCTCTACGTCTGGGGGGAAGCTTTTGAGGGAGGAAGAGGGGGGCCAACACTTATCCATAACACCAGAGAATGAGCTCCACTATTAGCAAGACATGGAATACTCAATGTGGTTTCATAGTGACAGTCAATACAGGTCCATTAACAACAGATACAGTTGTCAGAGTGCCCTAACTTTTTCTAACCCCCCACCCCCTCCGGCATCCTTTGAACCAGTACTATCGTTTTCTGTCCTCCACAAACCTGCATAACAGGACTGCACAATATATCGTTTCAGCATCGACATCGCAATGTGCTCATGCGTAATAGTCACATTGCAGGACATGCAATGTCAAGTAAGGCAAATTCACTCAAACATGTTATGCCAAAACTTTTTTGCTGCTTGATACTTAAAGAAAAGTTTATTTTAAGCCTGTTTATCTTCCACCACTTGGCTTAAGCATAATTTTAACATCATTAGCAATATACTGTCCAATATTGTGCAGCCCTACAACATAATTTGCAGTTTGCTTGCATTTTACTTAGAGGTGCAGTGTGTAAGGTAGTTGATTATTAATTCTCATTCCCAGGTCCTCAAATACAGATGCTTCAGGTTTATAATGTCGTCAAATACAGACACTGGTGGTGAGCCCGACCTGCAAACCCAAAGCATCAGTATTTGAGGACCTGGGAAAAAGACTCAACAATCAACTATCGTACACTTTGCACTTTTAAAAGTTATAATCCTAAACTTACTCATGTTATCATGACAGCCAAGTGTCTGTCTTATCATCAGGACTGAATTAAAGGTTCTGGTCTTATTGGAAGTTTTGGGGTTGTTGGTCCAGAGCCACCTAACTATAGCTTAGCAATATCAAATCCATTTAACAGAAGTGTCATTCACAGAGAAATAGCAGATGCAATGAATGCAACGTTGTGGGTGACACATCAGTATGGCACACACATGCACTCTCACATTTACTGCATATTAAAGGCAAATGTTTTGCAGATTCACATTCGTATCACCACTGTTGTTGAAATTAAAGGTTAAATTGAATTGAATTAGTTTTCCTGGCATTAATTAAGATTTAAAAATTTACACACCACATTGGACAGATTGATTCTGTGACACTGAACACACTTATGGGCACACACACAGACACACAGGCATGGCCACATATACCTTCAACTACAAAGGCTCACCCAACCTTCCCACGCACACCTTGATGGTGTTTTATCACAGGATGCGGTCATCCGGATCTAAGCAGAGCAGAACATGTACTGTGCCTGTAGTGGAGCTAACCTGCATGCCTCTACAGTGGCATGACACATAGTAACACCCAGCAGGCCTGACAGACACTGGCCTGCTGCCATTTACAGCTTCACTGGATGCTGCTGAATACACAGTGAAACCCAGCCCCAAAACCCTGTGTCCTGTAAATGTTTGTTCCAATACTGTTGCTCATGATCTAATTAAGGCCTATGCACATTAATATAGTCCTGTCCACTAGTACAATGTTGATGAGTAACATTTTGGATAAGAAAAACTAAAAGACAAGAGGGGCAAAAGGTCTGGATTAAAAAGCACCGGCATATTACAATCCACTCTTGCCCCAAATGTTATTGCTTCTAAATCTAGAGGATAAAAATAAGTATGTTGTGCTTGTTGTTTCTAAAAGGGCTATATTTAAAACAGTGCTAATTTTTATTGAAGGGAATCCCCCTCATGTTTTCTTTAAAATAAAGGAGACTTAATGGTGCCTTTTCCTTCAAATAAGACAGGGTACCAGTTTAGCTTTCCAATGTCACAGATATGACGGCATATGAAGTGATGCCTTGAGAGCTTTATGTGTTACATCTAAAATCAACCATTGTTGCCAAAGTATTCTTAATTTGACACACCTATTCATTCATTTATAGTGTTGATATTGCACTACTGAAGTATTGCAACGATTAAACTGTAACTGTAGTGAATTAAATTTCATCTTCTCATCTGTGCCTGAAGCAATACGCACACACCCATCAAGAATCAATCAAGAATCCAGAATCCAGAACGTCATTATTTAATTTATTTAGTTATTATTTAATTGTCATTATATAACACAAGATTGCATAACGAAACACGAGCTGTAGTTCCCGAAGCTACACGCAACAATATAAAAGCAAAACTAATGAATAAATAATTATATCACAAAATAAAAAAACTTTTGAAATGAAGTGTGGAGGATAAATTGAGTAGCCTGAGGGGGAAAAAACTGCTCCATAGTCTGGTGGTACAGCGCAGATACTTCTGTATCTTTTGCCAGACAGCAGCAGGTTGAACAGGCTGTGGCTGTAGTGGGTGTGTCCTTTCAGTATCCTTTGGGCTCTTTGCAGACACCTCACCTCACTGATATCACTGATGCTCGGTAGATGTTCTGGGCGGTTTTAATCACCCGCTGCAGAGCC
This sequence comes from Hollardia meadi, assembly GCA_037974645.1. NCBI lineage: Eukaryota > Metazoa > Chordata > Actinopteri > Tetraodontiformes > Triacanthodidae > Hollardia > Hollardia meadi. Next base: position 11,302,134 of record JBBPCS010000283.1, read on the forward strand.
TTCCTGTCTCGGCCGTGCACAGCTGATGCCAGTTTGTGATGTTTCCAATCAGGGTGCTTTTATTGCTCCTCTCTAAAAATTAACATGAACTTGGTATGCAGAATTTTGCCTTCTTAAGTTTCCTTAAGAATTACAGTTTTGTTTTGTTTTGCTTTCTTTGTCAGAGTGGATATGTGTGAAGACCATGACAGATTCTTTGTGATGTTGATTCCCAGGAACATAAACTTGTTCCACCTCGGCTCCACTGATGTAGACAGAGGGTGTTTTTGTTTGGTTTGGTTTGGTGTTTTAAATGGAGTGCTGTTTTTGGTCTGAACACTTACCAAGGCCTTGGACTTTACTATATTATGTAAGAGAATCAGGCCCTGACATTAAATGAAAAGTGAAGGCCTCTTGACAACCCAGGAGTTAAGTCTGCATGTCTACAGTATTCTTGAAAACAGAAGCTGGTTCAAGTGAGCACTCTTGTCATCCAAATACTGCATGTGACACCTACACGCATGTGTGTACATAGAAATGATAAGTCGTGTCCTTAAAGGTTTGTGAAGCGATTCTAAAACATGGGATTCATGGTATGTTACACTGATGCAGAATAGCATGTGACAAGGTGAAGAAGAGGGTAGATAACTTTGACTATATAAAGAAACGTAAACATCACCAGGGAAATCTTAAGCTCACACTGCTATGTAAGAGGAGCAGGAGGAATATAATTCTAAGCAGAGAGAGTGTATTTTTAATGTGCATGTAAAATTATTTATTGAACATGACAGGAATAGTCCTGTGATGACAGCAATAAAAATCCTGTAAGAAACTACAACACATCTCAACTTTTATTTACATAAGTTACTTTGTCTTTCATTCTAGATATTTTGTGTTTGCTATCACTCTTGTGATAACTCTGTTACTTCCCAACAAAAACACACACAACAAACACACCTCTTAGCCCTGAAGCAAGTGGATCTCTTGAGGATTGTGCTCCCCTCTGGCCAGTTCAGGAGAGGCTCTAAGTGCTCTGTAATAGCCAGCAATCAGCACAGATGGATAGAAACCAACGTCTCGCCCTCAGGAAAGAAATATAAATAAATAAGATGAATAAATAAAAGCCCTGTGTCCTCACAACCACAGACTGCATTGGGCATGTGTTTTATAATGAATATAGATTGAGAGGTTGAAATATTTATGGTCCAGGGTTGGCGTGAGCTGGGGGGGAGGCTAATGGTGTGAAATTGCATCCCAGGTTGACAGAAATGAAAAAGGAAAATTCCTCTTGGTCCAGAAGCTTCGAAGGAAGCTTTTGGGATGCTCAACTGGGATTCTGTAAAGATGCTTTCAGCAAAAATACCTTTAGGATGATTTTTATTTTGTTTTTCTGGAGTCACAAAGAAAATCCTGGCTGAAGTAGCATTGTAAAACCATCTATTCTTGTTGTAAACAAAAACATCTGCATTTGTAAAGATTAAAGACTTCATAATCCATCCTCACGCCAATCACCCTTTACAAAATGCCTGAACACTTGGTTTCCCCTGAAGTGCCCTATACACCCCCATTACTGAATTTGCTTGTATGCAGCCTGCACCTAAGAGCCATAAACAGTTAAAGCCCTCTATTGGTCAGTGGAGAGGTGTCTGGGGACACAGGCTGACTAAGAACAGCCCAGGGGCCAGATGAAGAATAACTTAGTAGACTGCTGTAGAGAGAGAACATATTGTCCCTGACAAGAACAAACATTAGACTGATAAACAAGTGGCTCGGGGTGAGCAAGCGTTTTAGGGAAGCATGAGAGAGAGAGAGCACAAACTGTAAGCGGTAAGAGAGAGTCAGAGGAGATGAGCCGAGATGAGCACCGACTCCAAAAATAGTCACACTAAGGCCTCAGGAGAGCTTTGAGATTCATCGTTTGTCTTTTACATCGTTACCTGGGATCAGCCTCAACATGTTTTGTGTCAGTGTGTTTGTAAACACAGTGGTGTGTGTGTTGTGTGTCTAAAAGATTATTTTTGATGTTATGTATGTGCAGACCTACTAATATGGGACACGTAACCAGGGAAATGTCTATTGCTGCTTCAATTCAGTCTCAATTGAATTGTGAAACACTAGAAAGCATTGAGATATCCCTGGTTAACCCCTGGCTCACGAAGGCAACTGAAATGCAATGTTTATCACTACGATGCACACCAATTAAGCAGGCACAATAGAGATGAAAATGAGACCTAAGTCGACATTAACTACTTTTGCCCTGTAGCACTGAGATTGTCTATCAATAATAATGTGCAAGTCTTATAAAAGCGTCTCTCGGCTCCTCTGGCAATGATAAAGGAACACGTCATCTGAGATCTCTCTCGTCAGAGCTGCACTACTTGCGGCACTTTTGCTACTTTAGAGGCATAAAATCTTCTTGTCGTCATATTCCTGTTTTAACGTAAATATTTTGTCCTGCATTTGAGGGGTGGTTTCAAACTTAAGTGTTTTAAAGCGTTGTTTGGGGTTAGAGGCTTAGATGAGTGCTGGAGAATATTTGAAAGAGGCAACTTCTGGTGGCAGGCGGAATAAAAAAGTTGATAGTCTATTGGGAGGGTTTAATAATGAAACAAGAACATGTGGACTTGCTTGAGTTAAGTACACTTAGGAGTGCACTCAGAAGTGTTGTGGAAGAGATACTGGATGACAAGTTGGGACAAAGAGGTGCCATGGAAATGGTTAAAAACCTGCAGCTCTGAATCTGGCTCGATTCTCTGTTGATCAGGAAAACAGATTTCTTTTTATGGTAATTGAAAATATTAAATAATCATACAATTCCCATATACCTTATTAACAGACAGTTATAATGCAAAGACCTGTAACATTCAAACCCAGAGGCAGTTAACATGAATGTTTTCCATTACTAAGCACGAATTACTAAGTGCTGGTGTCTGAATGCTATGATGCTGCCAGGGTGAAAAAATACGTGTATTTCTGCTCTCAAGTGTGTATAAGTATAAGAATGTGTGTATTTGTGTGTAGCCTCTCCTTGCCATCAGGAGGTTTTAATAGAGTAGTATATTCCTTTGCATTTTACATGACTCTAGGGCACACTGCTCTCGCCTGTCTGCTCTGCTCAGATCAGATGCTCAAACTGGAGCACAGAATGGACTGCAGGTCTTTATACTATCCCGCTCTGTAATCTGTGTTGCCTCTATCTGTGTTTACAGGCATATGTGCATAGTTTACATACAAGATTAATTCCTACTATTGTACACAATTGTCAGGGTTATACTGGCTCTGCAACACTCTGTCTGATCAAAGTCTTCAATGATACAATCATTATGTGTCAGTACTGCACATACTTGCATGGATTGTGGTGTGTCAAACCAGAATTCAAATACACAAAATTAATTTCATCTAGGTGTGGGTGCATGAAACGATTTGGATCAATTCAAAAGTATGTCAAAAAACAATTTTATGCCATCCACCAGAGACTGACGTTAGCAGAGCAAAGCAATGTTCAGCAGCAGGCCACGGATTTCATTTTTTCTTTGGCAGTGACACATTCAACCATCCAGGTTGATATGTGTCTTTGTTTTCACAACACAGGAACAGGTCTATGAGGCCCTTTCTCTCACTTCCACTTTCCCACGCCCCTGTCGACTTTAGTAAATATACAGCCTTAAGTCTCTGAACTATTCATGGTGTTTCCTTTAGAAAAGCCAGACAAATCATTTATTACTCAATACTTTAACAAAGAATACATATCTATTTTCAACGCAGGTTCAGATCTTCAGGGTGTAACATTCATATCTTGGCATAACCACAAACACAGCTAGAAAAAAAAAAGAAATAAGTGGAAATTGTCACTGTTTTACAACACTTCTAATCTGTCCCCGAAGAGATAACTGAACGAGCAGAGCTGGCCTGACTGAATACCAAATAGCAAGTGAAATGCTTTATGATGCAAGTCAATGTCAAAACCATAAATATACATGCTTGGTCATAACTGACCTCAGACCACTTATCCTCAATAATCAGAGGTTAATCTATTAATAAAGCTATCATGAGCGATTATCTTGTACCTTACATTGCTAACACTGAAATTGGCCTGAACTACTGTAGCACGCAGGCTCGCTGAGCAATGACAGAGCAAGAAGAATGACTGACGTTGCCACACAAGAGCGCAGAAAACTGGACTGTATGATCAGACACAGTGGGGGAGAGAGGGAGAGAGAAGAAAGAGTGAGGGATGTAAGAGAGACCAGATGGAGAAAAACCACCAAGAGACAGAAAAAATGGACAGTGTGTTAATAAGAGAGACAATAAAGTTGAATACACTCATCAGTCTCTAATGGCAAATACTCTTAAGTCTTGTAAGGAACATTAGGGTGGAGAAAGTTATATTAGAGCTTACTTCATTTTATAGAAATGCCAATAGGGATCATAGATGTGTTTCCCCCATTTTCAGAGGCTCAAAAGTAATTGGACAACTGACTGACAAGCAGTTTCATGGCCAGGTGTGGCCTATTCCTTCGTTATTTCATGACAAATTAAGCAGATAAAAGGTTTGGAGTTGATTCCAAGTGTTGAACCTGCATTTGATAGCTGTTCAGTGGAACTTGAACAGGGGGGACTATGCATAAAAATGGCTGTAATTCCTAAATGGTTAATGCAATATTTCTGTTCAACCCCTTGAATTAAAGC
>JBBPCS010000283.1:11326122-11354110 GCA_037974645.1 Hollardia meadi
ATTTTGGTGTCCTGACAACATTACTGTTAAGTATAATGGCGGTCCAGCCATATACTAGGTTTCACCTAGTCTTGTTTAAATATTGTAATATATTATCACAGTTTGTTCGTTTTGAGCTCTAAATAGTCAATAATATTTGCCATTCTTGGGGAGATAATTGTTGCTTCCTCAGTAGCTGCTGGGCATATTTCTCATCAACTAAAACTGGCATACCACTGCAGGTGAGTTTACTTCAAGACTGTCACTGGCAGTGTAATGACAAACGTGGCCAAATGTCATGACACAGATACTGACAGAAATGTAGCTATCCCAAGAGGATCACTTTTTCCCATTAAGCACACATGCTCATTGAATATCGCCACCACAGTATTTTCATGTCTGCAAAACTTTCAATATTAAAATGTTTGGGTTGCATTGCTTCAGACTGATCAGTATAGATAACATTTTTCTCACTCTATCAGTACACGGTACCCATCAGCACTCTGAGTACTTGGTGGCTTTAACATCAATTAAAATCCCAGTGCCACTTGCTGAGCTGCACTGTGCACTGTCACATCGTGTTTTCTGACCTCACGGTGTGATGAGCTGTGACGAAAAGCTCCATAGTGTTTCTCTGCAACACATACTGTACATTGACAGACACACATGCACAAACGCAAAAACTCTTTCTCTTGCTGCGTGTAAACATGCAAAAATGTGTCTCTAATATACAGATATTATAATAACTGTTCTTGTGTACACACAGAGTTAAAGAGATTCATGCATGCCTGCACAAGCAAACACAATTACCGGATAATAAGCTTTGGCTGAGAAATCAAATAGAAAATGTCATTAAATACGATGAGAGAAGAGAGAGAGAGACTTGTGTGAGAGAAATCAACCATCATCATTTCCATCCGTCCGAGTACTCAGCTTCATTCTCCATGCCCTAACACATTGCCCAGTAAATAGACTGAGGCCAACAGCTCAACTCAATGCCACCACGTGTTATCCCAGAGTGTCTGCTTACGCCTCCCTAGGTCTAATCAGCTCTGACAAATCAAATATCTCTGGAGAGTTTACGCCACTTGGTTTGACTTGTCGGATGACTTCTAACTGCACAGCAGATTGCATGGCTTTGAGGTCAGTTACTTTTCCAGCAGTCACGTGATATCTGTTATGCATTACTCGTGTTGTTTTTCTCCTGATAGTTAAAGTAAATTATAAGGAAAAATTTGTCAAAAATTGGTTTGGCAAATATCCATCCATTCATCCACACATACATTTTGCTGCTTAGCTGCTTAACAGCTAATGCAGAAAAAGGGTTAAAGCTGATGATTTACCCTGAATCCCATATTTTTGTTTCTTACTTATTCGGTTTTTGAGGATTGCTTCATACCGATTGGGTAAGACTGAACTAAATGTTCAATCATCTAGTCAAAACATAAGAAGTAGTTCAGCATCATGTCTATCTGTGTGTGTTCGGTGATGCTCACTGCGTACTCTCACATACTCTTGCATGACAGCTAAAGTAGCTCCGTCTAATGGGACTGATGTTCCCTGCCATTTGCCTTCAGGGCTTTTCTTCATTCACTGAGTGTTCTTCTGTTTGTTTTTTTCTCCTTGAGGAAACATGACCAACAAAGCTTAGCTTTAGAGAGACCAAGGCCACTGATCTTAGTGTCTGTTTAGTGAGTTATCATGGCCCTGACAAAGTCTTCTGCCAGATAACACGTCATTCTGTAAAATACAGGTTGAAGCGAGGGTCAGGTGAAGTTGGTATTTAAATGATACCTCTCCTTTTGTAAAATGATGGAATGTGAGACTGCAGATTGGGGTACTTATTTCCTAAAAAGCACCACTTTAATGCCAGGATGTCCTGAATACCCTTTTTTTGGGGGGCTCCGGAGCTTTGGTGGTAATCAGTAGCAAATGTTAAAATATAATATGAAATAGCAACTACTTATATTAGTTGATATTTTCTAGGCAAAGTGGCCTAAGTGCATGCTTGTATTGTGTGTTGTATGCGGTAACGTTACTATTTAAATGGTGGATAAAAGCAGCTTTGTCATGGCAACTGGACAGCATTAGTTAAGCTAAGTTTGCTAGCTAATATAGTCTGGGTTTATTTATACTAACTTGCCTACCATACAGGCATGAGGTTGTTGTGCCACCTTGGTAGATCAGTTTCAAATCTGGCATAGTGCCTTTGTCATATCATCGCTCAATTTAAAGTGTTCCCACACAGAAAAGTTCGTCTGCATTTTGTTTTCCCTTTAACAGCCAAGGTGGACTGAAGTCTGACGTTCCCTGCTGTGAGTGAGAGGGACATCAGCCACCCAAGCTGAGATGGTATAAATCACCACATTTTAACAGTGCAGTTAAAATGTATATAATACAAGAATGTGCTGACAAGATGTATTTTGCAGTTAGCAAAAAACAAAACAAAAAAAGAATATCCAAATCCAAAAATTGTTAACCAAATACGAATATTCGGCTCCAGCCCTACTTCGTTGACGGCTCCCCAGTTCAAACACTGAAAACTTTTATTCCACAGTGGCAAAGAGGTGTGATTGACGATAGCTGCTGCTGAAAATTAAGCAAACCATATGATGTGCCATCAAAGTAAGAATTTGGAGCCCATTTAATCCAGTTCCACATCAGTTATTATGCAGTTTTCACATTCAAAAAGCAGAACTACCTTCCAAACTAAGATAGCCAGATCAAAATTCAAGAAAGCACACTTAACCATGGTTGGGTTTTAGCTGCACTGAAAGTAGCAGATATGCTGCGTGTTCAGCATGTTATCAAAACAAGCAAACAACATAAAATCCTCTTCACTGTCAGGTTGATTTCAATCTCTCTAGGGAAGCTATAGCCACTACTGTAAATTAAGAAGCACATATTCTTGAGAATTACTGATCTGCCTTTTTCTGTGTATGTCCTGACAGTATTTACTAAACTTTCATCCCACATTTCACACATGGGTTAGGTGGACTGAAGATTAGTTCCATTATATTTAAGAAAAGGCAACTCTACAGCAACTCACATCAAAACAATCTAGACAGATAAATAGCACTATAAACCAGAATATATGTATTTTTGACTATACTACTGTTTGATATGCATGTGTAATAATAACTTAATAACAGTATTGCATGGTCTACTTCTCAACATTGCATAAGGAATGGGGTGTGTGTGTGTGTGTGGGGGGGGGGTGCTTAAGCTGCAGCAGGAAGGGAAGGAACATCAGAGGCCTCAGGGTAACAACTACCTAATTGAATTACATTTTACTTCACTACTTTCCACAAACACTAAAAGGATTGGATGTTAAGAAAAAGATGGAAGAAAAAAGAAAATGAATAAAAACAGTTTTACCTGTCCATAGGCCATTTCAGAGCACTCTCTGTAAAGACAGATACAAAAGATATTTCTGAGTTATGTGCATTGCATGGTCTATTATACCTCTTGAACTCAAACTGACAATGAAAGTTTAAAAAAATATTCACTTCAAGTCCTGACATTTATTTTGAATGACATAACTCCAGCATTTGACTTCATCACCCCAATTTAACATCAGTCAGACAGTGAATCAGATGTATCCAAAAAATGCCTTAGGTAAATCTTTTGACTGCCAGTCCATGAGGAAATTTCAGACATCTGTACGGATTCTAAAATAAAATAATCCCAGTATCTGATAAACAACTAAATATTGTTATCTTTATATAGCTTTTTCCAAATGCAGCTAAATTGTGATCTCAATTTGGTTTGCAATGAAACATAATAATCACATTGTCCTTTCACCTTTTTTCTACTCTTCATTAACTTGCTCAGTTCTCCCCTGAATCATAATGACTTATACTAAAAATACAGCTTTTCAAAAGTTTGCTTCCTCCAGTTTTAAAATTTGTTTCAGTGGCCACATGGCTTTGGGACATTTCAGTGTGAGAGAAAACTACTGAATGCATTTCTGTGTTTGTGCCAGTGTATACTTGCATCAATTTATCAACATTGTGATGTGTGCATGCACAATAGTCACATGGCAGAACGTGCGATGTTAGGCAGTGAGCAATGTTTTCCAATAGTGATTACAATGTCCTGCTAGGTGGAAATAATAGCCAGCCTGGGATGCACATGGGAGTGGGGGGTCGTTTGGTCAGATTGGCCAACAAGTCAGGAACATAGTCTCTGATTGGTCGACAGGTTAAGCCAAAGGCATCATGGGATCAGAGGTTGCGTTAGACTTTCCTTGTAAAAGGGTTGTAAACATTCCATCATAATCCATTATTAACCATCATTGTAATTTTCATATTTTTAATGTTACTGAGATAGCCTATTTAATAGCCTAGCCTTTAGTTTTGAAAAACAACTTGATCACAACAACTTTTAATACGCAGAACAAACTTACAGATGATGCATTTATAAGGGCATAATGAGAAAAGATGAACAGAGACAAAGAGCATACGGTCACTTCATGTCAACACCACACGAAGCAGATGGATGACTTTTTTTTCCTGCAGTGACAGCGGAGCGCGTTAAAACACTGCAGCCATTGTGCCTAAACAGGCAAATATGAATGATGCCATTTTACAGAATTAGATCATCTAAATAATATAAACGCAATGTGGGATCTCTCGATCCTGCAATCACTCGCTTCATCGGAAGGAACTGCCGCAGCATGCGCTCTGTCTGACCGAGGAGTGCAGCTGCACTGCTCTGTGACCCTTAGTGGTCACAGACGCTCCAAGGCCTCCATTCCGTAGCTCTCCAACATACTGTCAGCACCCGGATAGCGAGATGCGTCGAGTACAGTGTCAAGGTCAGCGATGGTGCCCAAATGCTCCGAGGGGAATCTCTTTGTTTGAAAGATTTAGTTTCCTCCGCAATGTACAGCTGCTCTACATGTGGTTATTGACAGCGTTGTGTGTGAAACACTTAACGTTACAGTAGATCGTCCTCATTGTTCTAATCTGTCAAAATGATGGACGGCCTTCAGATTTTTCTGTCATTGTTAAAAGAAATTGTCACTGTCAAAAAGTAATTGACGGAAAATATTGGGTTAACGTGCCCCTTGCATTGGATTGCCAGTGGACGGCTAAAAACCATCCTAACAACAACAATAACTGTTTTCAATATGCAAAAATGGATTAATAACCACAAAAAACATTCAGTGTTGCATTCATCATTATGGATATACTGTATCTTGCAAAGTCTCCAAAAAGACACTGCAGTTCAAGGCTGGATTATAAAGCCTCTGGAAAGGATACAATTACACCAGAGCCAACACAAACAGGACAATGGTTTGCTTCTGGGCAAATAAAGTCTCTCACATGGATTGTTTTAGATATATTTAATGTTAGTGACGTTATGTCTTATATGACATCGTTGACCCCAGATTTAAATTCTATAGCCTCCAGTATGTCAGATTTTTTCTTTATCAGTTTTGACGAATGGTGATGGGCAGAGTTGCGCATGCAGCTCAGCTAGAAAAGCTTGACTTGACTTTTTGCCTAACCATCCTTGTAAGATTATCCCAGCTCATAGAGTTAACATTATTGATGTGGCAAATACAAAAAGCAAGACGGAACTCTATTTCTGTATCAATTAGATCTCCTGTTTAGGAGTAAGTTACAGCAACAATGGATAAAGTAAATTAAATAAATTAAAGACTTTGTACGATATTGTTAAAACAAAGTCAAGTCATGAAATGGCTGCATCATTTGTGATGGTACTGCTGGGGTGTGTCTATTATCAGTCAGTGGTAGACAAATGGAAGTCTTTTTCTCATAGTGTTCAAGCACTCATTAAAACAGTGACTAACATCATAGGAGTGCTGTGTGCAGTACGCCTCAGAGAGTAGTAGCATTTAAGAATAATATGCTCAGAGTTCTTGAGCATCAGTGATTTGGTTCCTGTGTATATGTATTCAAATTGGACTAACACACACATATTATGCATGTTTTCTTTTACTTACTGACCGGTTTCAGTAACTTTATTTCAGAATGCATGAATAGCCCACGAAATACTGTTCAGTGCTCATTCGTTTTTCAACGTAAAGACATCTAATATTTTGTTTTGCCTGATGTACTGACAACATACTAGCTTGTGACCTCATGGCAAATTTTTAATTTTGTGTAGCATTACAGCCCTGTAAGACACATACATACGTCACCAGCCCTTCTTCCTATTATAGATTAGTATGTTGTGTATGCTATCTGTCTGTGAGAAAGTGCTGACAGAAGTTGCCCTAGGAAATTGATGTAATCACACACAAATGGTGCATAACTGTGTCCAATTTCACATGCTTTGTTGCTGCTTATGGCTACCCTGCTCTGACCTCTAACCCCTCCAGCAACCAGACACTGGTTGTTGTGGTACAACGCTATGGCAACAACACTCCAGCCAAATCAAAAGCAGATACTGTCTTATAAAAAAATCATGAGCAATGAAATTCGACTTTATGAGAAAGACAAATGACCTAACAAGGAAAACATGCTTACTAGTTTAAGAACTGATTGCACAATACTGGCATGTACATCTAGATTGTTCTATTTTGTAGAGTGAATGGTTTCACATTATTTAACTGAAAAAACACCAATAAAACCTAAGACATAATGTCAAATTTCTCAAAACCAAACCAGAGCTGAAGAGAATGGTTTGTAAAGGAATACAAAGGAAAAGGTTCTAAAAGTTGTTGTTTTTTTTAAATTCTGTCCATCTTTCCCTTCGCAGCTCTTTGCACAAAAAAAGAAAAACTTTTCTTTTTCACAACAAATAAAGAGAAAAGAGAACGAAGGGTAAACAAACTGAGCACTGGAGAAACTGCCACTTGTTAAAAGAGCTTAAGCTGGCAAATTAGTTTTGGGGTCAGACCATCACTCTGTTCCATTGTCTGCCATGACACCAGTTCGTCATGCCTCTGAAGAGAAAATCAAATAAAACAATAGCAGCGTAACAGGAAAGATCAGTCTATGTTTAAGTAAATCCTCGTGACGGCCATTGTAGGAGTCATGGATGGGTAGCCATGAGAGTGTTTAGTAAAGGAAGTGGCTCAGAGAGATGTCCAGCAGTGTGCTGCTTACACAAGGTCTTAGTTATCACACTCAGTTAGACAGTAAAAAACGTTTAACAGATAAGGAAGTTTCAACTTCAAGGAGAAAATGGACACATATAGTAATAGTTTCTAAGCCTTTGGAAATTTCACTTCACACTGGTACAACATTCTTTTATCCGTCATTGCTGAAAATGGTTTTGCCTTGCTATCTTATTTTTAAAGTCATCTCAGGGTACAGCAACCAAGAGCATGAACTGGAAAAACCTGGGGGTGACAGCACCAAGAAGCAGAATATCTATACAATACTAGTAGATTTCGTGAATGACAACTAATCATTTACTGACCAGTTAGTCAACTACTTATTATTTGTTCATTGTAAATTGAGAAGTTGCCAGCTGCAATTTAAAGTCTTAACTCTTCCTAACTTTGGGATAATTCATGTTCACAGTACTGTTGTGGCTGCCCAGCTTAATAGGAATGTCCATTCAATTCTTATACCAAGCTTAGCCACAAGACTGCATTGGCCCTTTCCAGTGTCCTCACACACATACGTATACACACAGACCAAAGCTTACATACACCTAATTCAGTTACTCATGCACCCCTTAACCAACCGCCCCCACACTCTCTCTCACACACACAAACACGCACTGACTTTTGTTCTTCTGCCCTTACTGTGTGCATGTCCAGTGGCAGGCCCGAGTCTGCAGTCTGTAATTGCTGCTTCTGTGGCATGGACAGACAGGCGGACTGGGGATTGGAGATGACACGCACCCATTATTAGTGGACCAAGTGCTGTTTTTGCAATTACTGAGAGTTTGGCTGAGCACACTGAATCAGACTCTGGGAGTCTCTATTCAGGAGCCATTTCAACTCCAACTGGCTGCACAGCTTCTGTTGACCACAGCCTCGCTGGGCTGGGCCTCTCTATTAACCTGAAAAATTGCTTCTGGTGGAGTTTGGACAGGATAAGTGAATCAGGTCTTCACTTTTTTAAATGTCTGAATCAAGAGTCCAACAATCCACATGTCTTTTTTTTTTCCTCCGGCAGCACTCAGGTGACCGAGGCAGGCAAGATAAACAAAGTGGTGAAAAAGGTTGCCTGGCTGTTGCAGGGCTTAATGTGGACAGCCTGGAGGCAGAGCAGAAAGGAAGAAGAGGGCCAAACTGAACATTGTCAGCATCTGTCACATCTCTTCAAAGTGACACAGCAAGCATCAATGTGGAGTGATTTAACAGCCACTACAATAGGACAGTACTGAAGCAGGGTGTCTACACCACCTATAAGATGATCCTGGACTACTTTTCATGTTAATATGTGCTGGGATAACCCCACATAATAGCTTGCTTTTATGTCTAAAACCATACTTTGTGGCAAGAGGTGGTATGCTGGACCAGTGGTTAGCAATGTTGCCTCAGCAAGAATGTTCTGAGTATGAACCTACAGCTGGGAGGCCTGTCTGTGTGGAGTTTTTCAGTGGTCTGTCAATAAGTGTTACCAATTGAGATTAGATTAGATTAGAATCAACTTAATTGTCATTGTGCAGAGTACAAGTACAGAGACAACGAAATGCAGTTAGCATCTAACCAGGAGTGCAAGAAGCAGTAAGTGCGGAGTATGTACATATATACAGTGGAATATACTGTATATAAATAGCATATGTGCAGTATGGACAGAATATTTTATATACAGTAGGAGTCTATGAACATGAGCAACAATTGCAGTAGGTAGTGCGATATGAATATGGTAAGTATGTGTAAGAGATGTGCTACTTACCACATTTAAAGTCGAGCTGAAATGAAAAATGTCTTTTTAACCCTTTTAGATCATATTCACAGTCACATAGTGCCCCTATTTACCAATATAAGCCAAAGAATTACAAAAAACACATTTGTGTTTTTTATATCAAAATCAGATCATTATTTTTCTTCAAAGAAAACTAAATGTTACACAAGTTTTCTTACATAAGCTGGCACTAAGCATTTTCAACCAATAATATCACGACATCCACCCAACAATCAATCTTCAACTAAGAGCTAGCTTAAATATTTCATATTTCAGAACGACGCAGCCGGAGCAGCATGTGTGGGGGGGGCATTACTGAACAAAAACAAAACTTTATTCACTGATTTGGGTGAAACTAGATCATATTTTATAAGTCTTTCTCTTTCAGAGCAATGGCATTTTCTTGTGAATGCAATAAATTGTTGACAAAAGTCAGGATTGCAAGTATTTTTTTCTAAATACATATAAAATTCTAAGAATTTCTTCCAAGGTGTAACAAAGGCCATTCAAGCCACACTGCAGGACAGAATATATGCCTGTAAGTAAAAAAGGTAACTGAACAATCAACACACATATTGTGCAGCTCTGTATTCTCAGGTAGAGGAGGATGTCTAGACATACATATTAGTTCGGCCCAGCAGCTCAGTAAGAGAGGGGGGCTGACTCGGAGCCAGCCAGCCGCTCAGGCGTGAGGAGGGTTTGAACCTAGCTGAGCCTATACGGCCCGGTGCTGGGGCTGAGGTTGTGGTTGTTGTGCCGGCAGCCAGTGGCTGCTGCGTACCTGCAATCTTCCTGATGATAATACAACATGGCAGCCCCGAGGGCAGAGCCCATACAACTTTCTCAGCCCTCTCTGAGTAATTGGTGACCCCTGAACCTGCCCTTCGCATAAAGGGAGGAAGGGGAGGGGAAAGGGGAGACAAGGGGAGACAGGACAAGGGATAGTCAACGGAGACACTAGAAAAGGGGAGACGGGGTCATAAAGAGGAAAAGAAGACAGAGGGCAGGAGAGAGAAAAATCAAGGAGACGCGAGCTGGGAGGAAAAGGTTAATCTCTTTTACTGTGGGTAGTCTGAAAGTTCAACAAAGACAGAAAAAGTCTGCAATCCAGTTGTGTTCATCACACATTGGGGGCAAATGGAGAGACCCTTCACCTCCAGTCTGTCCCTTTAACTACATATTCTCTGATTACATTTCAAACAATATTTGAGAATTTTATAGTTGTATTCCACCGTTTATCGGTACAATCAAAAGAACTATTTATTATTTTAAAATAGTGACATAAAAACATATGCTAAACAAAAAATTTTCTTCTAGTTTTACCAGATACATTTTGGAGGGATTTTACCTGCTAGTTGCTACCTGAATTATATTGTTAGCAGGGGTGGAAGTAACGAATTACATGTACTCAAGTTACTGTAATCAAGTCATTTTTTTGTCTACTTGTACTTTATTTTTTTAAATCAGTAATTGTACTTTTACTGAAGGACTTTTTCTAACAAGTATCGTACTTCACTTGATTTCAAGGTGAATCTGCCCTAAAATTTAGAATGATGTCATTATAGGTTAAGGTTAGCATTAATAGGTAAATGGGGATTAGTAGGTAAATGCGGACACTTAAAAAGTGGCCGCATTTACCGCACCACTCGGTGAGCACGCTAAGTGACACATATCAAACACACCCCGATGTTATGTGATTAACAGGTGAGGCCAGTTTGGCAACATGCTAAATGCTAAAATGCTCACGGCGGATCCTCAGCGGTGATTTCTAAATTTGCTACATTGCTTATGAACTTCTACCTTCAGTGAGGTGTGTGAGGACTTTTTGCTCTTTCTATTTCTATCAATGCTGTGACAGCAGAGCCTCTTTTAGCTCAAAAAGTTTGAAAACTTTGAGAAGCACAGTGGTACAGAGAGGCTAAATGGACTGGTTATAGTGGGAAAGTGGACTGTTTATTATATGCACTGACATCTGGTCAAGCAAACAAGTTGTACCCATTTCACTTCCTCCCATTGTGCAAAAATGAAGCCAAAATATCCCCACTGCCATCTTGCGCTGGTGACACCATTTGGAGACAGAGTCGGCGCAGTAGTGATGGGGCAGCAGAGCCGCAGTCTCAAGTTACCGCCCATACACGCGCCTGCCCAATCACAAACACATCTCAGCTGTCAATCATGATGCTTCACCCCGTTTTGATATCATCAAATAACTAATTAAAATCTAACTGATCAGAAAAATTAACACTTGAACATACATCAGCATGATAAGAACTACCTAAAATGACAGAAAAAATTTATTTGACGTGTACTTTGAGATTTTTTTTTTGGCCCATGTCCTACCTAATATCATTGAGGGGGAGGAGTTAATGACCTATACTGCAGCTCACCACCAGGGGGTGATCAAGATGTTTTGGCTTCACTTTTGGGGAGCTCTCATGTCATCCATCTTTATATATAGTTAATGGCTGCACCAAGAACAGATTGAGGGTGGACAAGGCTCACGGATCGACATTCAGACAGATGAGTACATCCACTAGTAACATAGCCTTGTGTGCGTGTGCTGTGCAGTGTGTAAAACTGTGTAGTGCTCTTTGCAGCACGATGGCAGTTATTTAATTTCTGTATATGGCTTTTTGCACTTACCGCAGTGTCCATAGATGGGTTTTTTTAATTTGTGGTCATGTGTTTAATTGGTTCAGTGCTCAGTTTTGTACTCTTTTAGGGTTAACTGTAGGGAGGCTAAACAGCGGAAGGCTGATAATCAGTGGTATGGACAGGCTGCAAAATTTGTCTAAACAAAAGGTTTATTGTCGGTTTAGACGTAAGGGCTTGGTGCCTTAAAAACCAATCACCTTTTTTTCTGTTATTTGAGAGAGAGAGAGAGAGAGAGAGAGAGAGAGAGAGAGAGAGAATATTGACCAATATAACGATATCAGAATTTTTTTTACTCGCCAATATCAGTATCGGCCCCAAAAATCCAGTATTGGTCGGCCTTTAATTTTACTGATAAACACCGATTTGCTCTTGAAAGCAACAATTAACACAACACCATAGATTTCATTATACAGTGCAGTCAAATAGTACTGAGATGCTCTTTGTTCTTAGAGCTTTTTATGCTCCCTCTATGTTCCCCATCTCTATCTTTCCTCATCTTACATATTAGTCTGTTCCACTGCATTCATTGCTCCAGCTCTGTCTGTGTGGGTTTTTCTATGCAGTATGAATCCATTTGTCTCCACTGACGGAAAATAATTGCAAAGCAAACAAATCATCTCTGCCACATTGAGCAGGACTCTACTCCTGGGGCTTAGCAGCTAGATAACTACAGGAATGAAAGACAGACCGACACGGAGAGGAACAAAGAGAGAACAGAGGGAGAGGAAAAGAGGAAGATGGAATGAAGTGGTTTGGCATTTGCATTATATGTGCAGAGTGTTAAAACGAGTTATGTTAGAGAAACTGATGCAGTTGGATTGAAAGTGACGACTTTTGGGAGGGCAGAGGGAGAGGGGTAGAGAGGCAGAGACCTCAGTAAAAGTGTGCCAAATGGAAACTCACTCCAGGAACATAAGGAGGAGACATCTGAGAACACACTGCCTTGGAAAGAAGATAATTATAGCATGATTCAAAATAGCCTTTACAAAAACAAAGCCTATGAATATCATCAACTGTTGCACTACGTTTTTGTGACAATATTATAAGCAACAGGTTCCATTGATGAGGCAATAAAATGCCTTGGAAATGGAGATGTTGCTGAAGTTTTATGAGATAATATATCAGGGTTTCTTTAAGCAACAATCAAAGTTAAAGTTTGGTGGAAAAAAGAAATGATTAGTTATTACATTTATGAAGAATTTACCTCTCAAAAACTCAGCTAATCTTCTTTATCAGAATTCTGTGGTTGTGGTCAGATTAGATTGACAGTGGTCTGGCAACATCAGCACACACCCTCCAACTTTCACCAGAGATTAGTGTTTTGATGAACAGACGATGTGTGTGCTGATAATCACTGCACTGTGTGTATGTGATACCTTGTTCTGGAGTATATAAAGGTGAACTGGTAGTAACGCACATCCAAAACTGCCTGTCTGCATGTGTGTATCCAGACTTTCACCCCCTACAACAAAGGTTTAAAAGGTTAAAGGAAAATCTGCAAGTTTTTATCAAGTGATCAAAAGATAAGGTGTTGCCACTACAAATACTTCCAGCATAGCTTTCCAAAGACTTGAGGTTTAAAAGGCAGAAACTTTCAGAGTTTGCCTTTCATAGTATGCTAACACAAAGAGGCATTTATGCTACTGCAACAGACCCAAACTTAATGTAGGCTTTCAAAGGGACATTATCACGGCTTAAGTAGGCTATGAAATGGTTAAAATTTCAATCTACAACTTTTATGGTTAACATGATCCAGTTTTGTGGGATATATCAGGAACATTAGGAACCACAATATGAGACTTTTATTAACATTAATGAAAATGCCTAACAGTTATTGGTTATTTGTGTTGGATTCGATTAGTTCAACGATACATGGTTTCATAAAGACTATGTTTCCCCACCTACTGCAGACTTGCATTAAGCCCATTGTCGACATAAAACCTGCTCCGAGCATATGACCAGTCTACAAGGTCAATAACCACTTTGGCTTCCTTGTTAAGTGCATGAATTGCGTAACATAGACTATGAAGTCTCCGTATACTGTAGATAATTATGGTATAGATTAGGGACATGAATCGTGCTCTGGCTTAATAATACACTACACACATTAGTTCAAGCACAGGTCAGTGTGCTTTAGAAACAGATAGCAGATGGACTGTGGGGTTAGGAGAGGTTGCACGCAATACAGTCCCCAGTAGATATTATTGATAGACTGCTGTGCATCCTCTGCTCCAGCTGTAACAATTGGGTAAGCTGGAGGATGCAGGTGGTGCAGATGGATTATGCTAGACAGACCTAAATAAACAGATGCCACACACTATAGCGCAATCATGGATTATATTTATGTCTGTCATTATCATTACCCCATTGGTCGTCATGGTGCACATGACCAAACATGGTTTCTCATTTGTGTGCCTAATAGTTTGGTCTATATAACATTTTAAAAAAAAGAGACATCATTGTAAAAAAAAAAATAGTTAATTTGTTCTTAATGATTTGCCTGGAGTAATATGTCAGCCCTGTGATGAACTGGCGACCTTTCAAGGGTGTACCCCGCTTCTCGCCCGATGTCAGCTGGGACAGGCTCTGTGTGTGTCACTGCTGCCTGTTTAGCTTGATCTCATGTATGATTCATATTTATATTTTTCAGGAGTACATATCGCTCTTTTCATTTGTCACATACAAAAAGCCACCTTGGATAATAGCCTAAAACTGGAAAATAAATAAATAAACCACAAAAAGGTGTGATGGCACCTTTTTAACAATTAGACAACACTATATTCTTGTAACATTAACAAGGTTATTACTTTTGTAGCGCACAATTTCAAAAATCAACCCTAACATTTCTTCAATAAACCTTTCCTTACTGGTGCAACTAATAACTTTTAGAATGGCTGAATTCCATTAGGCTGTGAGTCACAAACCCCAGGTATTGTGCACACTGACTTACTGGTAGCTGCATCTAAATGGTACTAAGTGCCTCGTTAGTGTTATTAGTTACACCTGTGCTATCATAAAAAATGGCTTCTGTGAGAAATACGCAGGTATATTAAACAAGATGCTGTTCACCAGGCTAAACTATAAAACGACTGCCAGTGCAACAACTACCATGCTATTTTACACATAAATGCCAGTACACATGTTTACAACAAGCTCGCCTTCCATACAATTTAACATAAATCGTTTAGTGTCAAATGAGTAGCTCCAAGTGTTAGTGTACTGGAGCTGGAAGGGTGGGTAAGCAAAACACCTTTTCTTTACCTTGTAGCTCCTCTCGTTTTCATGCTAGCCATGCTGGCAGAATATTCAGGGACTATTTGACTCATTGACGGTAAATGGGTGGAGAAAGAAGAAGCCACAGCTCTTAATAAAAAGTGCTCAGTTGAGGAGCCTACCTTCGGGGTGATTTGCTGAAGGAAAGAAAGGCGAGTGTCACCTGTATGTGTCAAGCAGAAACCTAGCACTGAGCGTTGCTGGGCTCTTCTCACACAAAAACTAAATTCAGTAACTTAGCCTACTGTCGTCTTGTCCCCGATAGAACGGTCGGGTGTGTCCGACTAGCTCATATCAATGATTTATTTCAAGCCTATTAGCAAAACAAATCGACAGTCAACTCGGAGCTAACTGTTGACAAGGACAACAAAATAAACGCACCTGTCGTTCTCTTGAGGCGCAAGGATACAGCACGCTCCTGGGTGGGCAGAAGCCCTACATTGTAATAAAAATTAAAACGTGTTCTTCCGCCGGATAAATTCTAGCAGCAGCACCTTGACCCCGAACCTAAACGTGTTGTTTATGCGGACCTCTGAGAACTACTTCAACTTTTCACTTGAGACTTAAGTTCTGTAAAAAAAAAACCAAAAAAAAACAACAAATTCTCAAAATTGGCGTGTCACAAAAGACTCAATGTGTTTGTTTAAAAAAATAAAAAAAATACATGAATTCATAAAGAGTAAAAACGCCTTTCACCATCTAATACTAATTAGACCTGCAATGCACAACGTTGACTTTAATAAAGTTGGCATAGTCTGTCATTACATGTTCTCTGGCGCCCTCTGATGATCAGAGGCTACAACAGTCTCTCAAAACAAGGTTTGAGATGTAAAGTGTAAAATAAGTAGGGTGTATTTTAAACTGTAATATTAATCTGTAATACTCTAAATTTAAAAATATAAGGACATGTGTCACAAATATTTAATATATGTTTTTCATGAATTACATACAGACAAGCAATAATTTCTACTGTTCCACAGATGGCACAGCTAATCCAAGCTTAATTGTGGTGCTCAATGCTGATACATATCCAGACATTTTTTGACTGTAGCACTTAAGCCTTGTGTAATGCATAAAATGTGGTTAAAACATATCCTTTGGAATGTAAAAAACAAAAAACAAAAAAACAACAGTCAAATCTGCATGAAAATACATTTTATGCAGCTGCCATGTGAAATTGTAACCTAGAATCACAATATTCAAATAAGTGCATACCATTATTTTTGACCATCTAAACATAAAACCACTGAGGCTGAACTCATTTACTTCCCAGTGGTTCAATTTTTACTTAAAACAAGTTAAATGCAGCTGCAAAACAATGTTGACCAAAACTCTGCTTACAGGCCAGAATTAAATTTGTTGCCTGATGCAAAAAAGCCTTTTCACATCCTTCGAGGAAGCACTGAAATCTCTTTAGGTATACTGCTGATTTTAGTACAGCTCCTGCCATGGATGCGGGACCATCCATCATCACCACTCTCCCAGTGGTATGCTGGGATCTTTATTGTCCTGTAATGCGTCTAGACATTTCGCAGCAGCCAGTGGGGAGGTGAGATGCCAGACTGGGAGAAGTAGTTCCACCACCATGGTTTCTCCTGCCGCTCTATCCCTCCTTCACCTATGTCTGTCTCGCTGTAGCGCTCGAACTGATTGTAGGGGTCGAATCGATCCCACGTGTCCACTGTGGGGAAGAGGTGGTCATCGATATCAGGCTCCACGGGAATCTGGATGTAGGACAAGGGAAAGGGTAAGAGAAGAGAAGAGATAATGAGTGACCATCTCACAAAGCACCTCTACCTTTGCACAATCTGCCTTTTAACTTAAGGCCATTGAAGGGTGAAAAATGCTCCCACTGGGAATCGTTGAAGGACGGAGGGGGGCTGAGTGTGATTGATTCTTTATAAACAGTGCATCATGTCGGGTGTAATGATTGAAACTGTATGTATGTTTGGATCTATGATTGAAATTACTATTTATTGTATTTCAAAGTTATTTTTGTATTAATTTTTAGTGTTGATCTTTCCAGGGACTGCAGATGGAAATAGGCTTGTTGCTAAATCTGGTCCAACACATCTCTTCTCCTTGCAAGAGATTAATTTTTTTTGTATGTGGTCCTTGACAAATAAATGCATTGAACTAAAACTAAACCATTGGTTGAACAGGATAATGAAGATAAAGATCCAACCTTTGCCAGGACAAAGTCGACACGTCCAGCCTTGTTCATGTTGTGAGGCAGATAAACCCTCTTGCTGACCCTGGAGAAACCCTTGGCAGTGGCTGTCAGGATGTGAGTACCAGGGTTTAGCAGCCGCCAGTAGTCTCCATCTTCAGCTGGAGGGGAGGGGAAGAGAGGGAAGAGGAGAAAGAGAGCAGGGTAATACAGTCAACGTGTCAGAGAGGTGGTGAAAGAAAAGCACAGTAGAATGAACAAGAGTGAAAACAAAAGGGGAGAAGGTGAAGTCTACAGCCGCTAGCAGTGGCAATCCATCTAATAGTTTTCGAGACATTTCACACAAAACCACAAATGTCAAATGTGTGGTGAAACGTCAGGGGATCACCAAAGTCATGAGGATTCATCATCAGGGGACTATGAATATCTATACAAAGTTTCATGATGATAGTTGTTGAGATATTTCAGGATTATTGTGGTGTTGGACCGACTCACCAACCTTGCCATCCCAACAGCCACGCTCCTAGCATGGCCAAAAATGTTTAATATTGAGATTACCTTTGTAAAACATGCCTCGTTGCCACACCTAACACCAACTTCCTGAAGGCTACAATTAACAGCAACATAACATTAATTGACATCAAAAGTTAGATATAAAGTTGAAAAATATGTAACGTTGTTGTATTGTGTTTACCTGTGGTGACGTCTTTCCTAATGCCTCTGACAGAGACGGTTGCACCTTTTATCCCATTTCCATCAGTATCTTTAACCACTCCCTTTATCCCTCGATGGACCTGTTCAGAAAAACAATGGAAAGCCATATTATTTCCTTGTCTGCCAAGTACTTTTGCTCCAGGTCAAGTGTTTCGCCCACCAACATGCACTGTTTGTATAGTTTCTATGCCCATAGGCACATATTTCACATCCTTTCTGTCCTTTCTTGTCTTTAAAACCTGCTTGCTGCAAGTGTTCTACCAGCAAAGTCGACTTGACAAGTGGCTTTCATTTCACACTTTCATTGTTAATTATTCGTCCTTCCACTATCAGTGAAACTAAATAATGCACTGCACAAATATGTACATTGTACAAACATGTACAAACTGCTCATTTCTTTTTCAGTTTCGGAAGCCTTTCTTAACACTTACAGACTCCATAAAACTGAGCAGAGCTTCTTTATTCCTCTTCCATTCTGGGTAAAGCTCGACCTCTGAGGGGAATTTGTCACAGCCGAGCTCCACAGTGATCTCCAGACAATTAGTGTGCAAGTAGTTGAAGTCTGACATACCTGCAACAGACACATGTACATAATGAGTCATAATGAGTAAATAAAAATATAATGTGTATAATGGTTCTCTCTGTAGTTTGAAAAGTGCTCTATCTCACCACCAGCAAAACTGTACCACAGTGCGCCATTGATGATGCCCCTAGTTCGGTAAAAGGAAGCTCCACACCTGTCTGTGTCATTGTTTGACATGGTGTCATGGTTGTCTGCGTAGGTGCGAGCCAGCTGCTTGAACACCTGAGCATGGAGAGGTTATTAAGCTAAATGTGTGGTGACAGAAACAAACCTTTTCAGCAACCTTCAATATATCTATCCGTCAGTTCAGACGGACGCTTCCATCCATCCCTACCTGCTCATCAGGAGTGGGTGAGAACATCCTCTCCTCATGCAGGTCTCTAGAGAAGTCAAAGGGATAGGAGATCACCAGCTCCCCGCCGTGGAGGCTGGCAGACTGGACGAAGGGCAGTGACCTGATCCACTTCATCACTGCATAGGTCTCTGGTGCCACCTACAGCCCAAAGATAGGGTTGTAATGTTTTGAGATTTAGGCTGAAATACCAGTAAATTTAAGTCTCCATAAAGCTGATCAAAACTATCCCCTTACTTTGCTGAACCAGTATGCGTCAGGGATTGGGATGTGGTCAATGCGGTAGTGCCTGCTACGGCGGTTCCGGTAGAAAATGGAGGTGAGGTCTGGAAAATTTCGGTTGAGGTCGATATTCTGGGCATTGGTCCGTCCACTGGTCCAACCATTCAACAAGTGACCCTGAAACATTTTTGTCCAAACAGCTATTAAAACGTTTTAGAAAGTGTGACATTATTTAGATCGATGACAACAATGGTGATATAGATGATGGTGTACAGACATTAGTAGGAGCAGTGATTATGAGGAGAAAATTATGAGAAAATCATATGAATATTAGACATAAGTACAAGAAGGATCATGTTAGACTATCTGTTAATTCTGTTGTTAACATGTAGACAAGACCATATATCCGTCATGAGAAAAAGTAGCAAATGGAATTACAAGAGGAAACCAATCCTCTTTGCATTTAATCTATCTGATCTATCCATCCAAACAATCAAAAAAGGACTGTTGGATTACGCAAACTGTTGCATATCATTACATATTATAAACATATATGTATGGATGTATATGTTGCCATATACATTTTAAATATGGGAACAGTTTGAGGTATCAATTTACTCTTTGATACACATGCAATATACATAATATGAATACATTCAAAATAGTTTTGCCGACATAATAACTTTGAAATGTGATCATATTGATAAAATGTGCAATATGCTGCACACTTTCATTAATGTTTCAACCATGTATGTACAGTATAGCGAATCACTAAAAGCAGTGCAATCAGTCTGTCTACAACCCATGCATATGAAATGTCTCTCTGGGAGTATGGCTGTGTGTAATATTTCTAGATATTACATTTTACATGGCACTTTACATACATGGACATGATCTTCATAGTGGACATCACTATGAGTCCTGCATGACATACACATGATCAGTCTATAGCGCACTTGCATGCAGCACTTGTTAGAGGCACAGTGACACGGCCTGAGACATACAGTAAGTGTATAAATACACGACCAAAGGCTGTGTAAGTATTGTTATACTGAGCATTAAAAGGTTCAAGGGATGCCAGTGTACAAGTCTACAGTTGTTACACAAACTAGTGATTATTAGTGTTGAATTAGTACAGAATAGGGTGACAGATAGAAGGTGGAAGGCTTGAGTACTCTTTCTTGCACCTAATTTAGCAACTGAACCAGGATACCAGGACACAGTTGTTAAATTGAATAGCTTCCCCCAAAATCACTTATCACTGCTTGTCTTATTGAGTAAATTATATTCTATGAATCCTAATACCATGATGCTGAAGTATCCTTCGGAAAAAACAAAATATGCTCTTTTTCTAGATATTTATAAAAGTGACTGCCTTGTGTTGACCAAATTCACAGCCACAGCATTGTCATAATGTTGCTCCATGGTGTCCCATTTGACAAACCACAAACAGTGTGGTACAAACCCTCTGCATTAGCAAAGCTCAAATGCCCCCAGCAGAGTAGCTCATGCCTCCATCTACAGACCTCAAGCTGTACAGACTGAACAGACAGTGAACTGAGAGCGGATAATGGCGGTTTGTCTTTTTTTTTTTCTGTTAACAATATTTACTTCCTGGTTGCTGAGCTCCGGATCATTGCTATCCTCTACCTCTGCGGCGGCCAGCTCATAGCCATCTGGATTCATGGAGGCCAGAATATGGATGCGGGTGGTATTGATGAGGGTCTGAATACGTTGGTTCCCCAGAATGTACTCCGAACACAGGTACTGGGCCATGTAGATGAGCAGCTGGCGGCCCAGCACTTCGTTGCCGTGCATGTTGCCCACCAGCTTGATCTCTGGCTCCACTATGGTTTACAGACAGACACAAACATTGTTCAAACTGCATTAATGGATTAATGGATTTTTTGGCCATTTAGGGACAAGCTGTAACCACAATAGTCTTCTTTTAAAAAGTTGCTGCTACAAACGTGCTACCAAACAGTTGCCTATTTATACTGCCAGCCAACACGTAGTAACATTAGCATTCCTTTGGAGTTGTGTTTGTGTCCGCCAATATAAGTCCAATAAACACTCTCCTTTTAGCTCTGTTTTGGTCTCCATCAACTCCTGAGCAGAATATTTGGCTCAGAAACACGTCGGAGAAAAGGAAATGGTGTCACAAGGAAGATATTTGGAATTTAGAAGGAAGAGATAGGGAGAGACGCAAAAAGTTAAAGCTGTTCTTATTAACATTTTTGTACTGCATACAATTACTATGTGTACCATAGAAGGTGTCACCTGACTGCAGTTCCTCTCAGCTCTACTGAGGTTTTTTAGCATCTTTCAGCTCATTGTTTTAGTTTCACTTTGCCTGCAACTTTTCTGTTTCGGTTCACTCTCTGGATAAACCCACTGTACACAACACCAGCCTAGCACCAAAGGGAGCCGTGTCCATAAGTATGGCTCCAAATGAATGCTAATGTTGTTCAGTCTCTGTTGGGTGTGTAAATAAGCAACTGCTACCTACCTACACCTAACATTTTAGGTGATATCATGTTAATCTTTACAGTTTGTTTCCACTGCCCCCAAGTGGCCAAAAATCAGTTAATGCAGGTTTTAAGATGGGCATTAATTCTCGGTAAGCAGAGAGATGAGGAAGACAATGGGGGAAATGTTTAGTTACACAACAGGAAGAACTGAATGAATCAGAATAACTTAATCACAAGGATACATATACCACAATAGTAGCCAAACATTATCACACAATTAATTTATGGTGCTCTTCTTACTCACATAGCTCATGCTGCCCTGGGTTGTCGGTAAACTCGATAACCAGTAGATCCTTGCCCTCTGTGCTGCGTCCAATACTGTAGACATGAGAGATATGGGAGCACTTGGCTGCTGTTCTCTTCAGTAAACTGTACATCTGGGTATTGGAGGTGTAGGTGAACTGGATGATGGTGCTAGGTTCTTCAGGAGAGAGGCTGGACCTTGCTAGCTCCTGTCTGGCTGGAGGAGGTAATACCAGGATTTAGGGAGGGAGATAACGATGCTGTGTTGGTTTCACACAGCAGGTGTGCATTGATCCAATCAGTACAACACAACAGTGTGACGTATACCTTTCAGCCCTACCAGCGGGTCAAAGCAGCCCTCCTGTTCACTGGCAAAGAAGCGGTCACAATCTAAAAAGTAGGGCCAGGCCATTTCGATGGCCTCAAAGGCATGGATACAGTCCTTCCTCAGTGCCTCGCATGTGCTGCGGCAGGGTTTGATCATCTTGTCATTCCGGCAGGGCGAGGCGAGTACAGAGCAGCCTACGAGACGTATCTCTGGGGAGCACTCCCCATTGAGCAGGCCATGGATGACACTCAGGAGGAGGTACTCTGATCCTGACTCTGCCTCCAAGCGGGTCTGGTGGCCAAGGATGTTGGGGAACATGGTTCTGGAGTGCATTTAACAAAAGTTGTAAAACATGACGCCCACAATCAGCTGTGAAACACTTAAAATGGGTGTATGGTTAAATGTTTTATCAGGGACATTAGCACCCCCCTCTAACCCACCTCGAGTATGCCATATCATTACAGTAGCCAAGGTTCAGCTCTGTACAGGTAGCTGTGGGAGAGAGACAGCAGAGAAAGCTGTTAATATAACTTTTGAAAAGTGATGCATTACTTAGGCTAATTTATAGTTTAAGTAAAGTAAAACAAAGCTTTGGTTGTTGTTAGTTTTCTGCTGAATCTACACCTGGCTGGTGTAGCACACACATAAATCCTCCCCTGTGGATTTGAGTGCTGCAGCCCCCTTTTCTCTCAGAGACTGGCTAACTGGGAAGGAAACTTGTTGCATCTTGCAGTGGCACTTGGTAGTTCAAATAGTTTGGGTTTTAAGCCCTGAAGGTCAGGTCCTGGCATGAAAACTCATATAATAGCACATAGTCCCCTTTTTATAGATCATCTCAGTTTAAACTCTATTCTCTGATCACTCTCTGTACCTTAAATAAAATCTGATCTTTAAAATCCATCATAGATAGGATGTAATGTATAAGGGCCCTGAACTGCACAAAGAGAATTAAATAAGCCACCTACGTTTTTCTTCAAACACGTTGTTGCTGCATCTTCCTGTGAGAGAACACACAAGCCAAGCAACGAGCATGAGGAAGCATGAAAATATTAATGGGTCACATATGAAACGCTAGGAGGCGACATCTTCAAAAGGAAGAGGCATATCGAAGCGGGGACTCTGCTTTATTACTGTTTATATGACAAGGGTGATGTGGTTAAAAAAAACAGCAGGTGACCGCGTGTGTCTACAACATGAATTCATGCTCAAATTTGCATGACAACGAGACTGTATAGGCCTACTGCAGAATTTTAACGAGGCTGCAAAAGACTGAAGAAAGACTGAAGAAACAAAAAACTGTATAATTGATTATTTTCAAGTACAGCATTTAAAATAGAGCATATACAGTATTATCCCTAATATTTAAATCAGGATGCGTGCAGTGTGTTCTCAGCTCTATCAGCTGTCTTTTATTGATTAGGAGCGTCGGAAGTATCACATTTTTTGTCTGAAATAGTCCACATTGTTAATTCAAAAAAAGCCTTTAAGTTTCTTTTCTTATGCATCACACATCAGTCACCACAGGAGCCATTGTTGAAATTGAAGTGACCTTACCCAAAAACTCGTCGCCGGGATGACAAGTCTGCTGCGGGGCGCACCAACAACAGTTCGTCAGGGAGAGAAACAGCAACCAAAGTCCTAAATACATGTTGGAGTGCAGTTAGCTGCTTGACACCGGCGGTGTGTGATGTGGCAGTGTGTGTTTGAAGCTGCAACTTTTCCGTTCTCTAGGCTGGATGATAATTACCACTCGCAGCACGGAAACCTCCTTCCTTTGTCTGCGCGGAGCATCCCTGACCGAAAAAAAGTGCGGCGCGTCAGGATTGTGGCTCACTGCTGTGCGTAACGAGGGTAATGAGCGAGCGCCGATCATATTTCACTGCACAAAGCTGTGTGTGTGTGTGTGTGTGTGTGTGTGTGGAGGGGTGGGGGGGGGGGACTGGACGTGGCCTGCGGGGGTGTGAGTGAGGTTAAGTTATTGCCTGTTTTGACATATTAGGGCTGCTGAGCCTGTTCACCAGTTTGATGCAACAATAGACCTCTGCAAGATATTCTGTGAAACCTCTTCAACGTTGACATCCTCGATGTTTAACATAGGGGTCAGGACCCCCAAGAGGTCCCAAGATAAATATGAGGAGCCACCAGACGGTTAATGGAATAAGAGAAATAATCCTTTGGTGAAAACTGTCCTGTGATTTTTGTCTATTTTTCTTCTTGTTGTGAAATACTGGATACTTTAATCTCTTCAGGCATCCTTCTGAGGCAAACCTGAAAAGTTTGATAAAAGACATAAGAGCTTCCCAAAAGTGAAGCCAAAGAATCTCAATCGCCCCCCTGGTGGTTGGCTGCAGTATAGTTCATAAATCCAACCCCTGAATGTTATCAGATAGGACGTTGGCCAAACTAAAAAACTCAAAAGTACACGTCAAATACATTTTTCCCAAAGATGGTTTCTGTCTTTTGTGGTAGTTCTTATCACGCCGATGTCTGTTTAAGTGTGAATTCTTCTGCTAAGTTTTGTTTTAATCAGTTATTTAATGCTATAAAAAGGGGGTGAAATGTCATGAATGACAGTTGAGCCCTGTTCGCATATATGAGCAGGAATTTGATCCCGTGGCTCCAAGATTCACTTGGATGGGTGTGGTTTTGCAGGATGTAGGTGGAATAGTATGAAGACAGACAATCTCTAGTATTGTAGAAAGTTGTGTTGGCTCAATAGTCTGTTTTGGACTGTCGCTTGGGGGATCGGGGTTTGTGTTGTGTGAGTGACCATATTTCAGAACATATTTTCAGGTATTTAAAAAATGTTTTAAGTTTTCAGTCAAAGTTTGGTTATGTTTAATTAATAAAACCAAATGGTTAGGTTTAGCAAGAGATCATAGTTTGAGTTAAACTATTAAGCCAACGCTGAAACAGCACAAATAATGATGAAAAAGAAATCATGTTTGTTTGTGTTTGCCATTACAAGCCCAAGATGGCAGTGCTCTTATCCGGGATATTTTTTTATTCATTTTTGTACAGTGTGAGGATGTGGAGACCACGTTGTCCATTTTTATTTAAGTCAATGGTTTGAATGGATCACAGCTCATGTGATTAGGAGTGACAAGCCAAAAAAAAGTTGGGAGCCGCTGCTACAACACGACTTAACATTTTAAATGACCCACATCTCACATGTACTCACTGACTTGTATGTATGTAGGCAACTCATATGATGGACTCAGTGTGTCTGTGGCAATGGAGTTTATTCTTTAATCTGCGTTTTTTTTTTGTTGTTGTTTTTTTGCTGTGATATAACATCTTCACACATTTTTTACACTCTGTGTTCAATATGTCACTCATTAACACAAACGTTCATATTAGCTTGAAAACAGTCATCAGAATGGATTTTTTTTTCACCGAAACTTGAAGACCATGTCCTAACAAATTCAAGGTTACTTCGAACATACATTTACATTGAGGACAGTTATGAACATACTGTTGTGTACTTCACGTGGTGTATCCTTGGCAATGCCTCAGCAGGCGAACTGACGAGCCCTGTGGAAACAGCAGCCTGCGGAGTCTTAAAAGCCCTTTGGCACACATCAGAGGCCAGTTCGGTCACATTGAGCATACATTGTGTTCTTCACAGTTCTCCCAGTGGACAACACTGCGGCTTCAAGAATCCTGTGGACCACCCTGTGCTAAAGACAGCATCCTTGAGCAAGACACTGACTCCTCTTATCTGTGGGGCTGCCCCTGACCTCTGACCTTTCTGCAGGCGTTGAATCATTTAAATGTTTGCACATCAAGCTCAGGTAATTCTGGCAACACAGTTGTCATCTGTGGTGTCCAGCATGCTGCTCGTGCTGTAGACAGACAGTGAGAAGTGATCCTTTCTCAGAACCCGGCTGATGATACTAACCAGGACCTTCCTGTACTGCTGCCGCAGCAGACAGTAGACGAATGGGTCGGTGGAGGTCTTGACATAGGACAGACACTTGGTGGCGATGCCCCAGTACCGTGGGATGTGCACAGAGGGCAACAACTCCACCAACCTGCAGGAGGAATAAGAGCAGAAGAAGTCAACTCAGTTGGCCCTGATACACGGAATATAGACGCCCATTTCTGTCCTGCACAAATCAACAAACAAACAATACTTTAGTTCCTCAGAATTATGAGTTTTCGCATAATAATTATGATAGTATTTCATTTCAGACAGAGACCATTATGACTGTGTATTAGCTACAATATATTATAAATGAATCTTATCAATTTTAGCAGATTACAAATTGTGATAAGCTATATGCATGGATATGAACAATCTAATATAGTATATTAGATATACTATATTATAGTATAAACTCATTATTGTATCACAGGCACACAGGCATTGTTACATCATATGTTACACATACACTGTGGTACAGAGCAGGCTGTTACCTTGTTATCACATAGGGTGAGAAGCAGAGGATGAAAGAGCCGATGAAGATGCAAATTTTTTTAGTGGCACGCTGCTTCCTCTTCTTCTGTTGAGCGAGACACCTCTCCTTCACACTGACAGACAGACACAGAGATTAATTCATGCCTGACATCACAGCCAATATATTAACAATATACAATATTCTAAAATAAGTCAAGCATTTTCTTTAGAAACATTTCAGGCTGCTGAAGTTTTTAGGAATTTAACTTAAAGGTTTAACAGCCTCAGAGTTGTTTTTTTTTGTTTGTTTGTTGTTGTTTTTTTTTACCTGGGGTGAATATCAACCAGCAGGAGCAGAGTCTGCACTGTAATGACATCTATCCTCTTGCAGTGGGACCTGGCCACTCTCAAAACTTTCAGGTAGGCGAAGCACAGGACGAAGAGGCAGAGCGCAAAGCTGCTGCAGTGGAACAGCGCCGTGAAGGTCGCATAGGCGGCCAGCTGCGACCTCTCCTCCCGGTCCAGGTGAACGGTGCATGAGGCGTACGTGTGGCTGTAACCTCCCCAGTCCATCAGCAGCTGGGTCAGAGAGAAGGTGAGAGACTGCAGCCAGGAGTACGCCACGATCAGAAACGCGTCCCTGTAGCGCATCTTGCTGGAGTAACTCAGGGGAAACACCACCGCTATCCACCTGTCCATGCTCAGCGCGGCCATGCTCAGCATCGCATTAGTGGTGAGGAAAGTCTCGGCAAAGCTGACAGCTTGGCAGAACAAGTCCCCGAAGGGCTTCGCGCTTTCGGCCACTCCGAGAAACGTGGAGGGCATGTTGATGGTGGTGAGGAGGATGTTGGAGAAGGAGAGGTTTAGGATGAAGATGCCTGGCACGTGGGATCTTAATTCGGCGCTCTGGGTGAAACATAGCAACACTGACAAGTTTGTCAACAGCGAGACAACAGCTGTCACCACAATGGACACTTCCAGTAGGAACTCCGGTATGCTCATCTCTCGTGGCTCGGCGTTAGCAGCGGCTGTGGGGAGGATGCTGTGGCGAATACGCCATGCTCTCTGCTCGTGGCACCCACCAGCTGTGACGGATGGTCATTTCCCCGGCGCACATGCCAGAAGCGCGCTTTAGTGAGACACGCGGGGAGAGCTGTCCAGTGCTGAAAAGCCCCAACAAGTCTTGTCAGTGTCAGTCAGTGGCATAAGCTACTTTATAAACCCATTATATGTTGCTTAAGCCGTCCAGTGATTAAATTAGTGCATATGTTCTCTTCATTTCTCCAGTAATTACCCTACTGCAGTCCAAAGTGAAAAGCTGTGGAAATGATGACTTCAGGTTGCCAAGTGCTCTGTGTTTACTCTCGATCATGCGCACTATCCAGCGCCTCCCCTCTCTCGCTGGCAATGCCGTGCGCCCTGCACGTGCAGTCGGTTGCTGGCTCATGTGACGCTTGAACAATATTCATGTAAGCAGGAGTTAATATCAAAGATGGGGACGGCATGGTGTTTGCACACAAATTCCACTCTGCACCCCCTCAAAATATATATATGTTTTTGTATATAGAAGCCCTGAGTGATGACTGTGGAGTCATGTAGCATGTGTGCTTCTGCTTAAAATGTGAGAAAAATTAATTTGTGCAGGGTGTGTGTGTGAGAAAGAGAGAGAGAGAGAGACAGAGAGAGAGACAGAGAGAGA
>JBBPCS010000283.1:11371937-11383614 GCA_037974645.1 Hollardia meadi
TGTGTGTGTGTGTGTGTGTGTGTGTGTGTGTGTGTGTGTGTGTGTGTGTGTGTGTGTGTGTGTGTGTGTGCACACACAACAAGCACCCTTCTAGATCATAAGGCCACGTTAAGACATATTGCTTGAGGACACACACACACACACTCCTTTGTCTGACATTGCTCCCCTCCCACTAACGTGGGCAGACAGGCCCATCAAACTTTCATACTAATGGGCAATAGTCTGCATGTGTTAAGACACTGTGTGTTTGTGTGTGTCCTGTCTAAGAACTTCTTGTCTTGTCCCCTTAGATTTCAGGCTGGGGTCTCGGACAGGACAGACTGAGGAAAGGGGGGGGGCAAGAGGAAGAGGGGACTGTAGAGGGGTTCAGCTTATTGGATGGAAGGAAGGGGGGTTATTGAGGAGGGTGGGGAGTGTTTGAGGAGGGAATATGTCAGGTTCAGGATGGAGGAGGCTGGCTTAGATATGAAAATGGGCACAGTAGATGTCCCTAGGGCATTGGTGTTGAGGCTAGGCTGGTAGAGAGGTTTTGGGGTGTCGGAAGAGAGGGGGTTGTTATTGAGAGGAGTAGAGAGGGGTGGGGGTGGATCACTGGTCCCCTCCATCCTGTGTAGAAAGGGTACAGATAGTGTGTGTCTTCCATATCACTTTTGATAAAATAACCCATAAAAAAGGTTTGGTTTCTTTCTTTTTTGACATAGTGTTACTTCTTCTACACAAATATTGTGTATCATTGTGTTACTTGATGATGAACCTATGACTTTTTTTAAGCATGATTTTCCTAAAGGAATATGTAGAATTCCTTCAGTGTTTCTTTATATGTAAAGGTCTTCTGAAATGTAAGACGTAAGATTACAAAGAACTTTTGTCTCTGAAGTTAGTGACACATCTTTGTATACTACCTCAAACATATTGCCTTTAAACAATTCTAAACTATGAAGGACTCATCCTACACCAAGGCTTTTTTTCACTGTGATTAACAGGCAAGATTTTTGTTTGTTTGTTTTTTTCCCCTCAAGACTGGTTTTAAGTACCTTCTGTTTGAAAAGAGAATTTTAATAGTTTTAATATTTCCAAGGAAGTTCACTTTCTAAAAGCAATTAAAAGTGAATCAATAACAACCTTGAATATCAGAACTGATCAACCTTAAGAAAAGACCAATTGAGTAAAGACTGTGACTTGTGGGAATGAACTGTAAATATGTTTCAGCACATGAATAAATTAAAAACCAAATATTTTTGTCGATTATTGGAACCGTTTTTTGTCATATCAACCCCTTTGCCACCACACAATTCAAAAGAACCTATAATAAAGATACCATTACGTCCAGAACAACGAGAGAACAAAAATGTATTTTGGATGATGGAAGGGGCAGGTAAGAATGCCTGTTAATACAGCTTTGAAGGGGTTGGTCAGGCTTACTGATGCACCAGTTGGGCACAAATACTCAGGCATGGTAATTTACACACCTTATTAAAAAATACAGGCAGACGCAGACAAATGCACTGAAAATCGTGCTGTGTTACCCTCGCTACGACCCAAATTTGTTCTGTCATTTAGGGTCTGAGGTGCCCTGAGGCTCCACCAAGCTTCACCTCTCTTTCATCTCTGCCTGTCTTGTGTATTCTTTCTGTAGCTCTACTCCTCTTTTTCCTTCCATTGCCCCTTCTTTCCAGCCCTCTCCTGTCATGCAGTCAACTCTGGTCAAGACTAAATGAAGTCATTGTTATTGTTCGTCTCTCCCATAGGCTGGTCCAGCTCAGGTCACATCCAGTGCTCGTGAGCGATAGAGCCATGAGTGTACAGTATGTTAGGCTCTACAGTCAAAATACATTTTGTTCAGGTTTGTTAGAACAGCAGAGCCTGCCTCTCAGAAACTTCAGAAGGTATTGTTCTTTATAGGTGGTAGAACTCAAACAGTGGCAGCTGCCCATGTGTGAATGTGAATTTGCGCATGTCTACAGGCGTTTCCATAACTGTGTGTGTGCGCGTTTCTACAGCCTGCTCTCCAGCTGTTTCCTGTTAGCTATCACGCTGTTCTCAAGGTTGCTGAGCTCTGTGTGTGTGTGTGTGTCTGTGTGTGCGTTAAGTCACAGCCGCTGAGTCATTTTTTATCACACTTTAACAACATGTCTCTCCCACGAAGAGGGGAGGTGGAAGTTAGGATTGAGTAAGAAAAGCGAGGGGGAAAAAGTGTTGATGGTAACTGTAAGGAAATTTAATGTGTGTGTGTGGTGTTAAAGAACCGAGGTGTTCTTCAGAGCACTGCTAAGGTCTGCGTAAGGGGGAGTGACTAAGAACTGACACATGAGTGTATGTGTTCTTGCCTCACCAAGTGCCAAGTGTGAGAGTCACTGCTTGACTGTAAGTGAAGTGACTCACAGATGAGTTGAGTATATGATAACTCCTTAGTCAGTCTGAACCTTGATGACTACATGTTCAGCAATGCCACTCTTACTGAGTGTATCAATGACTTTTTATGTCTCTAGTATTTAGTGTTTGTCATGCAATCCAGTTGAAGGTGTGTACGTATGACTTGCGCATGGGCCTGTGAGTGCTTGTTTTGTGTTTTGCATTTCCTTGCTCCAAGAGGAAGTGAGTTTGAACCCTCAGGGCCTCAGAGCGCTGGTGGTGTAATATGCTCTCTTTCACGCACACACAAACATTGGATCATACAGGAAATGCCATGAGTGACAAAGGAACTTAGTGTCTATGCAGTAGAATGGATTTTAAGCTAGAGGGACTGTAAAGCATGGTGAAATTGATTTAATCCGAGTGCTGTGGGTCACTAACCACAACACCCATCCTCTCTCCCACTCTTTTTTTTCTTTCCCCTTTTTCCACCCCTCCCTCTGCAGAGTGAGGAAAGCCCCAGTCCAAAGCGCCAGAGGCTGTCCAGTCACTCTGTCTTGGAACAGCTAACCTCATCCGCTCCCCCACCATCCACCCCATCTCCCCCCATCCGGCCCTGGGAATCAGCACCCCCAAGTCGGAGACAACCTCACCCCCACACACACTACCACCAGGAGAGATGCCTAACTCCAGCTCGGCACAGACGCAGGTATTGTGTTTTTTTAATTTCTGCCACTAAGTTCTGTTAACTGAGAGTCCCAAATGTAAAACCTTCCCTCTCTTCCCACCTCTAGCCCGCCAGCAAGGCGTCAGCGTGGCCGTCTCTCCAGACCCACCCGTCACTTGCCCCCCCACCACCACCCCTCCACCCAAGGACCTGCACCACGCCTGTCGCCACCAGAGCTCCAGGATGAAAACTACCACCGCAACCCCCATCCCTCCACACACCAGACATACCCAACACACACACACAGCGCCTATGGCCAGCCTCCCATAGCTGGAGGTGGAGGGGCAGGTTTGGAGGAGCCCCGAGCTTTCCACCCCCCCACCTTGTCGCCACGACTACTGCACCCGGCTGCTCACCATCATCACCATCACCATCACCATCAGCAACAGCATCATGGGACACAACAGCAGCAAGGCGCCATGGTCATGGACTTGCATGAACAGGTTATTCTGCAAATATTTTATGTGCAAGAAGGCCAGGAGATTGTGTGTGTCTGTGTGTGTGTGTTTGTGTGTGTGTGTGTGTGTGTAAGGCTACATATTAACTGTGGTGTTTTTTTATCCCCAGCTGCAGCAGGCCAGTGTACCAGTCTCCTACACAGTGACCCAAGTCCCTCCACACGGTCTCGCAGCGCCTTTGTGTAGCGGCCAGCACCTTCCCCCTACCTGTTCCTCACAACAACAAGTCCCCGCCTGCAGCGTGGTCTTCAGCACTGGACAACACTACCACCCGGTGAGATGAACGCAGCAGTGTGCAACTTGTAGGAGTGTGTGGGTTTGTTTGTTAACAAGTAAAGTACACTTTGTTCTGTACACCCTCTCCTATGGCTCAACCAACATAAAGCAAAATACTCAAAAGAAAAGGGGGTAAAAAGTAGCAAAGAGCTGCAGAATGTTTCCCGGTTGGAAAGGGGCTTATTAATCTTCCAAGTCTTGGCTGCCACCTTGTGGCAAGTCTTGGCTGCCACCTTGTGGCAAGACTTGGCATGTTACAATCACCACGGTGAGAAAATGTGCATTTAAAACTTTCTCTCTCTCTTCCTATTCATACTTTTCCAGATGCTACAGGCATGTTCAATGCAACATTTGCCTATGCCCTATGCCTTTCCATCGCTACTGTCCAGTGACCCCCAGTTCCTGCTTCCCCATCCACCCCACCTCTCACACCACCCGCCCCACCTCCCAACACCCGGACAGTTTCTGCCTTTCCAGACACAACAACCACGATCGGTAAGTGAATAATTTATGTTTATATTGTTTATCTGGTATTTATTGGCGTGGTATCAGTGGTCTCTTGTATGGATAAAATAAATACATTTTAAAAAAAGCTGCTAAAATAGGTAGCCAAATTTACTTTGGTGACTGTTAATATACCTTGGCGGCCTGCCCAAATAGTCTATGTGTGGGATACATGATGTTTTGTGTGTGTGTGTGTGTGTGAAAGAGAGAAAGAGAGAGAGAGAGAGAGCAAGAGGGGGGCACACAGCTCCAAAAATAGAGAATTAATATGTAGCGGGCAATGTTGTTATTGTGGCAGGCCACCACAAATAATGAATGTTTGGGAACCCCGGCTGATCTCACTGTCAAAATCTGCTGTCCTGATTTTGTTGAAGTGTCCTACAAAAGTACTCGTAAACATCTTTGACCTAGTTATTGTCCCACCACACATCACACCTGTTATGCTTTTGTCACGTTCACTAACTTACCGTGTCTTTTCTCTCAGCCATTACAAAGGATCGAAAATGAGGTTGAGCTTCTGGGAGAGCAGCTTTCAGTAGGTGGAGGCTTCAGCTACGCCCACCATCACCACCACCACCATCACCACCAGCCTCCCTCCACCCTGCCGCCTTCTACGCCACTCCAGTTCCTCTCCCACCATGACCCCCTGTCGCAGGAGCTCTTTACAATGGTGAATATAATCATTACATGACATTGTCAGTTTTTAGGAATAATATACACAATTTAGGTAAAATAATGCTTAATAATTTTATCCTTGGAGAAACAATTGATTTTTTTCTTCTTTGTCCCATCTCTCACAGCCCTTTCCCCATTTTATGCCTCGCCGATTCACAAGCCGGCGTTACCGCTCTCAGCAGGCTGTACCCCCATCACCCTACCACCCCAGCTTCCTGCCTTACTTCCTGTGAGTATTTTTCACTTCCTCAAGTTTGTGTTGGAACTACACAGGTGAATGTGCAATAGCTTTCAGTATGCCTGTCACAAATGCAGTCCATTAAATTTTGTGTAACTTATCTTCGACCACCTACAGGTCCATGCTTCCTGTGCCCCCGAATGTGGCCCCCACTATCAGTCTAGAGTTGGACGTGGAGGACGGAGAGGTGGAGAACTATGAGGTGGGACAAACTGCTGCCACAACATTCAGCCTAGAATAAAGTTATCATGTGATGCACATTAAGATTTCATAAATAGTTTTTTATTTTTTATTTTTAAGAAATTAACACAAAGCACATGCACATACAGTATATGCTTTGAATTCCAGTTGTTCCCACTTTGTCCTCTAAAGTTTGCCTTTCTGTGTGAATTCTACAGGCCCTGTTAAACCTCGCAGAACGCCTGGGAGAGGCGAAGCCCCGCGGTTTAACTAAAGCAGATATAGAACAGCTTCCATCATACAGGTTTAACCCCAACAACCATCAATCTGAGCAAACACTGTGAGTATCTTTCTGCCTTTTATAAATCTTTGCGGTATAAATTATTAAGATGCTGTTTTACATGGTACCAACCTTGCTTTGGCTTACAGGTGTGTGGTATGTATGTGTGACTTCGAGTCTCGCCAGCTTTTAAGAGTCTTACCCTGTAATCACGAGTTCCACGCCAAGTGTGTAGACAAGTGGCTCAAGGTGAGTAAAGACATTCAGCTTTTTGGATAAATGTAAAATTTGTCAACTGTTTTCCACTGTGCCCTTAAAGCCCGGCCACACCAGAAAGTTGAACAGCAGAACTCATCCATGCGTCCATATTTGCTCAGTAGGTCTTAGCCTTTCTTAGCCTCAGATGTGCATAAACGACAGGTTATGAACTTCTTTTTTAAATACAAAAATGTGAAATTAGCAGCTCTCTTATTGGTATCAGCCATAAGAAGCAGGTAATTATAGGTTATTTGTTTTAGCTGAAAAAAAACAAACATATCATGCATCCCAAGGGGATTTACTTTGCTGTCTTGAACAAATCAGGATTTACAGCACGTCCAGTGTAATTAATGGATTTTCTTTCACGAGTTTTCAGTTTTATATGCTGGAGTGACCTGACCTTTAATCGGCTAACTTCTAAGTGGCTTTAGTAAATGTATGTACAGTCTCGAATGATCTCTTATTTTACCTGTTTAACCCTCATCTCCTTATCTTTTGTTCCTTTCAGGCTAACCGAACCTGTCCTATCTGCCGAGCCGATGCCTCTGAGATCCAGCGCGATTCTGAGTGACCTCATATCAACACCTCAATCCGCAACTCTCTTTTGGATACACCAACCGATCAGTGAACTCCTATCGTACGTCTCCGCTCGCACATTCTGCCACATAACTGGGACCAGTGCTCCTTATTCCTTTACTCTTCAATCCCCCGGGACACTGAACAGTAATTCTCACCTGGGATCAGCAACTTTCTACTGACTCATCCTCACTTGCTGGACTTCTAAGGCTTTCAGTTTTGGACTATTACGCCCCTACTATTCTGCCTTCTGCTCATGGTGGCTCCTTACTATGAATGGCCTTTGAAACACACACACAGCATCATGTGCAGGTGGACATATATAACTGTATTTTTTTAAACTCATTATGAGCCTTTCCAAACTGATGCGAGCTGTTCAGTCGTCTAGGTAATGGACAGACAAAAAAGCTTCTGTATAGTTGTACTAACATACATATAGGGAGAATTGGCAGTCCAAAGATTATAATAATGTCGTTGTTATTATTCTGGTTATAATTAATCATCCACATCTTGGCTTGCAGAGTTTTTCTAGACTCATTATATTTGCAGGTGAAACAGTATCAGTCCATTTTAACTCCTCTCTGTTTATACTTGCATTCCTCAGTGTGAGAGCAGTCTGTATGGGGTGATACAAAGATACTATACACTGTGTTGATAAGTGAGCTACTATGTTCTCCATACGTGTGTCTGTGTGCAAGTGTGTGTGTGAGCATGATACTCCTCTGGTATTTATACTGTCCATGTGGTACAGTGCATTGACTTCTTTAATCTTGATTTTTTTTCTTTAAAATCCACAGCACAGTAGATGTAGACTCACTGGAGGTTGAGGGTAACTTCAGACCTTTTTATAGCCTAGATTTGTCCAAAAATCAAGTTTAAAATCAAACTGTAAGACCAGGAACACATCCAGGGATGTTAACAATGCTTTTGTGTCATGTCATTATCACACTATACAAGTTTAACTCCATCACTCCATGTCTGTCCTTCTGCATTGTTCTCATCTCAAACCTAAAGGCAACAGATCAGGATCTTTCTGGACATATCCACTCAGCTCTCCCACATCATGTGAATGCAGTTGGATCTTACAGAGCTGACAAGGTGGATGCAAAACTTTCATTAACAATGTCACCAAGACATTCAGTCATGGTCAGTTTACTAGCTTTCTCATGGGAATGAGGCCATTAAAAACGTGTCTATATCTGTCTTGGTACCCAAGCAGCTTTCTAAGTGGATATGGATGCTATGTTTTGACCATTACTGACAAAGAACAAGTTTGAAGATATCTATAAGGTCATAGTTAAAGCTACTGTTACACCAGACGGTGAATTTGACACTTGAGCACTTTAATATGTAGATGTAAGACCTACATGCTCTTTTCATTCTGAACAAACCACTTATCAGTTTCCCACATTTCATGTAAACAAACATTTAAATCGAATTAAAATATGTATGCTCTCCACATCAACTTCCAGTACCTACAGTATCCCAATACGTTGATCCTTTTGGAATCTTTACACTTTCCTGTTTATTTCCCGAGGTTTTGTTCTGTAATAATATTTTTTCTCAATAAGGCCTATGTCAGCATGTGACAGCAGCATGTGAAACTCAGATGATCACCTCATGCACGAAGCAGGATTTCTAATGTACGTAGTTTATCACTATACATCACAAATGGTGTTTTGTGTCGAGATGACAACCTAACGTAGGCCTTATAGAGATTGCCAAGACAAAGGTTTGGTTTGAAAACTTCTGCCAGGCACCTGCAGTGTCTTAACATCTGACATGCCTTTTATAAACCTTTATTTTCTCCAGGTACCACTTGTATCTATCCAGTGTCACCACATCAGATCCAACACATTTGTTCAAACCTGAATTTTGTGAAACTCAGTGTATCAGTGTTCAGGAAGATTAATTCATCATGTTATAAAGGTCTTCTTCAGTGTTGTCGGTGTATAAAGTCATGTAATATCCACGGGAATGGAGGGAACTTATATTTTCTGTCATCTTTTTATTCTTTTGGGGTCAGAGGTCATTTGTGACCGAATGCATCCATTTCGTGTCTTAGGATTTTTTTATGTTGGCCAGTTTTTTGCTGCTTGGTACACTAGCAATTACCTCAGTCCCACTATTTATGTCTTTTCAGAAAATGGCGCAACCAGTATGATTGATGCTCATCTATTTGTTTTGCTAAACTTTTCCATGCAAGTTGTTAGGTTGTTTAAATATTTTTTCTTTTTAAACCAATATGAAACGCTGTCATTAAAATGGTGTCATAGTAGTTTCATTATGTATTATATCTGTAACCAAAATCATTGAAGGCCTGTTATGATGATAATGAAATTTTTAACAAACATTTGTACATTTTGTATGAGAGTTATTACTAGTAATACTTTATTAAGTAGTGCAATGATTTTTTTAATCCCTTACCCTGTCTTTTGGATTTCAAAAGCTGGTCCAATAATAAATGTATAACATCCTCTTCTAAAACATTGTGTTTTCCAGTTACCCTTACCTCAACTTCCCTATACAGCTTTTTAAAATGATTCTTGGCTTCAGAAAAGTTCTTCTCCACTGGGACACTGATAGATGAATTCTGTGTTTTTCGGAAAAGTCCACTTGGTGGCAGTGTAGTTATGTTATCCAAGAGGCACACTCCTGTACATGCACCTGAGCGAACACTTAGGCCCAGAGTTTCTTTTCTTCTTGGCCTGTGCTAACAAGTGGCAGATATGTGTTCAAACTGTGGACAAAACACATTATACTTTTCTGTTTTGGAGAAAAGTCAAAGGATGCGTTAATGTAGTTGTAAAATAATAGACCTGAGTGTCTGTGGCTTTAAAGGGGGAAAAATAGTGCAGTGCTTCATTGACAAAAGAGCTTTTCCTGCCACAGGCCACTGAGATCAGGACACATCACATGATAACCAAGTAGCAACGGTTGGTTTTCATGAAACTGATTCTCTCCATGGCTGGGTGAGCTCAGAGAATAATACTAAACAACTTCCCTTGACAGGAGCCTGTCCATAGTGCTGATCCTGGAGCGGTCCCACCTATTTTAATATCTAAATGTGTTCAAGAATTCGCAAATAAGATGTGTCAAATTAAAATGCACAATTTTAATGAACAGTTGTATTTGGAAATAACCAGATAAACATGTTCTGCCACTACTAGCTAACGGCTGCCACAGCTTACCAACGTCTGCCACAGCTATCTAATGTTCCCGCGGATGCAGTGGCATAAAATTATTTTTGGAATGAAAAAGTGATGCGGGAGACAACTCTGTGTCATTAAATGCTTCAAAGTGTGTGATGAGGAAATACGACTACATTAAACTTGGATTCATAATGGCAGGCAAAGATGCTGAGCTGAAAGCACAGTGTTTTAAATGTGGTGAAATCCTGCAATTTTTTGTCCGTTCATCATCATCATCATCATCATCATCATGATGTAATGTTTTATATATATTTTGTTTATTATTTATCTATTTATTTATTTATTTATTTATTATTTAACAATCAGAAATGGGCCTTAAGTTACAAAAGGTTGAGAATCTCTGAAATAGACCATATGACTGTGCCACAGACTTGCTCACTGGCGCCCCCTACCCACTATACAACCTCTCTCGTCCAGAAAGGGAAGCCAAGGAGCAATACTGAACATCCTGGAGTCACTAGCTGCAGGTTTGGTTCACCTCTCCTCCTGTCCCGTCGGCGCAGGCTTTTTCTTTGTAGAAAAAGATCACACTCTCCATCCCTGCATTGACTATAGAGGTTTAAATGATATCACTATTAAAAACAAATATCCCTTGCCTATGATCAACTCTGCCTTTGAGCCTCTGCACTCAGCTACAGTCTTCTCCAAGCTGGATCTTTGAAACGCCTATCACCTCATCAGAATATGGGAAGGAGATGAGTGGAAAAGAGCCTTCAACACCCCCCTTGGACATTTCGAGTACCTTGTGATGCCTTTTGGACTCACTAACGCCCCACAGTTTTTAAAGCTCTTGTCACTGATATTCTCCGAGACATGCTCAACCGCTTTATCTTCGTCTATTTAGATGACATCCTCATCTTCTCCCGGAACCTCCAGGAACACATTCAGCACGTCAGGTTGTTGTTGCAACGTCTTTGTGAAAATAAATTATAAATTATGTGAGTTTCACATAACATCTGTGAGCTTCCTTGGATTTGTGATTGAGCAGAGGTAAGTGAAGTCGGACCAAGCCAAGATCCAGGCAGTTGCCAATTTGGCCACTCTCTCTTCCTGGAAACAACTATAGCGATTTTTGTGCTTTTCCAACTCCAACCGTTGCTTCATCAGGGACTAAAGTAGAGTGGCAGCCCCCCTCACTCAGCTGACCTCCACCACCTCCCCTTTCATCTGGACACCCGAAGCTGAGAAAGCCTCCACTAGGCTAAAAGAACTGTTAACCTCCGCCCCAGTGTTATCACACCAAGACCCTACTCGCCAGTTTATCATGAAGGTGAATGCCTCTGCCACCGGAGTGGGGGCTGTCCTCTCTTAGCGGGTCCAGCTCCTGGTGTTTCCTTCCACCTCCGATCTCCAGCTGCAGCTTCCTCACACCAACCTGAGTCTTCAGCACTCCTCTCCAGCCATCAGCCTGCCCCTCGCTCCAAACAACTCTCAGCTAAACCTTTTGACAGTAAACTCAAACCTAAACCTTACACCTGAGTACGCGTCTGCTTCTGGGTCCAACTCTAAAGACACAAACATAACATAAATAACTGATAAAAGTGTTTTAAGATCGCTGAATACTCTCTCTCTCACACAGACCCACCTCTGCTCTGTTTCAGTGCCATGGACAGCGAGACTCAAGTATACACTAGTAGCCTAAAATTATACTGATAAAGTAATCATCCAACACACCAAACCAGCAGCAGCAATCTTTCAGCCTCCTTGTTTGTTTGTTGAACTTCCTGAGTAGGCGATCCTTCCAGGCTTTTTCTCGAAAATGTTTAGTAAGATCCATTTCAAACACGAGCTGGATCAAGCAGGCTTTTCTTCGTTCTGACCAAGGTAGTTTACTCTCATACCTTCATGCATGCACATTCATTCATGTTCCTCTCTGATATCTGTCTGCTCCATGCACACTAACTTTGGTACCTACAGTGTGTAAAACTCACTAACAACATG
>JBBPCS010000283.1:11394688-11405488 GCA_037974645.1 Hollardia meadi
ACACACACACACACACACACACACACACACACACACACACACACACCCACACACACACACACACACACACACACACAAACATATTGAAGAAAACATGCGATGCCTTGTTGCCCTTTGGTAAATATACTTCATTTACAGCCAACTTGTTTATTGTTCATCATTCATGATGACACTGGACTGAAAGCATACTGTGATAGAGAGAATATCACACTGGAAACTGCAGCACACACTAATGGGGTGACATTTTTGTATTCAATGCTACAATGAAAGGGAG
Source organism: Hollardia meadi (assembly GCA_037974645.1). NCBI lineage: Eukaryota > Metazoa > Chordata > Actinopteri > Tetraodontiformes > Triacanthodidae > Hollardia > Hollardia meadi. The sequence continues at coordinate 11,394,963 of JBBPCS010000283.1, forward strand.
ACACACTACCTCTACGACTGTAACAGTGCTGATGGTTTGCTAAGAGATAAATATTTTGTTCTTTTTAAGCCGATCAGTAAAGGTACATGCAAGCACATCTGTACTGTAAAGACTTTAATTGGTGCATCATCGGGTTTGTAGCTATTTCAAAACATGATGTTTTCCCACTCTCTGTGTTCTGCATTGTCTGTAGGCAGCAGGGCAGAGAATGCAGAGGAGCGGCTGGTGAACTACCTGTTGGGTCCAGAGCGCTACAACAAACTGATCAGACCGGCTGTCAACAAGAGCCAGCAGGTCACCATCTCCATACAGGTGTCTCTGTCTCAGCTCATCAGCGTGGTAAGTATACAAAAGCCATGGTCATTATTCCTGCATTGCTGATAATAATTACATGATGATTGTGACAAAACGTTTATTGGCATATAACCAAAACTCCCTTTTGGTAAATCATCATAATAACATATTTTATTTTAAGCTTAATTAAAATGTTTCAGATGTGCCTCAGTTTGTGTTGTTTTGTCACCTGGATCTGACAACTTGGATTCATATATTTCAATTCTTTTCAGATAGTCTTTATTTACATGCAGGTTCCCTACTTTGCTCTGAAAAAAATTGGCATCACAGCTCTGTGCACACCCAAACAACAAACTTAGAACGTGTAGTAACATTTTATACTGAAACATTTGATGTCATGTTCATTATTAAGATTATAGCGACAGAAGAGACAGACTGTATCACGTGTTCTTAGAACGTTCCCCCACACAGGTGTTTTCACTCATGTAGCCTGATTAGTGCTCCTCACACAACTGTAGGGATGTGTGCCATCTCCATCAGAGCGGAACACCCTGACATTATTGTTGTTATTAGTTCATATTCAGGTTTGGTGACGTCACCTCAATCCAAGCATTGCTCCACTCAACAGGCCTTTGACATGGGCCGGTGTTACTAATTACATTAACAATGGCTTTGTTCTATTCAAGTGCGCCAGTAAGCCATGACAGTGTGACCGTGCCAGAATGAACAATACCAAAAGCCCAAAACTGAAGCAACCAAAAGGAATTTAAACCTCATTCGTGTTATTATTTTGTGCTTTTTCTACTTTGACATGCCAAAATGTCTTATGGGGGAAAAGGCCTATTTCAACCTGACTAGAGGTCTAGTCAGTAAGAGTAATTGAAAACACCTGTGTTGGTGTTCAGGTTTTCTAGCCTCCTGCGCTATAAGCAAACTCCAAAGTCTCCTTTTAAAAAATCTGTGTAATTGCTTTACTTGAGATTTTGTAATTACTGTATCATTATATATGCTATAATAAAAAACTTTAGGATAATGAATGAGTCCAACCACATGCAGGTTACATGAACAAACAACTTTAAATTGCCTCTATGAGTCTGAATCTGTCTGTCTTTTTGAGTTTATACCTGTGATAGACAGGTGAGCAGTCCAGGACCTGCACCACCTCACAGCCAATGCATGCTGGGATTGGCTGCAGCCCTCCCTCAACCCTGAACAGGATAAGCAACTTAGAAAAATGGATGGATAATTTTGGACATTTTTGAAGTAATCCCTCTCTGGAGTTTGTGTTTTTGTTTTTATGTTGTTGTTGTTTTTTTCGAGTTTATGTTTTTTGGGATATTGAATGAACACTTTGAACTAACACGCTTTAATTCACTACAGACAAGGTTTTCAAATGCTTTACTTTAACGAAATCTGGTGTGCCCACAAAAAAGATGTGGCTATTGGAGGGATTTTGTCTTCGTCTCATGATATGGACTTCTAAAGATGATTTGCTATTTAATTATGCTATTTGGTAACATTATGTTTTACGTTACTTCGTGTTACTCAGCCAAGCTCTGCAGAGCCAGCACACACAAGGCTCGTTCTCTGTATTTACCAGATAGTTAAGTAAACAAAAAAAGAGTGGTTTAACAAACAGTCAGCAAACGGTGTGAAGATATTTATTCACTCTCAACAGCTAGTTTAACGTTAGCACAAAGTGCTCCATTGGGGTTCATACATGTCACACATTCTTTAGCTTCCTGTCACAGACAGATCCCACTCACACACCTTGTGCGGCATTTGTATTTGACATCTGAAATTAATCTAAATACAACATATAAAGTGTTATATTCTTTAAAGTTTGACCACACATACTTACTCCATGCGCATACACTGAACTCTGAAACTCCTGCACAATAAAATACAGTTTGGCTACGCGTTAAAGGCCCAGTATGTAGAAGTTAGTGGCATCTAGCTGTGTGGAAGTAGACGCCAACCAACTGAACACTCCTCATATCACCCTCAATGACGGTGGTCCTCTCTAGAGCCTGTGTTTGGTTTGTCCATTCCGGGCTGTAAGATAATGAAAACACAACTATTATTGGTTTCATTTGATTATACACTAATAAAAACATGTTTATGAATATTGTATTCTATTTGTGCCTGTATTCTATTTCATTTATGTCCCTAAATCCTCCACAATGGACCTTTAAGTCTATCTTTGTGACATTTGTGAAGGGCTTGGAAGGTATGTTATTTTGCCCCAAAATGTTTCTGTTTCTGCGTCCGCTCCCTAAAGGCGTGCTTTGATATTTAGGCTTGACCTTTTGTGCAGCTTGCTAAAACCACTGTCAGTAGAGCATTAACATTATAATAATTTAACCATTTATATTTCTAAGATTTTACAGAAATGATGCTCATAGTATGACAAGCTGACTTTTGCTTTCTTGCAGAATGAGAGAGAACAGATAATGACGACCAACTTGTGGCTGTTTCAGGTACAATACAATCGTTTTAGCTACCCAATGCACATATAGTGTTCACTAGTGTGTACAGTATGTGGCTGTGTTTGTCAGTAAGGGTGTTTATTAACGCTCTCTCTGCAGGAGTGGAATGACTACAGGCTGAGATGGGACCCAGAAAAGTACGAAGGCATCAAGAAACTGCGCATACCATCCAAACACATCTGGCTTCCTGATATAGTGCTCTACAACAAGTAAGTATGTGCATCCGACCAAAGACAGGACCAGCTTGTCAGTGTTTGATTTACGTGGTCTGGTTCTATGATGCTGTTCTAAAGTCAGTGTCATAAAAATAAATAAATAAAAAACCAACTACATTTACAGCCTGACTGTATGTGTGTGTGTGTGGTGGCATCATACTAATGGATTACAGTATGGTATTAATGGGGTTACAATATATCATTCTACAGTATTAAGAGGTTTTCCAACTTTACCATCAACGCATTAGAAGGAGAAAATCTGCTAAATAAGCATGTTTTCCACAGGGATTTTCTAATTAAAATCTTCTGCATTCTCTCTCTTCCAAGCCTGTTTTTGCTGAAGTGAAGGGGATTAGCAAGTGCTGAATCAATGTCTGGTTTTAATATCACTTCAGCCAATCATGAGGGAGAGTTTGGGTTTGTCTGATTACTATCATTAAAATGGGGGGGGGGGGAGTTGTACATTGCTGCTGCCTCAAGAGTTAGCTTACTTCAACTATGTCTTATTTAAGTGCTGATTGTAATTGTAGACCATTCTCTTGCTAATCATACATCTCACCCACAACCTCTCGCAGTGCTGATGGCGTATACGAGGTTTCCTTCTATTGCAATGCTGTGGTCTCCAACACAGGAGACATCTTCTGGCTTCCCCCGGCCATCTACAAGTCAGCCTGTGCCATCGAGGTGCAGAACTTCCCCTTCGACCAGCAGAACTGCACTCTGAAGTTCCGCTCCTGGACCTACGACCACACAGAAGTGGATCTCATCCTCACAAGCGACTTCGCCAGCCGTGACGACTTCACGCCAAGCGGAGAGTGGGACATTGTCTCGCTCCCGGCGCGCAAAAACGAGGACCCTAATGACATCACCTACCTTGATATCACCTATGATTTTGTGATCCAGAGGAAGCCGCTGTTTTACACCATTAATCTGATCATCCCGTGTGTGCTGATCACATCGCTGGCTATCCTGGTGTTCTACCTGCCGTCAGATTGTGGCGAGAAGATGACGCTGTGCATCTCAGTGCTGCTGGCGCTCACTGTGTTCCTGCTGCTGATATCAAAGATCGTGCCACCCACCTCTCTCGCAGTGCCACTCATAGGTCAGTATGTGTGTCTGTCTGCAACTGTGTGTAGAAAATTAGGGATGTGAACAATGCATTATTAGGAACAAAACAAATTGGAAAAACCCCAACCAGATCTGAAATATGTCAAGACCTTAGCTGAGGTCTGATAAAATTATAAATTAAGAAAATAACACGCAAATAACTTTTGATGTTTAAGACTATGTTCTATGTACAACCTGAAAAAAATACAAGCGTACTCGAAGAGTGCATCCGCCATGGCCAATAATCCACTCTTCTATTATATGTAAATGTGCAAGCAAAACCCCTATATGTTTGGATATATTTCTAAAAGTATTAGAATTATGTCAATATATGCTTGTGTTTAGCTGAAGCGTCACCTCTTCTTCTTCTTCTAATTATTATTGTTTGGCCATGTTGGGGGCCCCCAGCCAATAACAGTGCACAGGCTGTCTCTGTCTTTCTCCTCTGCTCTGTCCATGTCATGGATATGAAAAGAGCAGCAGCTCTGTTGCCTGATGTGCACTTTGTCAGAATTCACCCAAAATGCGCGGCAATGTGCCTGCCTCGCAACCTTAACTGCAGTGAAACAATCAGAGACGTTGTGTTTCTCTGATTTGCTTCTTTGTTGTCGCTAACCCCGCTCCTCGGCCAGAAGCTTTTCCATAATCCCGCTGACAAACAAACCAACAAACAAAAACATAATCATAAAAATAATAAGAAGCAATAAACATATACTTCACTCAGATTTCACTTAAATTAGATAAGATTTTTCATTTATTATTATGACTTTGATTAAAAGCATCACAATTAGGTAGGTTTTTTTTTTTTAAATCCTAAGGGTTTACAAATAGTTTCTTTCTTGCTCAGAGTTAGATGAGAAAATCGATATACTTTCATGTCTGTTCTTTATTACAACAAACTCAAGTAATATTTGCTACTCTTCCTCTATGTTTCTCGTTTTAAACAGGACATATTGTTCTCACTCACTATGTCATTCCAGTCAGTTCTATTTTGCCTTTTCCATTTAGGGTAAAGTTGCTGTCAATCAGATTAAACAGTTCCTGCACATGCTGTTTCCCATTAAAAACCTCAAGGGGCATAATGCCTTCCTTTCCAGGTATAGGATTATAATGTGAAACATATGCAGGAAGTACTGACTATGATTGACAGAAACTTCACAATCATCAGAAAAGCAGAAAAGTAGAAGTCATTGGACATGCTGCCAGCTTTTATTTGAGACACCATTGTTCGAATACTTGATAAGAAATGATTGACTGAGAGAAGTGTGATTAAAGGCAGCAGCAGAATGTATTTGTTCACAGTTGCATCTCGTCTTTTCCCTGTCCATCTGTCCCTCTCTCTAAGGTAAATACCTGATGTTCACCATGGTGCTGGTCACTTTCTCCACTGTGAGCACCGTCTGTGTCCTCAATGTGCACCACCGCTCCCCATCCACCCACCACATGCCTGACTGGGTTAAACGCATCTTCTTAGTCCGCCTGCCCACCTTCCTCCTCATGAGGCGCCCAGGCTCTTCCAACGTCCGCGATAAACTCCGCCAAAAGTACGCCAACCAGAGTACCATCGGAAAAAACTACACCCAGACAGGCACAGACAAGAAACAGTACTCCAACATCAGACTTGGTGGGATCCGAACTGACACCGACTCTTTCTACGTGAATGAGGACTTGGCGCACAAGTTTTGCTGTAAGGTTGGCGACATCCCAGATGGGAGTGGAAGGTTTTCAGACTTCCGGCGGCGTCTGGCTGTTCAGTGGGATGCAGATCTAGAGGAGGCAGTGGATGGAGTGAAATACATCGCTGAGCACATGAAGACAGAGGATGACGATGAAGGGGTGAGGAGAAAAGTGGTTAAAAAATAGATAAGTGATGATGAGCAGGAAGAGATCAAAAGGATGAAAGAATGGGAAGACAGAATATATTATTGTAGCGACACATTGAGAGACCTATAAAAGTAGATTATGGAGATGGCATAGATGCAACGATTTGTTTAAGAAATGGTTATCAGGACTAGATGAGAAATGGACTATGCCACGTCTCAAATTCAGTATTTTCTTTTTCATTCCAACCTGTCAATAATCGTTTTTTCCCCCCTGAAAATATCAAATATCCTCAGAAAACCTTGAATACACAAAAACGACTGATTTAGTACTAACCCTAACCCCAAGTTTGTTGTTGTGGGCCCCTTAATGAATATTACTAACATGTTTTGCAGCTGTAATCGCTCATTGCAAAGTTCTCATTAAGATGCCTCTCTTTCTCTTGACACATAGCTTCTGATAGCTAATACTATTGCAACAGATGCAATTGATTGTTTGCTCAGCCCCTACCATAGTTACTCACGATACACCCAACATTAGCTTATTAAGCTCCATGAGAAGTTTAAAAATACTGTCATCGGTTGACTTTATTTTCTCCAGCTGAACCCAAAAAAAGTTGATGATATCATGCTAAAAGATGGTTAAAGGTGCATGTCCCAGGTATAATATCAGTATCCTCACCAGTTGCTGATCCATACAGAAGACATGGAAATAAAGTAGCAGCATTGTTCTTGCATTGCAGTGTAGTGCTAAAAGTGTGATAAGGAAAAATGTCAATGTCAATAACATTGTTTGGCTATTTGCTTACATGCTGGCTTTTTAAATAGTACGTTTTGCAATTACAAGAGATGGTTTTAGGATGAAGACTAACAGATGTGTTTAGCAAACATCTCCAGTAATGTTGGCTGTGGTTACTGCTACTTAAAAGGACAGAGGACAGAGCCTTTGACATTAGGCTACTCTAAACTCTGATCCAAGACCAGCTTTCATACATTGAAGAAATGCTACACAATGAATGAGCTAATTGTGAATGGTTCTTTTTTTCCACATATAACTTGTAACACCACAAACAAATGTAAAAATGTATGTTAGTTAGTTATTGGTGTGCTCCGTGGTAAAGGTTACTACTGTGGGTAGTAAGCTAGTTAGTCGGACATGCTGACAGTTAAGCTGTGTTTCCACCAAAGTACTTTCGGTATAATACCCGTGGTAACCGTATGTAACCATAACTAAACCCAAGTTGTGTTTCCGCTGACTCTCATGCAGGCGAAGTTGTTACAGGGGATTCGGGGGAAACCACTTTCACTTTTCCAGGAGTTAGGAAACAACAGAGGAGACTTGCTTGGTCATGAGGAGCTGCAGCATTTATTAACTAGCTAAGACGCTACCTATAGCCTACTGTAGGCTTCATTACTTCCAGATCAACAACATAAAACTGCTACTGCTACTTTTCATGTTGTTTGTTTGTTTATCACAACAAGTAGATAAGCTTTGTTTGAGGAACAGGCAGCAGGCAACAAGAATAAAGATTGCTAAATCCTACCTCAGAGAACAGACTCTTGTTGCTCAGATTGACCAATCAGCCGTCTGCTGTGGTTTAACTCCATCTTTTAGTATTGGTTGAGCGTGCTAGGTACCTCAACAGAGGGGTGATGAAGAAATGGGACGTCACGGAACGGGTCTATTGCTACCATCTACAAGTTTTGGTAATGGAAATGCAAAAATAGCCGTTCTAATGCGTACCGACATGAAGTGACCTGATCCGGACTGCTTGGTGGAAACGAGGCTTTACACAGTAGATCTGTCCTGACAAGCTGTAATAGTCTAAACTTGTTGGTTTGGTTCCAGATCATAGAGGACTGGAAGTACGTAGCCATGGTGATAGACCGTCTGTTTCTGTGGATCTTCATCCTGGTGTGTGTGGTGGGAACTCTGGGGCTCTTCATGCAGCCACTGTTCCAAAGCTATAACACACCCACTGCTGATGACACAGAGTGAGTCACATACACACTCTGAAACACACATTAACATATGTAACAACACACCTCTTAGCTTGGCAGCGACTGTCATTTATATGTCATCTGTTCTGTCTAATTGTTGATGGAGATTAGTGGGCACCAAGTTGAGTTTTAACGCGGTGGAATCACAAAGAATATCATTTGTGATAAAGGATGGCTTCTTTTTGCTAACGACTGCAGGAACTGATAAGAATCAGAATCAATATGCAAAATCAGAACTGATTAAGTCTCAACTTTAGCCAATCCTAGAGGAGTTCTTTCTGCTCATGCTATTTGAAATATCTCTGCATTTCAAACAAACTCCTCAGAACATAAAACATAGCATTTATGAACAAAATACATTTTGCAGAATACAGTATTTATATTTACTTTTGTTTGTTTTTCTTTCTCGTAGGTATGGAGATTTCTAGGATATCTGTGACATGAGAAAGAAAACAGTCGAAGAATCTCTCATGGAAAATATAAAACCGAGAAGCAGCACGAGGTCTGATGGCTCTCATCTGTTTTTGTTGGTTGGATCTGAGACATAACGAGCCTAAATAATGCAGCCAGCTCCATTGGCTTTGAGTGTTCCAGTGAACCTTAGACGAAGACAGAATCATACTGGAACACTTTTTTCTTTTTACTGCATGGCTTCTAGTAGTTTTGATGGACTCGCCTCCGTCCAAGCTCCGCCATCACCGCAGATATGCTTTTTTAGAACTTCTTACAAGCTGACTTTGTCTTGGAGCCAAGATAGTGCCCATGCACAGTTTGAGACACAATATACAAAACAGTTGCAGACCATTTCCCCCAGCATTTAATGTTCCCAATGCAAAGAACAACCACAAACCAAAAAAGCTGATAAGTAATACTGATGATTTGATGTCTTTGTCTCATTTTGGATCGACTGTGCTGCTGATTGAACAGTTAGAGCTCTGTGTCATGGAGGAACAAAGGTTCATTAAACAGTACATCTCCTATAAAAGCATGAGGTCTGCTCTCCTCTGCAGCATCGTTGATGTGAAAAATGAGACATTATACCAATGTCATTATATCAATTGTTCATGTTGGCACGGTATAATGGACCATAATTTCTAGTTTCTCTCCACTTCTCAAAATAAGCTTTATTGTAGCAAAGCGACACTTTATCCCATCCACCTTTTCTCTTCTTAAAAATATTAATGCGTCATCTCTCTCTCCTTCCTTTTCTTGTTCTGCTTCCAAGCTTCGTTCCTCATCTCCACCCTCCACCTCCTGAGCACTTTTGTAATTGTTAATGCATTGTCTTATGTTGAAGAATATGTATTCTCCTATTGCTTCCTCTTTGTCTTTCTCTCATTTGCTTTGTTATTTGTTTATGTTCTCTACTTTGCTTTCCATATCATGTCACAATTGTAGCAGCACCAGGTAACATTAACGAATATGACACTGACTGTAATCTATTATGTTGAATAAAAAGCTGTGGGCTTTATGTGTTCGGCCAGTGCTGTTCCTTCAATCACATGTTGCCCAGTTTTTCCCTCACATTTTGTCTGGGATTTCTTTACTTAAAGGAACATACTAGTGGTTTCACATAGTCAGCCCAGGAAGTCCTTCCCGGTGGTGTATTCACGTGCGGAATGAAGGTCTGATGGGAGAGCTTTTCCACTCAGCTGCCACCTACAAGCGATGTTTGGAAACTCACGAGACCTGCATACTAGTTATATATAACAATATGTACAACACTTTTTTAAAAAAAGGCAACATTTCACATAAATCACCAACATTAAGACCAAGTTTATAATAACAATGCTTGAGAGTACATAGAGAACTCAGATTGTTTGTGCCACTACTGAAAACAAAATTAAAAATGAAAGAATGAGTACAAATAAATGGATTTTAAGTCAGATGCCTCTTACCACAAAACTCTGCAAATTTTCTATGTTGGCACAAACTTTTATTTCGCAATCACAAATTTGAGTCTTTAATACATTTTTACGCAGGCTAACAAAAGGTGATATTGAACCACAAACTGTTATTATACATCATGACCATTAGTTTACAGGCTCAGACCCTGTGTTCATGTTACACCTGAGAGTGAAACTATGTGTCGTATGGAATACAATTCAGCTGTCTGGCCAGACTTACTCTGAACTGAAAACGGACTATGAAGTATTACCGACGGTAAATATAGCTGAACCACTCTCCGTGCTTCACTTTTGAGAGAGGAGAAGTGGAGGAGAAATCATTTTAACACTTTTATTGAAGGGACTCAGCTGTATCCTGACAATAAGGTGTTCAGTACTCTGAAGAAGGCAGATGGGGTTAGAAAGTGGTTTTGAATATTTTTGTACTTTTTGGTATGTGTGTCATTTATGACATCTGTTTTATCTGGCACCAGAAGACAACACTCAAGCAGCTGTGTGTGTTACTATGTCTGAGCACATGGTCAGACGACAGGCATTTGAGCTGTTTAAAATTATTTGGCAGTGTAATTAGGTTAGATAAAATAACCACTTACTATTTTGGGAGATTTTCTTTTTCTTTTTCTTTGTGTGTGTGTGTGTGTGTGTGTGTGTGTGTGTGTGTGTGTGTGTGTGTGTGTGTGTGTGTGTGTGTGT
>JBBPCS010000283.1:11410201-11424921 GCA_037974645.1 Hollardia meadi
CTCCTCTCCTCTCCTCTCCTCTCCTCTCCTCTCCTCTCCTCTCCTCTCCTCTCCTCTCCTCTCCTCTCCTCTCCTGTGGGCCGTCACGAGGAGTTCAGCACCAGCTGGGTTTCCTGTGTCATTGACGAGTCTTATCTCTTGCCTTTGAGGAGGGGATCTTGATGTAATAGGGTCAACAATGTTTCATCATTAGGATTTCAAGGCCTTCTCAAAAGAAGTCCATTTTAATTAAGAGATTTTCCTCCCATCTATCCCAAACCCAGTTTTGCTCATTTGGCCATATGAGGATAGCTTAATAAGATTTTAGGAGAAGACAGTGGAAGCAAAATTTGATGATGATACAAGTCATGCAAAGTTCTTGTAAATGGTAGATGTCTTCTTTGTCTTTATCCAATATTTCTTTGTGTCTTTGTTTCCTTTTTTTTAAACTTTCTTTGTCCCCTTTGCTTGTTCTCTTGCCAATCCATCTCTCTCCTGCACCCTCTCCTCCATCCAACAACCTTATGAGCTGTCCAGCAAAGACGAATTTGCAACGGTCTATATCTACATATTTATAGAGTGTGATATGGAAGAAGTGCGGTTTCTGCATGACAACTCTAAGCGCTCTGGGGGTCTTGAAGGGGGAAGAGTGGGTGGTCATCTTCACAAACTGCCGGAGTGATAGCTGCTTTGACTCAGTTGGCCTCAAGGCAGCAAACTGTGTGGGGAACCTTCAACTAGTCGCTTTGATATGGTTCACTTTGAAAACGTTCGCGGTTTACACAACCAACAAAAGGTTTATCTTGGCAAAGATTTCACTGTTATTTGATACAATAACTAGATTGAAAGTTATAATACAGATTGAATAAAGATAAAGTTATAAAGATTTAAGCCCTGGTTGATTTGGCAACACCTGTGATTAGAGTTGTAACAGCCATGTCCCGGAATTCTAGGGTCAGAAAATGCTCCTTGAGCAGCTACATTGTCAGATATACAACAGAAGAAGACTGGTGTATCTGTTCACAGTGCTGCCAAACACAGTGCTGTTGTTTTACAGTAATAAAGAAGTCAGTCGGCCTTTTTCTACCTTTTAATCTCAATGTTTCATTCAATGTCAGTACAACAACACTAGTGAACATCATGTCACCAAGCACCTTATGTCCAAAATGACAATAAACCAATGTAAGATCCATTTGTATAGACAGATTGTTTTAGCCTGTCCATACCACTGATCATCAATTGTAAATATACAACAGTCTGTTTAGCCTCACTAAATAAAGCCAATATACAGAAATTAAATAACTGCCATTGTGCTGCAAAGAGAGCTGCACAGTTTTACACACCGCATAGCACGCACACACAACACTACGTTACTAGTCAACGCAGTGGATGTCCTCACCTGTCTGAATGTCAGTCTGTGAGCCTTGGGCACCATGAAGTCCTCAACCTGCTCTTGGTTCAACTTCCCTGCTTTACCATCTTCAATGCAGTTACCAGTCCACTCACCCTCTCTGTCCCACTATAACCAGTCCATTTAGCCTCTCTGTCCCACAGTGCTCCTCAGAGTTTTCTGCTGTCACAGCTTTGACAGAAATAGAAAGAGCAGAAAGTCCTCACACACCTCACTGAAGGTAGAAGTTCATCAGCAATGTAGCAAATTTAGAAATCACGGCTGAGGATCCACCGTGAGCATTTTAGCTTAACATTTTGCCAAACCAAGTGTCACCTGTCAGTAACATAATGGGTGTGTTTGATTTGGCTAAGTTACTAGCGTGGTCGCTGGGTGGTGTATTATATCACTGAATCATTAGAGCAGATGCTCCATTTATTTTTTTAAACTATGCCGAGGTGCAATAATGTTAATCTTAACCTATTATGATGACAATTTTAAGTGCATTAATTTTTTGAACTCTGTAACGTATGCAATTTGAAATGTAACAAAATAGAATATTTGTTTACTACGACTTAATTACAATAACGTGACTAAATGTAATCCATTACTTGCACAACCTTATTAATAGTGCCAAAAATGTGTCTAATTATTTATGTTTATTTTTATTTCATGAAAATCTTCATTCACTTTTGGTTCTGGGTCAATTTTGGATGAATTTAGCAAGTATTTTGAATTTTGAAATTAGCAAGTATTTTGAATTTGATACAGTTCTGATGCACATCGTTACATTCGGCAGAAACGTTTCTATATTAACATTGACAATATTCTTTTAAATTAAAGTTTTAAATGGAAAAACACTAACTAAATCAGCAGCGCCTCCCACAGCTTGACTTCTTACCTGCACACACACACAAAAAAAACCTTTCAGTACTTCACCTCCTCTCAGGCGACAGTCTACAAGTCCTCTGCGCTATGTTAAAATAGCTTACCGTGCAATTTCCATTGTTGTCCCTCAGGCCTTCCAGGCCCCTTCCTGGATCATTAGTAAATAAGGACCTTCATATTTTGGCAGCAGTCTAGCCAAATACATACCTATATTTAGGTACATGATAACAAATCGGGTACTCATAAAGAACCCCCACAGCTGCCAACACCTACCTACTATATATTTAGTCAGGAAAAGCGAAGGGGACATGCTTGTCACTGTTGTTTATCTCCATTGAGATATTACATGTTCAGTTAGGCTTGAATGAGATTCTATTCTAGGATATCTTAGATATGGTAATATACCACCACCTAAATAAGCAAACACTCTTGGGGCGTTTTTTGCAACTTCATGATAAACTGAATCAGTGGTCAATTAATTAATGAATTCAGGTCCATTCCAATGGTTTCTCATGATGATGGCAAGGGACTGTCATCAACTGTTTCCATGTTGGGCTGGCAAATGAACAATCGGAGTCAATATAGTAACTGCCAAAAGATTTGTCACCCTGACAAGTGTGGTTTCATTTAATTTACCAATCTTAAAGTCGAGGTGGGTCCCAGGTCTAGAGGGCTGGTGATGGGTTTGGAAACAGGAGCTAATGAAAAAGGCCTCATGGTTAACTGAACTAAACAGAAATAAATTGAGGCAGTGAGACTGAAAGCTGCCGTGTCACTCAGGAGGTCGGGGTTGAAATGTGTGTGTGGGGCATCCGCGTCCTGAATGAAGTGATGAGCTTTTTCCTCCATTTCTCATATTGCCAAATGAAAGAAGTAACAGAACATGAATGTAAGAGATCATCCTAAAGAAATTAAGAAAACAGACTATATACGATATACCCATACCATTCAGAGTGGACATGTCTGCTTTGTGCATCCTTACTTAACAGTTTTCAGTGCTTTGACTCAATTTAAACCAGCCCAATCACACAACCAAACACCCTAAAAGTCATCTCATGTCACAGACTTGTTCAAAGTGGACTTTCAACTATGGCGATCTAAGCAGTGTGTCTATAATCTAAAGAGACTTCTTTATAGACGATTCATCAAAGATCATAAAACTTTAATCCACAACCTCTAAAGACTTGATTGATGTGACACTGCATCAAAATTGGAAGACTTTGGATGCTGTCTATATTTCTTTCAGTTCCCTATCAAAGTTATGTGTTGCATGACTTGAGTTGATTCGAATGGACTTGGAGGGCTGTGGATGATGGCGGCGATTCTGTGATTGATTAGCATTGTTAGCATCAGCCTTTCAGAAATCTACAACTACAGACAGATTTATAATGAATTTGTTGCATTTTTTACATGCTTTTTTCAACACTTCTTTGTCTTTAATAATAATGATAAACTTTATTTGTAAAGCACCTTTCACACGCAGAAAAAGACATACATGTAGAGTAGACATAAAATCAGTGATAGAGAATGTAAACCTGATAATAATAATAAAATGGGTAAAAAATAGGGACAAAATGTCAAAAATAATGGCAAATAAGATGGAAAATAAAAGTAAAAATACGGATAAAAATAGACAGATTGAAAGTAAAGCAACTGAGTAATAATATTTAAAACAAGGTTAAAAATAGCATACATAGAATGCGTAAAGTCAAGTCAAAGAAAAAAAAAGAGCATATTTAAAGCAAAGCAACAACGCAGACTTGCGAGGCATGGCGCAAACAGTTTCAAGCTTGTCTTTCAGTCTCCTCTTTTTAAAAAAAAATCAACATTCACTCATCCACTCATTGGCCACTCTTTCTGTCCCCTCTCCTCTTTGTCTCTGTCCCCTTTCCGTCTCCTCAGACTGCTTTTCATCAAAGGCAGAGGACCGCCTGTTCAGGAAACTGTTCAGAAGATACAACCAGTTCATCAGACCAGTGGAGAATGTCTCTGACCCTGTCACTGTGGAGTTCGAAGTCTCCATTTCACAGCTGGTCAAAGTTGTAAGCCATACACCCACACACATATATTCTAATCACAGCATGCACACAAAACATGTAAAAACTCACTTCAACATAATGCTAACGTTGTTTTAAGCCCCTTTGCTCATTCATTTCACACTGTTTTTGTATGTCTTGTTTTCTAAGTGAGTATGAACAAAGGCCAATGTAACCAAAATGTTGTTCACTTATAGCATCCTCTCAACAGTGTGTGAGAGACTGTGTGAACTGAGAGACTTCTTCCTGCGAGCATCTTGATCATATTTCCTACCTTTGATTCAGAAAAGGCAAAAGATAAGCTGCGGAACGAGAGAAGTGAAAGCCGAAAGTGAATACAGTCTTTATTTAGTCTGCTCAATTTCACGGATTCCGGAAATGTCACACAGTGTTGTTATACACTGCTAGTTTGCTTTGGAAATGTTAAGTTTACTGCGAGAGGGGGGAGATGGTGGGGGAGGGTGGCTGCACATCCGCCGGTGAAAAGAGGGTTTTCAGCTCAGAATGGAAATCCTCAGATTAAGAGAAAATTGCCTGCAGGAGCCTTTTTCAGACCGGACTGATATGTAGCTCTATCTGCTCGCTCGGCAAGGTGAGATTAATGTAAAGGTGAGTGTGTGGATGTGCATGCGTGGGTGTGAATGTGTCGCGATGTGTGTGTCTGTGCACATATTTTCACGTGTCTGCTTGTATACAGTGACTTGTGCATTTCTGTATGTGGTTTATGTGGAATTCTAAGAATCATCTGCAAATCCAACTGAATAAGGGTCATTGAGAGAGGTACAGAGGACATCTGTGACCTCTCCATTTATTATTAACTGACTCACAGTCGACCTTTTCGGTCAATCAAATCCAGATTCTTTATTCCTGGATATATTTTCTTCTGTCTTTTTTTTTTTTTTTAAACTAATGTTTTGTCGGCTTATTCGCTCTGTTCCTTCTCCTTGTCTCTGCAGGATGAGGTGAATCAGATCATGGAAACAAATTTATGGCTCAGACATGTAAGCACACACAGACACACACTCACACGCCATCACACAAAATGTGCATTAACTGTTACATTGACCTAACCCCATCCGGGGTCTCTTGGGGTCTACAGAGTCAGAGGTAAGAGGTGAGGTGAGTTCATGTGGCATATATCTATACATACTAAGCAGACATCAATATGGGAAGCCACTCGGTATCTCCCTTCCCCTGTCTGTTTTTCGTGTGTGTGTGTGTGTGGTGTGTGAATGTCATGCATCATTGAAATGTTAGTAAGATTAAAGGAGAGGGGACAAGTGAACAAGGAAGCAAGGATATGTCAGACAGACACTTGAACTAGTGATCAATGTTAAAATTATGGTTAGTCACGCTCTGCCTCTCAGCAGATCTGAAGACACGGATCCTGAACTCCTGACCTCACGTAGCCAGCTGCTCTCCTAAATAACACATTTAGTCTCTGTCCTCCAAACTGCTGCTTTTCTGATACCTTTTAGTCATGTATTTCTTTCCCTGTACTAAATTTGTGTCTCTCGTTAAAAAAATATATCATGTAAGGTGCAAGTTATAATAAAAGGGACTAATTGCGTGGACAAACAGCTGTTGGATGCTGAAGCGGTTCACTGACACTGTGATCTCTGAGCTCTCCAATTAAAATGCATTGAAAGGCCTGTATACACTGATCTTATTTGTACGTTGTAGTGGCTGAGCTGTTCATTTATAACAAGGCATCACAAATGAGAAGCTGTGTCAACGTCACAGACTGATAAAGACTTGGAATCGCAGCCAGTGGGCTTACAGTGGTAGTCATTTTGGAACGCCCCCCACTGATGATGCGTGGGATCTACAGTAACCGTATACAGTGTTTCTAAATGTGGTCATTTGATACTCCTTAAAACCAAGCTCCGTTCATTCCTTTTCTGTAAAGGACAGGACAACGTTATTTTATCTATTCAAGAATAAGTAGGCAATGAAATAAACAAAAAAAACAAGTGAGTGAATCCACACTCTAAATACTGTATGTTTGAATGGATTTTTAATGCAAATTTGCAAGTTGGCATTTAATTTATTTTATTCTAATTAAATGTCATTGTGTTCTGTCATTGCGCCATGAAATAAATCTCTTGTGATTAATTTCCTGGTGTATGTATTTCAGGTTGACACTTGCCCATTAATCAACCTTTGGTGGGGGATAAACGATTTGTTGCTTGGCAGAGATTAGGACAAGAGCTAGTCAGACCCTCTCCACAGCACCGCAAAATAACATACGGATATTACTTGTTTTTCTGGTTAAACCTGAGAGAAGCAAACTACAAAGGATTTAGATTGGTGTGCCCTAATTTAACATCTCCTTAATTGAACAATAATAACGGAATATTGTAAGCATTAGAGGAAGTGAAACTAGCACTTCCCAAATTCATGGAAAATCCACATCCTATTTAGCTGCTAACCTTCTGCTGCTTTCCTAGAAAGTCGTAAAAGACTACTACTGCTACTACTACTATAATAATAATAATAATAATTTTGAATCACTAACTCAGTCTGTACAAAGACCTGTTTAAGATGTCCGTTCATACTTCTGTTTGAACAGAACAATAACAATGAGTATTATTGTTATACTGCATTCAACAAAAATACACGTTGAATATATCAGCAGGTTTTTAATAACTCACTGTCTGCTTTTACCATCACTGAAATGTTGTGGCCATAGAATGTAAAGTAATTTATATCTTGTAAATAATGAGCCATGAAGCACGACCTCAATCAGGAATTGCATCTTCAGCCTATCATATTGTAAACGCTCTGCGTAGATAAATGGAAAAGCCAGCGTAGCATGGAGTGGTTAATTAAACAGCTCCCAGGTCAAAACTGGGTATTAATCTGCCTAGCTAATGAATGAATTCATCTTGAATGACATGCAAATAGCCACGACTAATGGATCTACAGCTCATGAAATGTTACCTGCAGGTATGTTGACAAAACACCAAGTGCAACGCACTCATCCTTTATTTCTGCCAGTAAGCTATGCGCTCACATACTCCCCTTCTCTCTAAACTGCTTTTTATCCACATGTGACTTATGTAGATGACTGTACATTCGCTCACTTAAGCGTCTTGGCTCTGCACCATGAGGATTTGCATCAAAAAACATACATGTTTATATTTGATTTTCAGTGGAAAAAGCTTTGAAAGCACCCAGCTGCTCTGTGAAACTTGTGTTTTTGTCGGTAAACATCAGATTTTTTTTCTACAATAGCCTCATTTGGCTCTACTGGAAAAGATCAAAGGAAGCTCTGCCTGCAGTATAAATATTTATTTCAAAATATCCCCATGCAGGGGGGCATCTCCAGTGATTAATACTGTCTGCAGAGTACAATGCAAAACACAAACCGGTTGCCTGACTTCTCCGTATGCTCACAGTGGTTTTTCTCTTCCTCGCTCTCAGATTTGGAATGACTACAAGCTGCGATGGATGCCGGCGGAGTTTGACGGGATTGAGTTCATCAGAGTTCCATCAAACAAGATCTGGAGACCTGACATAGTGCTCTACAACAAGTGAGACTGTCAGCATTGTTAACATTTACATGTGACATCATGACCCTTTCCTCGTTCTCTATTATTGCCATGATTGTTAGAGTCTGTCCTCCCTGGAAAAGCAACAGCAATGTTTGGTAGCTCAAATTAAAACAACCTATGTTCACATTTTCCTGGACAGGGACTTCCTATGGCCTTTCAGATAATAAGTGTAGTCCGTCTGGAGCCAAAGCTGAAGTAGCATGGTGTTAGAGAAAGGTCAGGATCAATGGTGGAGTGTACAAAGTGTCTGACTTTGTCACCAGACTGTTTCCATTTTACGCTACCTGCCCAGCAGCACACAGCACAGAACAGAGACCGGGCAGACACATTTAACAACTAGCTGGTCAACATAGTGAAGCATTTAGCAGGTAAAGAGCCAGATATTTCCCTCAGGCTTTGGTGTAGACCAAAAACAGAATGAAACCAAAGTGATTATGGACTTACATTCTACTAATGTCACTTTGTGTCTACAGATGTTTGAAAAGGCAACTGTTGAATATGTTTGCCATAAAAACCTTTATTTGTAAGGACAACGCACATTAATCAACATTTCTGTAAATGTGCCAGTGTTAGCCAGCCGGCTAATTTTCAACTGTCGTCCTTTGGCGAGATGTTTTGAAACCAACAAAGACAACAAATATCCAACAGAGCAACAAAAAGTAGCAAGACAACAGGAGACTGCCACTTATTGTAACATTAAAGTAAAATCACAGCTGTCTTCTGACACATGCAGAGCAATAATAAACAGTTAACATACATAAAATGGAGCAAGATTTTAAAAGATGCAAAACCGTATATACACAACACTAATTCCATGCAGTGATGTTGAACACAGCTGTAGAAAAACATACCAGGTTTCCAGGAGCCAGGTCTCCTGGCTACAGGCAGAGGGCGAGGAGTATGTTGTCAGCAGGTTAGCCAGTAATTCCAGAGATAATTAAAAAAAAAATGGCAATGCATTATGTAGATGATCACCTTTCTGAATTTTCAAGAGTGTGTGAAGGTGTGGTAGGTGGTACAGTGTCTTATGTCAGTTGGTAGAGGGGCTCTTATAGAGAAGCATGTTTGGCTGAAGGAGCTGGACCTGAAAGGGACAACACAGTCTCCCCTCTCATGATAGATCTTGTGGAGCTGTTGTTAGAATTTTTTAAACAACAGTGTAACAGCAGCCAAACAAACTTGCTTACTTCATTACTTGCATTTTAACCTTGTAGTTTTTAGTTTATCCATAGAGAAGGCAGATCACAAACCTCTCATGTGAATCGTTTTGAAGTAGTTACACGGGCACATTTGAAATAACCTATTTTGTCATTTCAGCATGATTAACATGTTATTAACGTCATCAAAATATTATGTTAATGTGCACACATTTCTTTTACACCTCTAGCTGCTGCACTGTGCAGGAGAATATACTGTAATAACAGTGAAATATGCTAACATGATTGTCTATTGTTCAGGGTCAGTCTGTGCTCTCCTCTCGTCTCTCAAATTCAATTCACTTAATTATGGTCTCATTTCTTCTTTCTACTTACAGCAGTGACTCATGATGTTAATCAAAGGCAATTTTGTATTCATAATAATATGTGAGGCAGCGTCATTGCCCTCTGTCTTACAATCCTAATGCCCTTTCTTACCTCCATAATGTTACCTTTTTATCTTCTCCTTCTCTCCTTTGTTCCTTGCTTTCATTTTCTTCTCTCATTGTTTGACGTCTTCGGCTCCCTCTAACCTTTGTGTCCTATTCAAAACCCACACATGCTCGTATCGTATCTCCTCATACCTTCTCTGCCATTGGAATACTTCTGCTGTTTTATGCGAACACACACACGTCATATACAGTGCTGTAGGTGATTTCCTAGTGGAGGATAAGACCAAGGCTCTGCTTAAGTTTGATGGTACCATCACCTGGGTTCCTCCAGCCATTTTCAAATCCTCCTGCCCCATGGACATCACCTACTTTCCCTTCGACTATCAGAACTGCTCCATGAAGTTTGGCTCCTGGACTTATGACAAAGCCAAGATTGACCTGGTACTTATTGGGTCCAAGGTCAGTGTTTGTGACTGCGTCCAAGTCTGGTTGTAACTATTAACAACTTATCTCTTTGTCTATCCTACCCACAAGAAAAGCACTCATTACACCTATCCGATTAGTTATTGCATGTATTTACTGTGGGGGATCATTATTACTGGTTTTTATTGGAGAGAACTACTTAAAGTCTGAGACACTGATGATGTCATCATGATGCCAATGGAGTTACCTTGAAAAAAGCTTGACACTTCAAATATTTGACAAAAAACCCCTGCATCATAAACTGGGGGCATGACGTTTGAAAAAAGTGGGTATAAGGAAAGATAGGGCACTTTTAAGAATAGTAAATATTGAATAAAATCATTAGGTGATTTTGATAACATTATCCGTCTCCCAGGTGAACCTTAAAGACTTCTGGGAGAGCGGTGAATGGGAAATCATTGATGCTCCTGGCTACAAGCATGATATCAAGTACAACTGCTGTGAGGAGATCTACCCAGATATCACCTACTCCTTCTACATCCGGCGCCTGCCACTCTTCTACACCATCAACCTCATCATCCCCTGCCTCCTCATCTCTTTCCTCACAGTGCTGGTTTTCTATCTCCCGTCTGACTGTGGAGAGAAGGTCACGCTCTGTATCTCTGTCCTGCTCTCCCTCACTGTGTTCCTGCTCGTTATCACGGAGACCATCCCCTCCACGTCGCTGGTCATCCCGCTCATCGGAGAGTACCTGCTCTTCACCATGATCTTCGTCACGCTCAGCATCGTCATAACTGTGTTCGTGCTGAATGTACACTACCGCACGCCGATGACCCACACCATGCCAGGTTGGGTGCGCTCTGTGTTTCTCAAAGTGCTGCCGAGGATTATGCTGATGCGGAGGCCGATTGACGAAGACAGCAAGGCTCGGGGGTTGGACAGCAGTGGGGAGGCAGGAGGAGCTGGAGGGGGAGGAGGAGGCGGAGGAGGGAAAGGAGGGAAGAAAAGGAAAAATAGCTTGATGCAGGTAAAGAGTCCCCATTTTAAACATCTAGTCCAGGTCCACACCTTTTGTTGAAATCATAGAACTTTTTGGGGGGTTGTGTCATCTTGAGGTGTCCCCTCCAGGCTACACCACCTAGTGAAGGTCAATGTTAGACAAGGAGTTGGAAAGCAGCTCTGACAAACAAGTCAATATGCTATCTCAAATTAAATCAATCAAGTGTGTTTCAGCTGTGGCATTGGGAACCATCACAGTCATAGTTAAACTGTTTCCTGCTTAATACTCAAACCTTGGACCACCTCCACCAACAGACTGAGGCATTCTAACTAGATCTCACACATAATGTAATATAATCTAAGTTCTTTAAGATCAACACTGACAGCACGAAGGAAGTTTAAATCCCCAAAACACCGCCAATAAACAAGTCTGTCCTTGAAATTGCCTGTTCAAAGATGCACTGCTAAGATTTATCATAGAGATACCAACATTTTATTTGGAATTATCTAAAGCATGTGTGGTGAAGCAGAATGTGAAACTCTGGTTGTGATCCCCAGCAGGTTGGAGGAGGCTCCCTCAACTGTCTGGAGTTTGGGGACAGTAAGCTCTCGTCCGTGGAGGGCTGCACTGGGAAGAAATGCCCTTGCCCCTGCCAACATGGGAAGGAGAGCCCAGAAACGCCAGATATGGGGAAGATGTCGCGTCAGCTGAGTCCACAGAGCATCAACACAGTGGTGGCCTTTTCTGTGGTGTCACCTGAGATCAAACAGGCCATCGAGAGCGTCAAGTACATCGCCGAGAACATGAGGAGTCGCAACAAGGCCAAAGAGGCGAGTCATTCTTATGCAAAATAAGCATAAAATAAATCCAGTGCAAACAGACGTTTCATCAAGAGCTGCTGCTGTTCAAATGTCCTCCAACAAACACGCACATTTTACTTTCGTGGACACTGAAATTGAATAATGGAGTTAATATCAGCCTTAGCTAAAATAAAACCTAAGGTGGTAGACAATTGGGAAGGGGTAAATGAAGATCATGGAAAATCATGGAGACTGGTAGTATGAGGATTGGCAGGTGGTGAGATATTTGTGATATTTAAGAAAATAGCAACGATACCAGAAGTTGGTACCCAGGGGTGAGAAGACCTCCAAACCTGCTGTGGCAGGAATACACCCTGAAAACAGGGCAAAACACTGAAGACAGTTGTTTGTTTGGGAACTATGCAGTTCATGACATCCAGCAAGTTTAAATGCACTTTGGCCAAAAGTGTCTGTAAAATATGTAACATCCAGTTGTGGCCACTTTTCTTTGATGGCCCCCCAGTGGGACAGTGTTATGCCGCCAGTGTAAAATAAAATACAAAGGCAGTGTAGGGAAGGGTCTTCGTTTCTGCACAATCTCTGTGTGAAAAGGGCTATTGTATTGTTCCATAAGGACAAAGTTACTGTACTTGTGTATTGTCACCACCAACAATGATATGCAGTCTTACTGTGGATAGAATCTGACTATTTTTAACTTTTAGGAAATACAATAGATGACAAAACCAATCAAACCACATAGGAAATTTACTGTTGCAGTTTTTCTAAACTCTATATAAACCATGGAAAGCAAACACACAGAAAGTGCGTTCGTTGCATAATGTATTTATGCAAAACCTAAGCAGTGTTGGCCTGGGAGAGCTGTGCTGTGATTCTCCACAGATCCTAACCTCCTCCATAAGTTTACAACAGTGTAAGTTTGAACCAAATAGTTTTAGATTTGAGTCGAGAGCTCTCCCTCTCTCCTCTGTCAGTGATAAATACAGTGGGTGAAATCTCCCAAAGGGGAGAAGCAGCCTTTGATATGCAAAACTCGGGGCTCAATCAGCTTTGTCATATGCCTGTCGCTTCATTTGACGCTGTGGTTTGAATGTGACTATCATAGTAATTTCTTCCTTTCTAAATTTTGTATCAATTTACTGTTGGCTTACAAGAAATGTTCAATTCTTTTCTCTCTTTGTTTCATTCCCTCTTGCCATCCCGGCTGGGTAATCCTCCCCATTGACTCCCACAACCCTCCCACCCTCTGAGATTCTGACTCACCTGTTTCCTCTCACTGTGCACCTTTCCTCACCTGCCTTTATAAAAAAAAATATCTCCTCACTTTTTTTTAACATTCATCTTGCATTTGTCACTGTTGACACTTTCCTCTGTCGCCTCACACTCATTGTTTTTGTTCCCTCCCTTGCTCACAGGTGGAGGATGACTGGAAGTACGTTGCCATGGTGATCGATAGAATCTTCCTTTGGGTGTTTGTGACCGTGTGCGTCCTGGGAACCATGGGCCTCTTCCTCCAGCCTCTTTGTGGCTTCGTCTCGTAACTGCTAACCAATCAGGGTTCATCACCACCTGGTGTCCACCATTCCTGAACAAGTGACTAACTCTCAGTTGACCAATCAGAAGACAGAATTTTGAGTCCTCAAGCACTATTTGGTGTGCTGTTTTACAGTTTTCAGGCTGGCTGGTAAATTGTAACAGATACAAAAATTATAATGCCTTAATTTTATGCCTTTTAAGGCTGCTTATTCTATCTGAGAAAACAAAACACATGGTCATAGAACCTACATAATACCTAAAAATGTTGCACTCTGCCTTTGGATAAATTTCCCGGACAATATACTATCTACAAAGCTTTCTTGACCACTTGAACAAGTTTTTAAGAATAAACTTCATTTTGATTTTTTAGAAGTCCTAGTTCACAGGAATTAAAAGTATCTCTGTGTTACTAGATTTGTCACAGGAAGTGTGACAACGAGTTGTAGTGCCCAGAGAGCAGTGTAGTTACCTGTGGTGGAAAAAGTACTCGGATCATTTCATTAAATAAGTGGCAGTACAACAGTGTAAAAGTCCCAATCACTTACTTAAGTGACCATAAAAAAGCATTGGCATCAAAATATACGTAAGTAGTAAAGGTCAGTGGTGGAGGAAGTATTAAGATCCATAAGTAAAAGTACTAATACCACACCAAAAAAAATAGTCTGTTACAAGTCCTGCATTGAAAATTAAGTAAAAATCTGTGAGTATAATCAGGACAACGTACTCAAAGTATTAACAGTTAAAGTAATCAATGCAGATAAATATACCCTGTGACTTTTATAGTATTGTATAATTAGATTATTATTACTCATGCATTAATGTAAAAGCAGGATTTTACTGTTGTAGCTGGTTGAGGTGGAGCTCATTTTAAACTATTTTGTATCGAACTACAACTAATGGTTATTTGTTTATTATGGATTTGTCTGCTTATTGTTTTCCCCAGTAATCATGTTTTTTGTCCATCCAATAGTGCAAGCTTCTATATCAATAAAGATAAAATTAAATAATTAAAACATCCAGGCAGCTGAAACCATGACAAGTTTGAAAAATGGTGGGGGTGGGAAAAATAGTTTCAGCTGTACTTGTGTTGTGTTTTGTGTGCAAACATTGTAATCTGTAAAGTAACTAGTAAGCAAAGCTGTCAGATAAATGCAGTGAAGGATTTCCCTCTGAAATGTAGTGGAATAGAAGTATAAAGAGGCATAAGAAGAAAAGTACAATTACAAGTACAGCACTTGAGTAAATGTACTTAGTTACATTATATCACTACCAAAATTTAAAGTACTCATTTTGCAGAATAGCCTGTTTAAGAATAATGTTTATGATTGTTTATTATCAGATTATGATTATTGGTTTCTTCATGTGTCCATCACTTTAATATTGCAGCTGCTAAATGTGGGGCTAATATTAATTTATTCATATATTTTAAATATATGTAGCTTTATATACTGTGGGGTAATTTGTGAATCCCCCCCCCCCCCACCCTCAATAAAGTCTTATTAATA
>JBBPCS010000283.1:11431950-11448511 GCA_037974645.1 Hollardia meadi
TGTGTGTGTGTGTGTGTGTGTGTGTGTGTGTGTGTGTGTGTGTGTGTGTGTGTGTGTGTGTGTGTGTGTGAGAGAGTCTTTTTTGAGACTATGTTCATGCATGACTGTGTCTTTGTGTCTTTGCATGTTCTTAAACATGTAAGCTTTGCAAGAGGTGATATTTATGTGCACATCTGTCTGTGTACATGAATATTAAATGAATGTGAATTAGTCATATAATTATGGCAGCAACTAACTTAACCGTCATTAGTGGTTTTGAGTGAGCTGTGAAATTGCATTCTGATCAGCTGTATTTTGTGTATAGTGCTAATTACAGCAACAAATGTTAGCGATGCTAACACGCTTAGCTAAGGAGGTGAACATGGTAAACCAGCTGACACCAGCTGAACATATCAGCATGTCAGTACTGTCATTTTGTCAGCCTCATAATGTCCACATCCACTAGCAGCACGTTAGCAGAGCAGTATGGAAAGCCATGGATGCCAAAAACGCGTAAAACTGAAATCTGAAGTCATAAGCAGCAGCAGTTTCAGTCCCCTGTCAATATCTACACAGGATGTGTTCAGGCAGAGTATTGACACGATGTCAACATAGAGCTTCAGTCCTCCATCTGCACAGGGTGCACTCAGGCACAGATGTAAGTGTAGGTCACCTGTGCTTTGACAGGGCTCACACAACAAATCTAACACACAATCACTGTAGTTTTACATGGAAAATGGAAGAAAACAGACATGGCGGTTTGAGTTGGGTTTGACATGTAAAGCACATGTTTTACACAGCTGTGTTGCTGTATTGTATTGAAGACACACATTTTTCCCTTACAACTTATAAGATTAATCAGCTATCAAAATTATTGCCAAAGCATTTTAGTTTACCGTTAATTGTCAGTTCTATACCATTTTCTCATGTCCTCATCACTACTTTCTTCTCTGAATCCTTCCAGCTCAGGAAGACTTTGTGTCGCTGGCCGAGCTGGAGGACTCCTTGTTGAGGAACCTTTTCAGGGGCTACCAGAAGTGGGTGCGGCCTGTTCAGCATGCCAATGACACCATCACCGTACGCTTTGGACTTAAGATCTCACAGCTGGTTGACGTGGTGAGGAAACAACACCCAGATGTGCAAACAAGCAAGAGGCATATAGTATAATGTCAAGTTTTATCCATCGAGAATGGGCCTTCTGGGCTGCGTGTTTGAAACCTTTGTGAAATATAACATGGTCAATTTTCTTTGTTTTCAACTCTATGGTCGTCTTTAAGGCATGTTTAAGTTTGTGCTGTTGTGGTTCCTATTGTTGGATGGGAAAGAGATTTATATAAAATGACTAAAAGTGGCAGTGAATAAAAAATAATCAGGTTATTTTTGTCCTGTATTCTAAGCAAAATAAATATGTAATAAGTTATTTATGCGGGGCAATCAACAGATTTTGATGTGAACACCTGCATTGACTTATTTGTTTGCAGCTTGTGAGCTTGCTTTGCATTTTTAGTTATACTGACAGAGGAGTCAGGCTGGACTTGGAGAAAAGGTCAATCAGAAACATTGCTAAAGCCAGAAAAATAAAATATGGAGGACATGACCTCAGTATCCTCAATGTATGTCTCTCTCCTTGCCATACATTATGTATTATATTAATATTAGATGGATGAGGGTATTTTAAACTGTCTCGGCAGTTGATCACATTATGAGCGCCCTTGAGGAAAGTGAAAACAGACATAGAGGCTTTAATGGTTCCAGGAGACAAACCCAGCACACAGTCTGAATTTGTGTGCTGTTAAGGAAGCTCTCTGCAGACATTAAAATTGCCTTATGTAACTTGGTTAATGTCATGGTTAAAATCATGTTGTAGTCATCTAAGGATCGGAGGGTAATGTTTTGGAATGAGTGAGGAAAGTTGACATGATAAAAAGTAACCAGAGCAGAGGGAGACAAACACAAAGACAGAGAAAGGCAGGTTAAGAGTCTAAGAGCTGGAAATGGGTGGCTATTAAGGGAATTCGACAGAGGAACTGTAGTGCAGAAACCACTCTGAGGACAGAAGTGTGAGGATAAACAAGGAGGAGGGTGAGGAGCTGATGGAGGGATTTTAAGGGGCAAAGACAGGATGGGAGAGCTAAAAGAAGGGAGAGGAAGAAAGGTTAAAAGAGAGGTCTTTCATAGCAGCACAGGAAGTAATGAGGCCATCAGGCTGAGAGGAACCAGATCACATTTATTATTTACACAACGGACACACACGCACACACAAAGCTGCTCCCACAACTCCACAGAGGACCACATTTTGACTACATCAGCATTTGACGTTCGTACTTCTGCCATGCACAGATAACACTTATAAGAGTGCCATCTTGTGGTATTCTAACTAAAGTAGTGTGATTAAAAAGCCCCCACCTCAGATCAATTTTTGTTCAGAGAGGATGGGTTTGCAATCATGTTTGCCTCAGTGCCCCTTGAGAGCAACAAACCACAAAATCTGTTCCAAAGCTACTTTATTTTCCTGCAAGGCTTGTCCTTATTCCTTTCATTCACCCTTCTCTGCATGCTTCTGTCGTTTGTTTTTGTCTAGTAAATATCAGTATTGAGAAAATGAGGCAGACGTACCTCTATTGCCAGTGATGTAGTAACTTGTGCTTTTGCTCGTTAGATGCTATAGATGTGTCCTGCAAGGCACTTAACCCTCGAAATGTTCCACTGTGCGTTTTAAGTGGCAAGCAAGAGAAGCAATTAGCCCACTCTGAGGAAGGATATCGTCCTTTCTAACTAGGTTTAAGTAGTTTCTTTCATCTGAACAGTTTGTCTCCAGCTTCTGGTTTGCACCACCTCATTGGCCTCTAACATGTATAAATAGTAAACACAACTTCTTGCCCGTCTTCCTGCAGGATGAAAAGAACCAACTGATGACTACAAATGTCTGGCTCTGGCAGGTAACAATGAATGCTTCTCTTCACAAATACTGGATCTACACATACTGTGAGGTGCTGTTTTCACATCTGTGAATTCTTCAAGTGTACAACCATTTGGTTCCCCATGACTGTAGTGGTTAGGCTATGGTCAGATCATTGATAAGTATTATTCAGTTTCTCTGCATCTGAGTATAATTGATGAGCTGGTCTCAGACTGGCTACTCATGCTCAGACAAGAGCATAGTAATGCACGTGATTAGTCATGTGATTACTTCAGAGCTCTGAAATGTTCTTCCTACACAGGAAGAACATTTCAGGATGAACTGATGTCAATATTGAGATGACTTCTATTTCACCAAGAACTACACTACCTTTTATTAAAATCCTTCAAAGTCTTCACTACTTATGTTAAATGAGTCTGGACAGACATGGATGTAAACTGTATCTTGATTGGTTAGAGGAGGCATACAACAACTGCAACGCCGTAATTTGAGCTTACTACTCTTGTATCTTGATTCTTAAAAGCACTTTTAGTGTAATTCTTAGAGGGGTCTATGTAATATAAATATAACATGAAAGGCCATCAACAAAATATAGTTTTATGGCATCATCAAAATAAATATACATTTTTAAAAAATAATTTAAAATAATAATAAATTATGAAGTTTAAAGGAGATTATGTGGACTTGGGAATGCTTCTTTTATGAGTAGACTTTAATAAAAATAAATACATTTACTTCATAAGAAAATAAAGCAAGACAGTATACAGTAACTATAGTTTTAGCAGTCCGGTGCTGTCCATGGCCCTGAAATACAGAAGTTGCATTTAAAGACTTATTAAGCTTTTCTAAGTCTTGTGTCTTTCACAGCTGATTATCATACTAAAATGTAGGCTGAATGTATCAGATTGCGTAACTTATCATGCATTGTTATTTTTTTTTATTTAAAGGAGTGGGTTGACGTGAAGCTGAAGTGGAACCCAGATGACTATGGAGGTATCACCTCAATCAGAGTGCCTTCAGAGACTATATGGCTGCCTGATATCGTCCTGTATGAAAAGTGAGTAGTCAGAAGCACATTCGTAGACTTATTAAGCTTTTCTAAGTCTAGTGACTTGACAGGTCTATATGACTTTTTCCTCACCACCCTTTCTTTCTCATCTTCTCCCAGTGCGGACGGTCGCTTTGAGGGTTCCCTGATGACCAAGGCCATTGTGCGCTGGGACGGTACCATAACATGGACTCCACCTGCCAGCTACAAGTCCGCCTGCACCATGGACGTCACCTTCTTCCCCTTCGACCGACAGAACTGCTCCATGAAGTTCGGCTCCTGGACTTACGATGGAAACATGGTGGACCTGGTCCTGGTGGATCATTATGTGGACCGTAAAGACTTCTTTGATAATGGCGAGTGGGAGATCCTCAATGCCACAGGAGTAAAGGGAAGCAGGAGGGATGAGGTGTATTGGTACCCATTTGTCACCTACTCCTTCATCCTCAAGAGACTGCCCTTGTTCTACACCCTGTTCCTCATCATCCCGTGCCTCGGTCTCTCCTTTCTGACCGTGCTGGTGTTTTATTTGCCATCAGACGAAGGAGAGAAACTGTCACTTTCCACATCTGTGCTGGTGTCACTCACTGTGTTCCTCCTGGTCATAGAGGAAATCATCCCTTCATCATCAAAGGTGGGTTTCCATGGGGGAATTTACTTTAAAACCCCCAAATGTTCATTTTGAAGTTTCTACCGGGCTATGTTTTTTAAATCTATCGTGCTTTTTTTCTGGGCTCAGTTATCCTAATTGAAATCTTAATTGCAGTATGCCCTAATTAACACCGATCACAACCACAGCTCTCTCAATTACCTAAAGCTTAAACTGTATGTCAACTCAATTAACCAGCTATTGACTTTGGATACGTCTCAGTCCAATCCTGAATTCTACACAAAAGCAGAGACAGTTCCCTATACTGTATACTACACTATTCCATATTCTCTAATACTCCATATTATTTTATACTTTATGTTGCGGAATCAACTTGTCTCACACTGCAAAATAAAAACTACTGAACATGCAATAGACACTACCAAAGCCTCAACTGCCATCATGCATTGTGGGTG
Organism: Hollardia meadi; assembly: GCA_037974645.1. NCBI lineage: Eukaryota > Metazoa > Chordata > Actinopteri > Tetraodontiformes > Triacanthodidae > Hollardia > Hollardia meadi. The sequence goes on from JBBPCS010000283.1 coordinate 11,436,963, forward strand.
ACCTGAGTAATGTCTGGAGGATGAACTCTCTTTGGTGAGCCTATTATTTTTCCTCTATAGTGCCACCAAATTGTTCACAGTAAAATATCTCAACAGTGTTGGATTGAGATTGATTACTGCAGAAATTCAAGTTCTCTCAAGGATAACGTATAATGACTTTGGTAATCTCCAGACTTTCTATCTTTCTAAAGTTTTCACTCATTAAAATAAAATAACTTGACGTCTGCCAGATTCACTGGCAAAACATTTTGTACAGACATTCAGGGTTCCCAGATGATGAACCCTTAAGGCTGTGGTGATCTCCTAACTTTTCCTCGAGGGTTACCATACAGTTTATAGTTTTGTTTGCAAGTGAAATATGTTGACAACCATTGGATGGATTGCTGGGAAATTTGCTACAGTTATCCAAGGTCTCTACAGGATAATTCCAAATAATTTCGGTAGTACCTTAACTTTCCATCCATCCTCAATGTACCAAACATGCTAACATGCTAAAGTAAGAACCTATTACCTCAGCACGTTAGTAGTGTCACTTAGGGGCGGGCATTTTATTGTATGATGATGCTGGATTTTAGCGTAAAGCACCTGGCTACAGTCTTGTTTATTCAACTAACAACAGTAAATTCAATCAGTAGAGACTGATAACAGGACCGAAAGACGATGAGAGAATTTGAAGTAATTTGATTACTGATTTTGATTAATAAAATAATTTCTCCTCATAAATTCCTAATAAATTTCATCATCCTTACATCCTGTAGAAATAGTGGGGGTGGAAATGTATTTCAAACATGAGGGTGAGCTGTTCAACTGAACCATTACTTGTGTCTGTCTCCAGGTGATCCCACTGATTGGAGAATACCTGCTCTTTATCATGATCTTCGTCACTTTCTCCATCATCGTCACCGTCTTCGTCATCAACGTCCACCACCGTTCCTCTGCTTCTTACCACCCCATGGCCCCTTGGGTAAAGAGCCTCTTCCTCCAGAGGCTGCCCAGACTGCTGTGCATGAGGGGGCACACTGACAGGTGATATAGGATCAACTATAGTTTAAAAGAATTGTTCGACATTTTGGGAAAAATGCTTATTCACTTTCTTTCCAAGAGTTAGAGGAAAAGATTAGCTTAGCTTAGCATTAAGACTGGAGACAGGGGAAAACAGCTAGTTTAATAACTAGCTAAGCAGCTACCCAACAATGAGCTGAGACACCAGGAAGCTACTGGTCCTGGCCAAGAAATAGTCTGACACATAACCCTTGTGAAATGGCCAGTTGACGGTTTTACACTTAGATTTTAATGTCGATTAAACAAACAAGATATAATGTGTTAATATGTGAGACTTTGGCAGATTTTGTTACATTTGGACAGAGCTAGCTGTTTCCCCTTTTCCAGGCGTTATGCTAGGCTAAGCTAACAGTCTCCTGCTACACATGACAGTGGTGTGAATCATTTAAGCTAACTCTCAGCAAGAAGAGCAAATAAGCACATTTCCCAAAATGACCCAAAACGATTCCTTTAATATCTGCTAGTACACATTAGAAGATACATTCGTAAATGAATAAAACATCAAGTGTCTATTATCCACAGATACCACTTTCCAGATATGGAGATACACAGCCCGGAGCTGAAGTCCCGCAGAGGTGTGGGGAGGAAGGGGGTTCCTGGCCACGCTGGCGGCCAGCAGAAAGGCTCCCACGCAGGGAAGGAGGACGAGAACCAAGCCTGGCTGGCCATGCTGGAGAAAGCCACAAATTCAGTTCGCTACATAAGCCGGCACATCAAAAAGGAGCACTTCATACGAGAGGTTACGGTTGATTGTTAAAATTTCTTACCAATATCTCATTCGCTCTACAACTGCTTATAAAAAAATGTCACAAAGAAGTTCTTGTGTCCTGAATGAGGAACGTTTTCACTGTGACAAAAGTGCTTGAGGCTGACACAGATTCTCACCTGTGGACCTTTCTTTTTTGTGTCTGTCTGTCTATCCCTCTCTGTCTCATTCAGGTTGTTCAAGACTGGAAGTTCGTGGCGCAGGTGTTGGACAGGATTTTCCTGTGGGCCTTCCTCACAGTGTCAATACTGGGAACTGTCCTAATCTTCACTCCTGCTCTGCAGATGTACCTCAGCACACCTTGATGAACACACAGACAAACTCACAAATACTCTCCAACAGGTCATTCTTGTTTTAAAGTTTTAACTAAATAAATAAATAAATATACACTGTATATTGCTATTGTAAAATCTGACTTTTACCTCCCTACAGTATGGTTTGCAGCCAAACTGTAATGTTTTAGATGCAACTTGTCATTCATTGTAAGGTGCATGCACAGGAGTGCAAAGGAGTGAAAGCAATAAGCAGGTTATAGTCGCGTGTATGATTTGAATATTCATGTTTGTATAACTGTAACATTGTAATTATACATGCAGCAACATGCACAATAGCACTTCACGAATAATGAGCTGTTTCGTGTGTCACCCCCATGTTGTCCAGCCAGCCATACTCTACTGTAAGTGCTGTTAGATGATGATAAATAAAAGAAATCTGATGTACAAAGTCAATTTTCTTGGTGCTTACAACCAGGCAAAGTGGGCAGCTTTACCCCCAGCGGAAGAATGCAGATTTACAACATAACAATTTGTTTTTGTTCATTTAAAAACCTCAAAAGAATTAGAAAAAAAAATGATAGGGACCTTAAAATGACACTTGCATTACCATCCATAACCTCATAGTCCAATTTTGTAGATGATTGTGCTTACATACATGTATATCCCTAAATTAAATGGCAAAGTAATACATACACAATGCAAAGAGAGTGAGAAAACAGGGGTCAACAGGATCAAGCAACTCATTTTTGCACCTGGGCCCCCCTAAAGGGTTAAACTGGCCCTGAACTAGAGGATGGACTAGAGTAGACCATGTGGAGCGTATTAATAGACATTTGTACAACAGCCATTTTGACATTAAATAAGAGAATAAAGACAGGTGTTTCAAATGATATTACTTAAGGTTCAGTTTCATTCTGGTCAAACAGAGTCAGGGTGCTGTTATTGTGAATGTTGGCTCACTGGATAGGCTCTGCTACACTAAATGGAACAGAACCTTAATTAATTAAATTAATTATTATAATAATGCCAATATGGCTGCCATGAAAAATGTCTATTGGGTTGTGTTTTTGGCTGTAATGACACAATATCACCACTAAATGGCAGCAAACATCTTTGTTTGCCACAAAACAGCTGGTTTTGCTTCAAAACCTGCAATACAGAAATAACAATGTGACTAAAAAAACAATTTCATGGTATATGAGCACACATATAAGGAGTTACAAACATAGAGACATGTGACTTGTTAGTATACCATGGCACAGATCAACATTTAGTCAATATGACATTTTGCTGTGAAGTTCTAACACTAGTGATGTTTCTTTATTCTCAGCATCAATCCAGATGAATTGCTGCATGAGAGGTTACATCAGAGCAGTGCACAATAGAATTAAACCCTGTAAAATGTAAAATAAAATCCCTATGAAGCTTATCGTGTTCAATAGGTCATATAGCATTATATTGCACTGTTAGCCTCCTTCAAATCAGCTCTACTCAAGCTTCCCTGAGTTGTCTGCTTTGCTAAAGGGCCCATCATCAGCAGTAATTACACGAGGAGACAGTGGCTCGTTCATTTCGCCCACACTTTTTTCCCCAGCTGGCTGAGTTTGTCTGTCCGAGCTGCCAACCTTCCACTTATTAGCTGCTTTAACTTTCTCGCCTTCAGGCTTTTGTCACCCAGCAAATATTGTTACAAGTGGCAGTCTCCCGTGTGTGCTTTTGTGCTTTGGCCTAGTTATTGGGACGAGTTTGTTCTCTGACTTATTAAAAATGTCGGGCATGCTCAAGTGAAAGTGTCTCCCCTGTTTCCTCTATACTTAAACAGTCTGACCTCAGCTCGCTCCTCTATTATTCACAGCTACAGATGTGACTCAGGCAGACAGGCGTGTGTGTGTGTGTTGTGTGTATTTGTAAGTGCATAGGTATGTCTGTGTGTTCTTGTGAGACAGAATGGGAGTGCACGAGAAGGGCAGAGTGTGTGCATGACTCAGATAGACAGTGACAGAGCAGGGGGTGAACCCCTCAGGTTTCTATTCAAATAAACAAGCTCGCAGGAGAAAATATGTGATCATATGCAAGACGCCCAGAATATTTTGAAGGGAACTCCTCTTATCAGCAAAAACACATTTCATGTATTTACATTCTCTGGTGTGGCTGGGAATGTCCTAATTTATTTGTATGAAAAATAAGTTCATTTATTTGTATCAAAAGAGCAAAAAGCTAAACTTACCAAAACCTCACCCTAACAAAAATCATATGATTTGACTTTTTAAAAAACGACCAACAGCATAGCAACTTTGTTATATGAGAAATATAGTATTATAATAGAGTGCCACACTCGCAGCTCTGTGAGACTTTATCAAGGCATGATTTAAGGCAAATGCGAAAATCAGCGTGTTAACATTAAAAGTTTTGCTAAGGCAGATGGGAATGCCATTAGTTTAGCAGGTATTTGGTCATGAACCAAAGTACTAAACAAATTAAAATCTTAACTTGATAATGGTGCTAATTGAAGTCAGCTCTTAATTATTCTTATTACTTTGGTTATTAGTTATTTGGTGCTATTAAAAGGAGGTGAAACATCATAATCACAAAAGGCGGGAACTTGAGACTCCGCCTCCAAAGGACGTCACCAGCACAAGATGACAGCGCTCTGGACATTTTGGCTTCATTTTTGTACAGTGGGAGAAAGTCGAGACACATCATGCACCATCATATATCTCAATAGGTCTGTACCAAACAGTACCGACATTGCTATCCCTCGAGCCATGCCACTATGGCTTATAATAAAACAAAGAAGTGGTTAGTGGTTGCATGAATCACTCTATCGTTCACATACACATTTTAGGAGTTGCCTCATGCCGGAGCGCAACTTGATCCATCTGACTGAACTTTCTTTATGAACCTCATTCATCTACAGTCTGAATCCAGCCTGACCTGCATTTATGTGTCAGCTATAGCGATTTAAAGCCATGACATTCCTCGACAGAGACACAATCAAATCATTGCTGAGCCACAGTCAGAGAGTGTACAGATTTGCCTTTGTTTTGTATTGACCTGGGGAGAGCATACTTTATTTTCTGTGACACTAATGTACAGCTGCTCCAGCAACGAACAAGGCCAGATTGAAATAGTGATCACCGGAGCACTCTGGGGAATTTCTTGGTATATAGAAACACTCAATTCTCTGCTTCACATCTGTTGTCGCCGCTGTGGATTGGAGCTCATCTGGATGGAGAGGCTGAAGCACACATTCTCCGCAAGGTCAGTCTCACATACATTCATAATGAAGCAACTCCAGGTTGTACATCATGGGGGAAGTTACAGGGTAGGGTCCTTGGCTCTGTGGTTGCAAGCAACTCTGGGAGAGAGCTGATTATGTATCCAATTACTGATTGAACTGCCTGGGACCAAAGCAATAAGATGCGCCTGTCTTACCTGTTATTCCTTTTAACATCACATATAAACTGTGTGCGCTTTCTGCCACTTTCTGACTGCCAGCAGCACTGTATCACTGTGAAAAGGCTGTAAGTGCTGCAAAACATGCTCTGTTGCTCACCTCGGCTTTCCCGTCTGAGGCTGTGATCCTGTCTTTCAAAGAAAACACTGCTCGATTTCAACATGACCTTTTCCATTCATGTCCTTTGTCCTGAGAGGTGAGAGTGTCCTGAGTGTTTGTTGGATAATGTTTCTCTTTTGCTGACTTATTCACGTAAAATTAAAGGGAAGAAATATAAAAAGAGGCCAAAGGGGCAAAAAGTAGAGGTTTCTGACAAAGGATCAGCTCTTGTGCTACTGTGAGAGTTACACTTACTGTGGTAATGGTTATGGGTTTTAAGTCCCAAAAAAATCAGGTTTTAAAAGAAAACAGGTAAAAATAATAATAATTCTGGGTATAAAAACCAATACAGTGTAGGGAAAAGGTAAAAAATAGAAAAATAAAAAACACTTTTAAAGAAATAAAAGACAATTTAAAAGGAAATTAAAACTCAAGTAAAATCAGGACAGGCTCTCCTTTTAAGAAGATCATTGCTCAGCTGACCTGATCTCCTTGAACAGCCGGGCCTCTGGAACAGACAAAAGACCTCTGCCAGAGGATCTCAGAGGCAAGAGATATAGAGAGAGGGGTCATGAAGAGCCTGAAAGCAATCAATAAAATCCTAATCTGTAACAAAACATATTGGGAGCCAGCTTAAAGAGGCTAAAAGGGGAGTGATGTGATCACATCTCTTAGCTCTGGTTGAAAGCGTGGCAGCTGAGTTCTGTTCAGTCGGGAGTCGATAAATAGATTTTTGGTTCAGGCAAGTGACAAAGCTGCTGCAGTAATCCAGACATGATGACATGAAGTTGTGTCTGTGTCTTTAAAAGTTCAGATAGATTGCACTTTTGAAATATTACTAAGATGATAAAAAACATTGATTGTTGCATTCATGAAAGAGCATGGTGGATTATTAAGCTTTATTTTTCTTTTGAGCAAGGATATTTCCCTCTGTTGTTAGGCCAGAGACACACCTCCAAATGAATTCTAAAGCTTCCGCATGTCTGCTGAATAAAAAAAACCAACTGCTAACAAATTTGCTAAATCAACTTTATAAGGTGATTATCTGCCAATGTTGTATTTATAGGCTGATGCAAAAAAAATATCAATTACTGCAGGTACAATAATGATCACCTTCATTTACCAGCTTCAAAAGATATTTAAAAAATCAGTAAACAAGTTATGTGTTTTGTTTGATATGAGGGGCCTTTAATGGCCATTTGGCTTGTATGTAATGTACAAGTATGTATGTATGTATTGTTGTGAGCAGAGAGTACTGTTGTTCCACTTCTAGATTTTTCTTAGATGTGCAACGTCATTATTAATTATGGAGTCATGTTTCTGACCAGCTGGCAAATCTAAGTGCAATATTCACTCTCTTTTAAAGCTGCTTTTTGTCTCCATCAACTCCTGAGGGAAATATCCTATTGCTTTAGTTACTAAATACTACACTATATTCAACCGCCTGTCGCTGATTGTCTGCTGTTTGAGGCTGAGCAGAAAGTGTACAGTTGGATTTTAGAGGTTTTTCGCTGCTGCCAGACCTACGCTATGAGAGCGATGACAGTGAACCGGCAGGCCAGACAGCTAAACAATGAGCTGAAACTTGTTCTAAAGCTCCGTAAAACTGAGGAGAGCTGCAGATTCAGGTGATAATTATTTTTAGGTTCATCACAACACCTTTCACATTGTCTCGTTGCTTTCAAGTTAGCTCTCTTCCCATACATGTAATACTGTGGGATTTAACGTGAAGTACATGCAGAGACATATGCAATGGCATAATCCTCAGCATAAATCACATGTCCAGCCTTATCCTTGATGATGTTGCAATGTTGTTGTTGTTTTTTTTTTACATGTTTATGATATTTATGGCACAGGCTTGGGGCTACTATGCTATACATGTTAATGTGTTGTGTGTGCGGTAAAGGGGGGTGGGCTCTTTCAGTTGGACTTGAAGAGGCAACACACATGTACAGTACAGGCCTGCACTGTAAATAAACAGGTGCACACTGAAAGAGAAAAAAACAGACAGGCGCACAAACACACATTCAACTGTAATCCCTGCAGGCTCAGCCGAAAAGACATTTATTTAATGTGAGCGGATGGCAGTCTCCATACAACACGGTGTCCAGATTGAAGCCAGAGGGATACAGAAAGACGTGGAGGGAAGGTGGGGGTTTTACACACTGAGGCTGAAGCGAATGGGCGAGCGAGAGTGACGGATAGTGAGAGCTGGAGAAGCGCTGCGGGCACTCTCGTAATGGTCTGCGGACATCACTGCATCTGATGCATTACAGGCAGAAGAGTACAGAACAGAGAGGTGGAAGGAAGAGAAAGAGAGGGGGAGAAGAGAGTTGGAAGGCTGGGGAGGAAGAGGAGAGGACAAAAATGAAGATCAACAGGGGATGAGTGGGTGTGGCAGGGGGGCGACTTAGAAGAAGAACAGTACCAAGATGATAAGAACAAGACAGGGGTGGCATACATGAGTAAGCAGATCAGGAAACAGAACATCAGTGCATCACACCAACCAACAACTTGAAGCACGGCCATAATGAGGCCGCTCATTGACTCCACCAGCACACACACAATAATAGGCCACTCTATCTCTTGTCGTGGCGTGTGTAAGGTGCGCTGCCCTGAAGGTGTTTTTCCTCCAGCTGACAGCACCACGTTGAAGCTCAGGCTGTTTCATTACAGGTAATTATGTCATGCAATATTCTTTAACAACTGGCCACATGGACCGAAATTCCCCACAATGGACGGCTGCCTCGTTGATTAAATATGCATTCAGTGGTGCATTAATTCATCATCTGCGCCGCTGCTGCACAGGAATACTGGTTACTCAAAATAGCAATATATAATTTCCGTGTTAGGAAATGTACAGTACCAGCTTATCTGTAATATGGTTTGAGCTGGTTAAAAATCACAAGTGCAGATTTCCAAGGTGTTTAAAACTTAAATTTAAGGAAATTTAGCAGAAAAGTAACAAATGAGAAAATAAATGGGGTGGAAAATGGCAATGGTAATTTTATTTATATTGCACACACACACACACACATACAGTAATAAACCATAGGCCTGAGAGAAGAGGTAAGTTTTGAGTTTTAAAACGTAGACACAGTTGTGATGGACCTCAGATCAGCAAGCAGTTTGTTTCTAAAGAACAGGACCACAATAACTAAAGGCACCTTCACCAGCCCTTGATCTAATTCTAGGTACAGTTAAAAGACCTCCATCTGATGACCTGATTGGGTTATAGCCAGTAAGCAAGTCAGAGATGTACTGAGGAGCCAGACCATTAAGTGCTGTATAGACTACTAAGAGTATTTTGAAGGTGATTCTGTATTGCACTGGAAGCCAAAGAAGTGATTTCAGTACCGGAGTAATATGTCCAAATTTTCGTGTACGTGTTGGCACTCTGGCTGCTGCATTCTGAATGAGCTGGAGTTGTCCTATTGATTGGATAATCTTGAAAATATGGCATTACAGTAGTCTAATCTGCTAGAGATGAATGCACGAACCAGTTTCTCAGAGTCAGTTTGAGATGTGATTGCTTTGAGTTTTGATATATTTTTCAAGTGATGAAATGCTGTCCTGTGATATTGGTAATGTGATTATCAAAATGGAGATCTGCATCCAAAATAATTCCAAGATTTCTGACTTACTCACTGTGCTTCAGAGACAGTGATGCCAGGTGAGAAAAGATCTCATGTCTCTGACTTTTAGGACCAACTATAAGTATCTCAGTCTTGTCAGTATTCAGCTGTAAAAAGTTTCTGGACATCCAGCAGTTAATATCATTGATGCAGTTTTACCAGTTTATTAACAAGACTGAGATCACCGGGGGACAGTGAAATGTACAACTGTGTGTCATCAGCATATGAATGATAGGATATATTATGTTTCTTTATGATAATACCAAGCAGGAGCATATAGAGATTGAAAAACAATGGTCCAAGAACTGACCCTTGTGGAACTCCAGAGGAAATGGTCTCTGCAGATTTAAAACTACCAATTGAAACATAGAAGCTCCTGTCCTTTCAGTAGGATGAAAACCATCTAAGCCAACTGAATAGTATAGCCTTTGAATTAAAATATTATGATCAACAGTGTCAAAGACAGCGGTGAGATCAAGCAACACCAAAATGGGGATTCTATTTGAGTCACTGTTGATCTTAAGGTCATTGATTACTTTTATGAGGGCCGTTTCTGTGCTACCCCGCCTCTCACCCATCACATGATAGATAATGGATGGATGGATGTTTCTGTGCTGTGATTGGCTCTGACCCAATTGGTATGTATCATAGAAATTGTTAGTTGAAAGATGTTAATGTAGTTGTTTGTATACAACTTTTTCAAGTATTTTGCTTAAGAATGGAAGAGAAACAAGGAAAATCTCTGAAGGGAGCTATTTTCAAACCACAGTGCGTGTCTCTGTGTGTGTCTGTCCGACTAGACCCATCAGCATAGTATTTTTGTGCACATTTACGATTGTATGATCAAGGCCCTCTTGATGTTGTGGTGATTCACAGTTTTTGACAAGTCTATTTTACTGATTGCTCACTTTTATATGTCATTGACTGCTGACTCCTCACTCTTAACCGGTCCCAACTGATCAACAACTGTTTCAGTGTGGAATCTTATTTCCACTGGGGACAATGTTCATGGCGGTCACATTAGCGATTTCTTTTGTTGCCATTTCAAATTGACATTTTACATCACTGGCGTTTTAGAACCTGCATATTGTCTCCCCTTCATTCCCCTACTCTCATGCTGGACACACAGCCTGCCCTGTTCTCAACCCATATACCCAGACACACCTGTCTGAGATTTGCATTCTACTGAGTGCGCTCTTCTAGTTGTTCAACACTTCTGCAAACTACCATCACTGTCTACAAACTTACTTCAGGTATGCATGAACACCTAACTCCTCTTTCCTTCATAAATACTTTTAACAGTTTAGATGTTTTCTCTTGTTCAGCATACTTTACATAATCATTGTAACTGTCAAATTCTTCTGTTATAAATTCGTTTTGATTTCAAAGCAATGGATGGCTCCTACACCAACCTTCTGATATGTTTCTATTGGCTGGTAACACAGTTAACAACTAAAGGAGAGGATAGCTAGAGGAGAAAGTTTAACAAGCCACAGGTAACGCCTGTGGCAGTTAGACAGTAGAGATTATGAAGAATGGAGAGGAGAAACAGTATGGGAGGATGGAGCAAAAGGACAATGAAAATAGAGGCGGAGGAACACCTTAACAAAATTATGAGAAAGGAGTGTGCAGTGCAGTGTCCCACCCGTAAGAAGACAAGGGTGAGGCAGTGATGATCACTGTATGTTAGACTGGAAGGGAGATCATGTCCACTATTTTAAAATAGCCTAAAAAATCTTGCTGATCAAGTGTATTATTGAGCATGCGCTAAACAAGCCAATACCCAATTTTCAATTAAACATTCAGGCATACATGAGTAAAAAAAGTTTCCAAAGTCGAGGGGGCGGGGTGATGTCCCTGCGTGCGCGTAGAGATCGTGCGTGTCCCGTTTTAGTCACCCCCCATAAAGCAGACGAGGATGAGCCCGAAATGACGGGATCCTCTGGAGGGCACAAACCCTGACGAAGTTGGCGGCGGCATTGCGCAGGAGCAGCCAGCGGACAGGTGGCTGACTGTCATCATCACCGCACACGGATACGACAGGAAGACACGCAGAAGACGAGCTCGAGATGTTGGATATATAAATACGGCTGAGCGCAGAGAGAGAGAGAGAGAGAGAGAGCGGAATCCAAAGTGACTTTTGACGCGACAGGCGACTCAAACACAAGGAGATAGACTCCAGTGAGAGAGAGAGAGAGAGAGAGAGAGAGAGAGAGAGAGAGAGAGAGAGAGAGAGAGAGAGAGAGAGAGAGAGA
>JBBPCS010000283.1:11448611-11471884 GCA_037974645.1 Hollardia meadi
ACACACACACACACACACACACACACACACACACACACACACACACACACACACACACACACACACACAAGGAAACAACAGTAACAAACAGATTCATGTGGTTATATGTCAAAATGCTCACTAGTATGTGAACCACTGCACAGATCACACAGCATCTTGCTGCCTGTTGTAAGTCATGAAAACAGGCAAAGAGGCAGTACACGGCATACACTCGCACTCTGGGTGCTAGTTTTGAGGCTCAGTTAGCCCCATTGCTGAATATGGATCAGGCTCAAATGGGAGTGCATGGGTCAGTGCCAACAACTGTCGGCTTGGCAAGGTTTCACTGCCAGCAGGCTCCATTATGGAGACAAAGTGAAAGAGCCAACAGTTGTTGGAATATTAGCCTGGGTGAAAGGACAGTGTTTGACTTCTAGGGTTGATCGTAATTCTAAAGAAACTTCTGATGCACTTTGGTTTTGCGTTAGTGCTGTGCGTCAGGATGTGTTTTTATTTTTTAGGAATAGCACACAGATGATGCATGCAGTTTGCGTGGCATTGTACCAACATTTAAGCTGTGAAATACATTTTGCTGTCAGAACGGTGAACATCGCTAATATGCTGTCTTGAAAAACAAAATATCATCAATAACAAAAACAACACATTGGCTTGTCTGGCTGAGATAAAATGTGACATTCATCTCGTTTCAGTTCAACCCGAGTTGTTTATCCTCAAGTGTTCTTGCATTTGCTCTCTTTTATTATCATCTGTTTCTGTCCGCGTTTTATATCAACTCCTGAACCCTCTCTGTTACGTGTTGCAGTATTGGACAGACATTTACCTTTCATGGAACCCAGAGAGCTACCCCGGAGTTCAGAACCTGCGCTTCCCTTCCAATCTGGTATGGGTGCCTGATATCCTCCTCTACAACAGGTAGTGTATACTCGCAACCTTCTGCTCTGCTCAGTGGCCTCATCTTATCTCATTTTGTATCCTCTCCTCCTTTTCTCTCACTCTTTCAACAGTGAGTTGATTTTAAGATTTTAATGATTACATTTACTCTTGTCCATCTGAAGCTGTTTCACATGTCTCTAAATACCACTGGGGGTGTTACACATCCTGGAACTCTCTGCTGCACTCCTGATGGCTTTTTCCATTACAGCCCTCAGACAAATAACCTGTCTAGGAGCAGGAGCAATAAAAACACATTAAGTCAAGGGACAAACCATTTATAGCTAATGGTTATACAGTTAGATTTGGTCAAAAAAAGAAAGGTTCTCCACTTTGGATTAGCTCACACAGAACCCAAGAGGCAATGAGGATTCTGATGAAAGAACTAATGCTCCCTTACCAGACATAAATGAACATTAAATCTTAGTTAAATCAACAATTGCAAAAATATAGCACCTAAGGGGAAGGTTGGGGCAGTGGAAGGAGCTTGAGCTTGAGTGTCATCAGCAGATTAGAGGGCCGTCCACACCAATCAGTTTCATCAGTAAAGGCAAAACAGAGACCCTTTGAGCAGTATGTCTTGAGTGAAATTATGTTTTTATGTTTAATTTGCAGCCTAAAATGATTTTATATAAGTGTTTCCTATATGCCATCAGTTGGTTTACATAAAAGAAGCGGGCTGGAGTTAGACACCATCGTTAAAAGCACAACATGGATGGATTTTGATGACTTTCAGTGTTTCTATTGTTCATCATATCACTCTGAAAGTGATCCCAGTGATATTGTTTGCCACTGTCATTGTCGTTATAGTTGCGATGCGGACTCCACCATCCACATGAGTTAGAACGATTTCTAAAACAATACAGGATATTTATAGTTCCTATCATAGTTATGTTCTTGCTGTGGACGGCACTAAAAAGTGAGGAATGTTATTGTTCAGCTGATGGCCACGCAGTTGATGAAGGAGACGCTGATTATGACGCATGAATGAATCAGTTAATGCCGATCAGCCACTGCAAGGGCGACTTCTGAACTAACAGCATGCTTCGTAATACAGAAAACGTGCAAGCTAGTTCAGAGAATTGTATAAAATATTTTAGAAAGTGAAGTTTAATTCCTCTACTTCGTTACTGGCAGCGATTTATTATCTGACCGCACTGCATTTTAAAATGATCTGCATTAGTGTGGGCTTGCTCTTACAAATTAGAATAGTTATTTAATAGAGTACATTGATATCAAGGAAGGAATGATGAAAGGCAACTAAAATGAAGAAAGCTCACTTTCAGTCTGTCACTGCTCTTTGAATACTCCTCTCTTTTCTGTTCTCTCTTCCTCGTTCCTTCCTCTATTAATTTACCAATTTCCTTTCTGCATTTCATGGGCAGACGCTGTAGATCGTCTGGGCTGCGTTTACCAAATAACACAGTGGAAAGAAGTATTCCCCAGATGAGATTTCACTCATGGTTACAGCCTTGTTTAATGAGATGATTGAGCAGATTCCATAACTCCCAGAGGGCTTTGCATCTGTTGCCTGCAATGGGCAGTAAGAATTAGACTATTGAAAACATTGTGCCCATGTCAACAGATTGCATTTTTGTAATGTACTTTTATTTGTATGCAATATTTTAGTCATTTCATTCAGTGCTTTCTTTTGTCATCATCATATAAGTTAGTCAGTTTGTAGAGAGGGTTCACTCTCATAGCAAACTCTAGAGGTCTTTATTTCTTTTCATACCTTTGTCATAGAATGGGACTTTTATGGTGAGAAAGAAAAATATTCTGTCCCTTGAACAGCTCACTGGTTTCTTTGATGCACAGGTCAGACTCACTGAACCTCTTTCTATTCAACCTATTGAACCTGTTTCTGCTGTTTGGATGGAGAGGCTCCTCTGCCTGCTCAAAGATATTACTTTTCGAGGTGTTTCTGAGGTTGATTTTTACAATGTGGCCTAAACCTGCTCAGTTGCTGAGAATGGTCCTTGGATGCCGATGCCAATGCCAATGAGCAACTTTAATATTTTCCAGCGTCTTTTCAGCCTTTTGTGCACATTAAAAGAATACGTGTGGCACCAATTTTGTCCACAAATACAAGCTGCTTTTAGACATAGATTACAGACAGCTGCCTGCATGGTAAACAAACAACATCCAGAACATGTATCCTCTTGCTGAACAGCTGTGACATACAGAAAGAAAAAAACAAACAAACAACTACAGCCAATGTGTCTGTATGTGGTGCATCCAGTGGGAAATCACGTCTGGCACATAAGAGCTATACAGGTCCTTTTCATTTTGCTGAAAAAGAGGTTTGTCCTCACCAAAAGGACAATCGAAGGGAAGGACTGGCAGAAACTGAAAAAAAAGTTTATTTCTATGTTTCTGTCCTGAAGTTATTTTGGTTCTGGGAGATTCCATTATATATTTTTGGGCCTGCAACACCAAGATAAATTCTGAAGTAAGATTAAATGCAGTAAGGTGTAAAAAAAATAATCAGATGCTGTCTGTTATCTTGTTATTGCTACAGAAAGCATTCTAGGAAGTTTCACGCAAAAAAAAGCAATGGAAGAGAATCCTTACTTGAATAAGGACCTCCCTTAACAAACATAAATCATGTCAGTGTGCGAGGGAATATCTCTTGAGGAAAAAACAAAGTGGTGTTTGTCTGGTGCTCCTGTTTATGTGAGTAAAGCAGCTTTTTTACTGGTTTTGCTGACTGTAAAACACAGAGGGAGAAAGCTTCAATGAGGAAACACGGCGCAATGCAAAGGCAGATTTGAAGTTGATTGATGGTGCTGGTTTTAATCTAAACCTTCAAGGTGATTGAGGTTTGGGTTTTTTTTGGGAGGGGGGTGAATGTGTGGATGTGTGCACAAGAGACAGAGAGGGAAATGGAGAGGTTTGCTATCTAACAGGGATGATACGGATTATTAAGCAGCTTACGGTGAGGATCAGCGATCACTGATGATAATGATAATATAGTCCTGACACAGAACCAGATTGAACCTGACATTCCTAATGTAGGCAGGATAAATCATGAAAAAAAAAATCATTCATTTTTATTTTTATATAACAAGAAAGCAAGCAAGAATAGATGAGATAAGATGAATGTTTTACTGATTCCCATCAGGAAATTAGGCCGTAGCAGTAGCAAGACTTCAGCAGGGACAAGGACAAAAACTATAAGAAATACAAAAACTCTATATACTGTGTATTTTAAATAAAACCCAAAAAAATGTGGAGGACCCCTCAACCAATTTTGAGCTTTTATACATGGTATACAAATAGCATTGAGGTTTGAGATTGGCCTCCATAAAAGCATTGACTTTGCAAGCTCGCAATTAGTGTGAAGAAACCATTTGGAAAACTCTTTAAGTCATCCTGTACTTTCAACTCTAAGGGAGAAACACACATGACTGAACTATTTTGAAAGAGAACTTGAAGGAAAAGTTCAAACCCTGACTCCTTACTCACCTCCACACAGCTGACCAGTCATGGCGTGAAGTGAGTGGGAATGTCGGACCAGATCCGATGTTGATGTTTACCTCAAGATCACAGAGACAAAAGATATTAAGATTGCCATTTCCTGCATTAATTTAAGTCTGACTTCACATCGTAGAGTCATTATTAACCTCTCATTCATTTGTTAATAAACATTTCACTACAAATAAATGTTTCATTTATCACAAGGATTTTGTCTTAGAATATTTATTCAAAGCAGAGACTAAAGCCAGGGAAACACACAAGGTGGAAGCACTGTGATAGGTCAATTCCCACGCAAGCAGTAGCCTGGCTGTTCACATTTAAAGCAAACTTCTACGCTCGGTCTCCGAGCTGAACACAAACAGCAGTGATATTATTTCTAGTCGATTATCAGTTTGTTTTCTTGCCATATTCACTCGCAACCTGCTGACAAAATAGAACAAACACCAAAGCGATCGCTGCAGAGCGCTGGCCAGCTGCTGATCGATGCGTCATGAGCCACTCTCTCTGAACGGCCCAATTGATTAAAATGGGTGCCAAAAGGAAGCGGGCATCGCTTTCTGGTGCTTCCCCCTCCTGTGGGTGCCTGCTGTAAAGATCAGTGTATTGATAATTCACAATTTTTTTGAGTGCTAAAATTCAATTTAAGGTAGTTATTCTGCTACAGGGCAGAAAAGTTACCAAAGGTCATAAGCATCTGAGTGCTGCTATGTTGAAGTTTTCTCCGAGAGAACAACATGGTTGACTCTATGTGACTGCATGTTTTGGAGAGGGAGGCTCTGACTTTTGTTAATGCTATGCAGCCAAAGCAGTTCAAAGTGTCTGTTCTCAGAGTCCCTGAATGGGGTTCCAAAGAAGATGCTGCCTGGGGACTTCATAACAGACATATTGTTTGATCATAAGGTGGTTCACATAACAAAACCTCAGGCCGAAGATCAATGATTTGCTTTGATGTAAGTAGTGTGTATGAGCATTTTTTTTAAAAGGCGAAAGGTGATTGACTGCTTTCCCAATGCCAGCAGACGAGTTGTCCTTTCTGTTGTTGTTTTCTGGTGTTTCACGTAACAGTAAAAAGCAGCAGATCATATACCTGATCAGACTGCATCCAGAAGACATTAAAACGTTAAAAAAATAATAAGAAATGATATTCTTAATAAACACATTGTTTTTTTCTGAACCTGATGATACAAGCAGCTAAACAATGAGCTATATCGCTTCCTTCTTATCTCTGCTGAGAATTGCACATGCCCAGTACCGAACCGAACGGGTACTGGTTGATCAGAGCTGGAGCTGATTAATACCCATGCCTACAGAGCCATTCGAACCAGCAGTGAATACCGATTGCACCCTTTCCCACTGATGACAAAAGCCAGATGTTAGTGGGATTCATGGGTTTTATGTCCAGTGAGGGTTTGGACATAAAGTGCTGTGAAGCCTGATGGGTGGAGGATCTAAAAGGTCGACCGCTGTATGTTTTGCATGTCAGCACATCAACAATCCTTAACCCATTTCACATTAATAATATAGGAAACATTTGTCTAATCCCAGTCATGATTTTGAATATTTCATCATCTACAGACACTTGGGAACTGGAATGCAATGGGACCAAGTTTTCTGCTTCCACCGTGTTTTTCATGTAAATAATGTAAGCCATCACGCTGTTGAGCTGCTTTCTTTACTTGTAGAGACGGTTTCGCTTGTCTTTAGCAGCATATCTCAGTGGTGATGTTTTACCATAGGCCCTGCACTGGAACAATGTTTTCACAGAAATGCCAATATGGATGATGCCATTTCATTGAGCCAGTGGACACTGAAGCAGTATGTTCTTCTGTAATTTATGAGAGGAAAGGTTAGGATCCTAAAAATTTGAGGACTTCAGGACTCTGTAGCAGCACACTTACAGAAATGGATTTCACTTCAGAGCCCAATATATCCATCGATTCAGCCAGCTGTAAAGCACGTAAATGGCAAGCCATATTTTCCAGATGCATCTTGGTTTTTCATTTATTGGCTCTCATGAGAAATGGTTAAATTGTTAAAGAATCCCATTGTGGGAAACGGACTCCATTGAGATTCAATGCCTTCATCATGCCCTTATCTTTTCCACATGACATATGACCTTTTTGAAACATGTCCTACATACTTAGTGATCTGATTAAAATGTGATTAAGACTATGAATCAAGAAGTCTCCTCTGATGCTCATCTGTGCTCCTTGTGCTATTCATATCCAAGGTCTAAGTATTCACATTTCTATAAGGTTCACAAAACAGTTTTAAACAGTCAGTCCAGCTATTTCCTGAATCTTAATTTAAAATACCCCTTTTGCATTAACCATATCCTCTATTAGTATTTTGATACATTGTTTAAAGAATGAGAAATTGCAAGTCTGTTTTTAAATGCTAACACTACCCAATTAATATTAATTAATTTTACAGTCAATAAACCCTAGGCTAAATGCTATATTAGCTCATCTATTATTTAAGAGGGATTAGTGCTGTTCCACAGTATTCTCAAAGCCACTTCGTTTGTCTATCCTCTGCTAAGTGAAAAGAGTGATTAGATTTTGATTATTGATGTAGCGGCTATAAATCTGCTTTGGGTAAGGCTCTGTCTTGTTATATGCCTCCTGGCTCACTCCCAGTGTGCACTTTGCTAAGATTTATCGTCCACCTGTCCAACAAAAAACCTTCAGGAAGAGTTTAGGCATGCCCCTCACTTTCCTCCACTCCTTCCAGCCGGATACTGTAAGTGGTAGAAATGTACTAATGTAAAATAATAGAAGACTGTATGAGTCAGGTTGTTTGATCTGTCTTTGGGTGAGCATCGTTTATTATTCAAAATGAGGTGCATTTAGTGTATCTCATTCAGTGTTTCTATGGGGATCACAGCATACAAAAAGGTATGAATAAATACTATCCTACCTATGAATAGATAATAAGTTCTATGTTCCCATCATAGGAAGCCTTTTACTGTTTCATTACTTCTGTCAAGGAGGTTATATTTTTAGTTGTGTATGATTTTTTTTGTCCATTTGTTTGTTTTTGTCCGTCATGCAGGCTCTGTAAAGCTGAACTTAGGCACAGCTGTGCTTTGAGCTATATGCTAACATGCTAATGTAGCATGTTGGTATGACACTTAGCATGTTCACCATTTTAGTTAGGTAGCTAGGGTGCTAACATGCTAACATTTTTGACTTGATGATGATGCTGGAGGAAAGGTTAGGAAGCAAAGTCTTTAAGATTCCAGCAGCTCAGTTAAATTTTTTACAATTCTAATATAAGTCCTAATATTCCATGACAGCATTTAGGTTTTTCTCCAAAAATCATGGCCACCCTAATTGTCTGTCACTGTGTATTTTAATGCGGATTCGGGTTAAAAATTTGTAACCTCACATTTTATATCATCAAAACAATAAATGGAGAACTGTGTAGCTTTGACCATAGTTAGCCAGCACTGAATTCAGAATATTTCTGACATGCTTCTTTCTACTGCAATGAATGCAGAGAGTAAATCTAGGAAAACGGGGTCCACAACATGTGTAATTATAGTCTAAGAATGGCTGTTCTATATATCCTTTGGGCCTTTGGGTGCTTTGGTTTTACCCTCTGAAATAAAATTTCAAATGTTTTAATATGTTCTAGTGATTATTTTTGTTCTGGTGTGAAACGTGTAATTGTTTTTGAGTGTACTTCATCCCAGTCTGTTTGGAGGACGTCATGATGGCAGACAATATGTTTGGTGAAGATGATCAGTAAAATTAAACACCGTCTGTCTGGATCTAATCTAATCTCCCTCTCCCTCGTCTCCACTTCTCTCTGTCACCCTCATTCTCACTGTTTATTGTCTCAGTTTCCCTTCGTACTTCATTAACAATCAACTTCATGAGATCTGGTCCTTTTATCTCCCCCCCCCTCTAAATTTTTCTCTAGAAGTCTCCATTCCAATACTATTTTTTACATTATCCTCTCTTCTCTCCCCACAGTGCTGATGAGAGGTTTGATGCCACGTTCCACACAAATGTGCTAGTGAATGCTACAGGATCATGCCAGTACATCCCACCAGGTACGACATTTACTGTGGTACCTATTACATTTGAGTTTCCATTTCATTTGATCAGTTCTTACTTTTGTATTACCACTATTTATGATTGCTCTTACAGTATCCTCACCATCATTGGCATCTTTTCATATTAAAACTATTGAGATCATCATCATTGTCTAAAAGTGACTAAAAGTTAAGTGTTAGGTTGAGTGAAGTTTTCCAACACTTCTCCCCAGGCATCCTGAAGAGTACCTGCTACATCGATGTCCGGTGGTTCCCATTTGATGTGCAGAAGTGTGACCTGAAGTTTGGCTCCTGGACCCACAATGGCTGGCTGCTGGACCTCCAAATGATAGACGTGGACATCTCTACCTACATACCCAACGGGGAATGGGATCTCGTAGGTAAGAAGAAAAACAGAAAGGCATTCTCAGACATAACCAGGTGTATAACACCAGTAAAACAAAATATAAGAAATTCAAAGACAATTTCTGTCTGGTTACGAGAAAATGTATTTTCTTAAATTGCTTTTCTCAAAATGTGTCTTTTTTTCAGGATTAATGTTAGCTATCATCACTTGCTAAATGAAAGCGCTTCGAGCAGGCTGTGTATTACAGTAAACAGCAGTGCAGCCTTGTCAATCACAAAAAAACAGAATCTGGATCAACTTAAACAGCGTACAAAAATAAATAAAGAATTTATATGTTGACATAATGGTGATACAGAAAAGGTGTGAGAGCTGATGTGATGATTGACTGAAAGCACTTCCAATATTTAATGGATATTCTTATTTGTGGTCATTACTTTGTTTCTTTCTTGGACTGAGTGTCTCTAACGCGCTCCGCACAACCTCTCATTCTGTCTGTCTCTTTCAAAAAAAAACAAAGTAGGAGAGAAATGGTGAAGTTCAAGATAAGACAATAAAGCACATCGACTGCTGCATATTAATCAGAGGCCAAACTTAATATTCACATACAAAAACATAATTACACACAAAGTGAGCTGTGAGTGTACCCAGCTGGCTGGGGCAATTGAGGAGGGGGCCATAGGTGTGTGTGGTGACAGCTGGCCCAGGGATGGTTCACTTAATTCAGGCACAGCCAGGCAGCAAGCTGGCCCAGTACACACACTGTCCTGGTGCCTCAGAACATACCCATTCCCACGCCAGTGTACACACACACGCGCACACACACACAGGATGCAGTGGATGCATCTGTAGGTCTGCAATCCATCAACTTAATAGATGGCTAAAAAAGGCTATTTCTCTTCAGCGTTCAGGTGACATAGTTTAAATGAAATTAAATGAATCTGTGCAATTAATTTAAATTGAATTGCTTTGGACTGATGAGCATCCACACACATAGACGCTGACACACACACACACACACACACACACACACACACACACGCGACACTTGGGCACTGTGTTTGCTTTACGGTAATGAGCCTCCATCAGAGGCTAGCCTGCCAGGTAAGCCTCTTGGATAGGGACCCTGTTCTCACCAGTTCCACCCAGCTCAGTGTGATTGAAGAGGATACTCCCGAACCAGAGTTTCGAAGCTGGGGCTTCACACTCGACATGCTAAACCCTGGCCTAACCAAGCTTTGAAAACAGATATTTATAACATTTGCAGGAATTGTGGAAAACTCATTGACTTGCAAGGTTCCAATGTGCACTTGAAATGTAATGCCATCTTCTTTCAAATGGCTTGAGACTAAAGTTTTATTTCTTTTATTATTTCGGTGGTAAACTTTCGAAGAAGATGAGTTAAGTTAAATGGTTCTTGTGAGAAATAAAAATATGATGTGTCACAGTTTTTCTGATGGGTTGTGGTGAAGCTAATTTCTCATTCATGGGCTCCCATTATGTTCCACTCGGGTCACATGCGCCACCCAGTGTTAAAAGTCTGTATACCAGTCCAGTCTGGTGCATGGTAAATAACATTTTTACACCGGCCCAACCCTAGTCTGGAGAACAATTCTCTGTCACACCCATATACAATATTGGAACTATTAGCAGTGCAGTGACACCAAAACCTTTCCTGCCATTTTTCCAGAGGGATCATGTGCTAGTGCGGATAGACAATACGACCATGGTGAACTGATACTATGATGATCATCTCCTTTCTGTGAGAGCGACGCATATCCCTAGGGTTCAGAATTTAGGTGCAGACCTCTTATCCAGAGGGAATCCCTTTTAGCCCTTTACAGTTCAGCCGTGCAATAGTGGACCCGTTTATGTTAAGGGATAATGCACAGTGAATATTGTCTTTCCCCCTGCACAACTAGAGGCAGACCGCTGGGAGTGGATGCGTTCGCGCATGAGTGGTCACAAGTTCCACTATATGCATTTCCCCCACTGGCCTTGATTCCCCTGACTTTGTTGAAGGTGCAGGAGAATCGGCTTCTCCTGATTTTAATCGCTCCTCATTGGCCTTCTCTGCACTGGCTGCGGTAGCCTGTGCTATTTACCATTCTGCAGGGACCATCTCTCTCAGGCACGCAGGCAGATATTTCATCTCCCACCTGGGGCGCCTGGCTCTATGGGTCTGGCCTGTGAGTGGTTTAATTTGAGACAAACTGGAAAAGGGTTGTTAATACGATTCAGAATGCTTTGAATTGGTGTTGTTATTAACTGCTACAACTTTCTCAGTATGTTCTGGAAGTGCCTTTTTTGACCTCATACAGCTTAAATCACCTCTCCTTAGCTCCCTTCCATTTTCCCTCAAGTCCTGTCACTTGAGTTAACTTGGTTGGGTCTGAAGGCTTCAGATTTGAAAATTAATAAATTATGTGGAGTCAGAAAGAAGTGAGTCTACCAGACCTCTCTCGGACTCAACATTAACCGCTACGAGCATAACACACACAGATCTCTGACCGAAATTTTGGCAGTACTTTGAATTTGCTTTAGAAAGTAATTTCTTCTTCTTTTGAGAAGAACATTATTTTTGGACTCGAAACACTTCAGTTGGAACCTCTTTCTGTTTAGTTAAAGCACAATATAAACTGCTTTATGGTGAGTGATTTTAGATCAGCTAAAATCCGTTGTTGAAACAGTGTTGAGTAGATTTTATATAAAAGATTACACGGCATCATGGCATTATGTGCAGTATTATTTTAGGGAAGAGCACACAAGAGCTTCCCACATGGTTTCCAATCAATTTCACCCTCAGATTAAATAAAATGAAGATTTAGGGACATATTTGAATGATTTGGGATAGATGAACATTCCATATTCATCTATCCAATCCATAGCCTCATGTATATGATGAGGTAACATGTTGCTTGTAGTGTTAGTACCTTAGGCACATTGACAGTGTGAAACATTGATCACTGCATTTTTTCACAGATTGACATATTTTTCCTTTCCGAAGGATTAAATTCTGCGACCTTCTGACCACAAATCTCCTTTTTCAATCATATTTAAATGTTAACCTACCAATTAAAATTGTATGATTGTCATCTGATCCTATCAAGCACGCTGTAAAGTAGTATATTTATACTGAAGCCACAGCTGCACATTAACAGCTTATTTTACAAGGTGTCATTATTATTATTCAGGCAAGCAGAACTGAGAACTGAACCTTTATTTTAACCTTCCCGCCTCTGAATTTCTCCACCAGGTGTGCCGGCTAAGCGTAATGAGCTGTACTACGACTGCTGTAAGGAGCCCTACCCTGATGTGACGTTCACGGTCACCATGCGCCGCAGGACACTTTATTATGGCCTCAACCTGCTCATCCCCTGCGTGCTCATCTCTGGTCTGGCCCTGCTGGTCTTTCTGCTTCCTGCTGACTCTGGAGAGAAGATTTCACTGGGTACAGCTACAGGACACTCACACTCTCTTCCTTTCACACTAACACAGAGGGACAGTGATTCATGATTGTAATCATACATGCAGACAAAAATGTCTCTCTCTCTCTCCCCTGCCTTGGCGATCTCAGCCCACCAGGTTCAGCCGCTATTGCTAACCCATTTATTTGTCCTTGCTCTATGCTAATGCTGACATTAAGACTGTTAATTAGCATTTGTGTTGGATTTTGTTCATTAGCAGATGAATAAAAGCTCCATCATAAACACTGGAGAGATAATCACCTGGACCTGAAAATGCCAGCTTGTTTCAAAATGCCAAAGTCAGTTAGACAAGGTCAGAGTCAATATACAATTGCAAGAATTCCCCCGAGGGTAAGAGCAGAGAGTGAATATTCCAAAATACATCCACAGCTTTTTCTCCTGTTTTGAAGTCACCATTTAAGACTAAACTAAACTATGATGAAAGAATGTATCCTCTGTGTTTCTGCTCATCTGTCTGTGTACTGTCTTCTCCAGGCATCACAGTGCTGCTGTCTCTAACAGTGTTCATGTTACTGGTAGCAGAGATCATGCCTGCCACTTCAGACTCTGTTCCTCTGATTGGTAAGACACTTTTTATGCTCTTATTATTGCTCATTTTGATGATTTTCTGACTTTGAAAGTCATGAAAAAGAAAGAAAAACAATTCAGATGGATAACAAAATGAACTAATGATTAACTAGCTGTGATATGTGACACTTACTCATTATAATGTGTAATACACATTAAAAACTTAACAGAATAGTTTGATATTTTTCAGGAAATACATGCTTTCTTGCCCCGAGTTGTCTGTACACTATATTGGCTACAGCCAGCAGCCGGTTAGCTTATTTTACATATAGACTGGAAATGGAGACGCAGCTAGCTTGGCTTTTTAAAATGGTAGAAAGATAAATATAACTGATAATATAAATAATATAACTTTTACACAGAGACAGGCTAGCTGTTTCCAGCCTTTGTGCTAAGCAAGGCTCTTAGCTGTCCCCAGTCTCATATTGAATGGACAGCTGTGACGCTGATTCATACAGAAATAACATTTCATACACATGAATTTCATTACTGGCCAGGTTTTTGCAGTCCCCTGTGGCAAATACAGCTAATGTATCCAATGTACAGACATTAGCTGTAAACGAGCTCGACATGGACACACCAACAGTGTGTGTTGGAGTATGTCTGTCTTTGTTTGTGTGACTGGTCTCAGAGCTCACTAGACACTCCATTTCTTTCTCTTTCTGGTCTCAGTACATTTATGAAGCATAAAGCCCCAAATGAGGACAAAACTTTCTTGTAATTTGACATGTTTCAATTTACTTTGTAGGTGTTTTTGCGACACCAGGTAGAAAAAAATTGCGTTCCATCCTGTTGGAACACAACTTGAGCGTGTCTCCCAAAATGTTGAACTATTCCTTTAAGACAGTAAATGTAATCTGTTTAGCAAATGACAATGAAGCAATGCGGAATCTGGAGAAGATTTTGTCCCGCCCATCATGCACCTGACTTTAACCTTCATTAGGAAGCTATAAGCACATGGTGGACCGGCTAATTTCTACAGCATGGTTGGTGACTCAGTGTGGATGTAAAGAAAAAATGCATGTAGTGATGTAAAGAACAAAAGACTTACTGAGAGGATTTTCACAAAGTTTCAGTCTTCACACTGACTCACCAATATGCCTGAGAAAGTGGATGGTCTGGGTATACTGTAGGAGGTTGCTGATGCAGAATGTGAAGAATACCCTCAGGGTAGAAGACAAGTTGCATTGTATGAGGTCATACTAATAAGAGACAAGGCAGCCAGTCATGAGATGGGAGGGAAGGCTGCGTACAGAGTTGCCGCGCGGTATCATTTGGCAGCTCAGTGATGCAAAGCAAAGCCATTAGCAAACGTGCATTGATTGGACTACACATATTAACACATTGCAGATGGAGCAGAACTGATAGATTGAAGACAAAATAAAATGCTCCTCACCGTTCACTCTGACAGGTTTTCTTACTGCTCCAATTATACACTGACATGGAAATGTTTACAGAATAATTTGGTTGGTCCACCTTTCTGTGAGGTCACTGACATCACAGCTGGTGAAAAATAATGTAATTTATAATGTATGTGTGGAAGGGGTATCGCACTTGCCTACATGCATAAGTTAAGTCTTTTCATCTCTCCGTAGTTTTAAATTCAATGCCTCCAAAGCTGTGTATGTGTTTGGTTGGTTTTTAAACTAGTGAAATGTTAGTCATACTCCTACCAGCCCCAGTGGTGTTATGATCGTAGGTTTGTTGAGAGAGATAACTCTCCACTAAATAACCAACTGACTTATTTGGCAACAGTTCTGCCAAAATATTACCTCTGTCACGTTTCTTCTTGTACTATATCTTGATACATGAGCTATTAAAAATTTTTTTGTCACACAATATTTTTTCCTTTACTTTTGTGCTTCTCTTCAGCTCAGTACTTTGCTAGTACCATGATGATTGTGGGCTTGTCTGTGGTCGTAACAGTCCTGGTACTGCAGTTCCACCACCATGATCCACATGGAGGGAAGATGCCTAAATGGGTAGGTTAAAAGTTATTTTGAAACCCAATGATGGATTATCAGGTCAAAAATTTCAAGCGTATTGGTTCGCTCAACTAGTTGTCTCAGCTGTTACTATGGACTCCCATTTATTTGAGTAATAAAATAACCTTTATTCAAAGGTTGACAAAGTGTCAACACAAAGGTTTGAAAAAATTAGCATATTTATTCTGAGTTAACAACACTTTATTTGAACTGGAACTAATCATATTATTTTGTGATATATGGTTTTATTTTAACATTGACAAAGCTTTTGATTAAATTAAATCTGCCCCCCCTCCAAACAAAAAAATTGATCAAAAAACACAAAAGCACTTAATCATAGTAAGATTATGATGACTTAAAAACAGTTAGTTATTAAGAATATACAGTTATTAAAAAATAATGCACTCCGTCGACAGAAAACCTCCCCAGCTTCAGGTCATATATTTTTTATGAGCCCTGGCAGCATCAACATGTACTGGCAGAGGTAAGATTGGGGAGTAAAAGTTATTTTGCTCTCTGTATTTCTATCCTCTTGCCTCCCTCTACATTTTTCATTTAACCAGTCATACCAACAACTCACCGTCCTCAATCTCTCTGCCTTATCACATCTCTTCCTTCAGATCCGAGTCGTCCTACTCAACTGGTGCGCTTGGTTTCTCCGCATGAAGAAACCTGGAGAGGAAAACAAAACAGCTGTGAGTTCCGGTAGCCTCCCGAACTACAAGTACTCCCACCCTCCTCCTCACCACACCAGCACTAGCAGCATTCAGATGACCACCATACCAGGGCAGGCGTCCACCCAGTCAACCACGACCAATGGGAACATGAACCTGTACTTCGGCTACCACTCGATGGGCACAGACAACCCTGCATTTCCACCGAGCACTGACTCAAGTGTGGTGTGCGGCAGTGGCGGCCATCCCAATGGTTCCTCCCAACACGACATCCACTCGGAACAGACGCGGACTCTGCTGCTGGAGCAGCTTCCGGAAATTTCCCGGATCCTGGAGGAAGTGCAATACATTGCCAGGCGCTTCCGGGATCAGGACGAGGGAGAGGCGATCTGCAGCGAGTGGAAGTTTGCGGCGGCGGTGGTGGACCGGTTATGCTTGGTGGCCTTCTCGCTCTTCTCCATCATCTGCACCTTCACTATCCTCATGTCAGCTCCCAATTTTATTGAGGCTGTGTCCAAAGACTTCACATAAGGCTGTTCTCTTTCCTCTCCGAGAGGAAAAAGAGAGGCAGCGCTAACAATAGAAATCATGATTAGAACTGTGCCACAAAAGCCTCTCAACTGCAACTATGTGACGCCACGCAAGTTCTTTTAACAGTGTTGTTACAAGTCAAAGTACATCAGAGCAAAACCTTTCCTGCTAACGTCACATATTTCTCACAAGTATATGGTTGTGTGGAGTTGTTGTGATTTCTCCTTTTCAAGGTTTACACCGTACATACAGTAGGCCACGTAGGAGGTTGAGGCTACATGCAGTAGTTAATGATGTAGAAACTCTCACTAATGCACTTGTCATCTGTGTCCCTGCTGACATCCTTTACTTTCCAACATTTGGTCTTCACGACTCATCGGAATACACTGTTGACACTCCTCCCTTCCAGCTCTTTCTTTTCTGCTGCTTTTGTCTACTCTTCTCCACTTCCTTTCCCCACTGTAGTGCTTCTCATCTTCTAGAAACGTCTTAAAGTCTTAAACAGTTACATACAGTACAGTCAATAGAGATCAATTAACTGGTTTAGAAATAGTTTTTTCAGGCCTGTATTCTTGCGATGCTAATTTTTTTTGTATTTTGTAAATAAATCTACAGTACATATTACTTTATTGATGTGTTGAAGTTGAGAAGAAATGTGTTTTTTTTAATACATTGGTGAGAGCTACTGACATGTTAACTCACAGAACTGTACATTCCCTAACTCAGTTAGTCGTTTTTGTACATAAAATGTCAGAAAATATTTTTTAAAAATATTATAATATATATTATAATATCCCAGAGCCCCAGGTGAAGTATTCAGATTGCTTGATTTATCCAATCAACAGTTCAAAACTCAAAGATATTGCTATCACATATGTATAAGAGAAGCATCAATTCCTCACATTTAAGAAGCTAATATTTGGCATCTTAGCTGTAATCAAAATAGCTGCAGATGCACTTCCTTTCGGTCGGCTAATCTATTTATCAACTCCTGTTTCAGCTCATTTCCTTGCCATCAATCTTCTCATTTCCCTCTTGCACAGCTTAGACCCAGGTTCTATTCCCATAAATGTGAATAGAGAACGTTTTACCATTACCAGGGAAAGTCATATTTAATTGTGACTTCAAAGACATTTACAGTTTTGTTCTTTTCAAGGCAGTTTAATAAAGCGTGGATAACCCTCCATCCCTTCTGTTAAACAATATATTTAGCGTGATTAGCATTTGGATACACCCTATTTGTAAATCACTCACATTCATTGCCAATGCATTTATCTTTTGGGAGTATAATTTAATGTTTACCTGATTTTACACAATGTGTTGCTGTATTCTGAGAAAAACTCGCAATGAAGATCAAAGCACGGAGTGATTGAAAGACAATATTTGTTCTTGTGAGGGATTTTCAAATGGATTCTGAAGGGAATTTCACCCCAGTAGAGATGCATCTGGTACTAATCTTTTGTAGTGCCGAGCACTTTGTGTTTCCACTGTGTAATACTCGGTGAAAGGCAAACATTTTCTTCTCTAATCTCCAGTAACAACATGCAACAAGGATTACTGTGTGACCTTATGTAACAGATTTGTTTTAAACTTTGTCTCTTCTCACCACCCGAGCATCCCCTCTGATCCTTAGTAAGACATGTGCATTCCCACTTTAATGCGCGCAACTGAACTTACAGACTTCCGCAACTTAGCACTCGACCATTAAAACAGGAGTTTTAAGTGGAAACAAGGAAGAATGAAAACAACAAATTACTGTGACTGCTGCAGAAATATTCACTGCAATTAAATTCATGCTGTTACAGTTAATCAATGGGCCGAGTGCAGACAAAGAGCTGCCACCCACTGACTACCTTTCTATTCATTGTATGATTTCAAGACTGTAAAACATTTAAATGTCATGTGTGCTCATAATGGACAAACAGGAAGAGGTGAAGCTAATCTTGGCTGAAATGCACATGCAGTACTATTTGTGTGGATAATCTTCTCCTACATGTTTGATCAGATTTTGCAGATTTATTTATACATTATATAGAATTTATTTGGTTTAAACATTACAGATATGGTCAGTTTTTATGGTCAGTAGTTTTAAAAATGTTACAACAATTGTTTTAATGTTAAAGGAATATTTTAACAGTTTGGGTTGCTTGTTGAAAGTTAGATGAGAAGATTGATAGCACTCATGTCTGTAAACAGCACAGTTAGCTTAGCTAGACTAGAAATAGGGGGAACACTTATTATTGTTGTTTTTAAACTTCTTTTTTTGTATGGTTAAACAAACAAGATATAAATTGGTAATTAGTGAGCTTTAGTACAGTTAACCTACACCCAGGTTAGCATAGCTTAGTACAAAGACTAAAAACTGAGGGAATATTGCTCGAATGTCTGAATGGTAAGTGGCTACAGCCAGCAGCCACAATTAGCTTAGCTTAGCATACGAGAAATTAAGTCAGGAACCTAAGGAGCAGTTAGTGAGCTTTAGAGTTTCAGGAGGGTGGATTTGGCCAATTATTTTCCCCCAGTTTCCAGTCTTAATGCTAAGATAAGCTAACTGGCTGCTAACCGAAGCTTCAAGTTTAACGGGCAGATGAGAGCGGTATCAATCTCTGACTTTTGGCAAGAAAGCTAAAAAGGATATTTCCCAAAATGTTGTACTGTTCCTCCAATACTGATCCATTTGTTATTCCATGCTGTAAGTTGTAAGGGTCACTGCAGGTAAAGACTGAAAGCTGATGATCTGAGTGAACAAAACTGTTGGGTTTTTTTTAGTTTAGTTTTTTTGAAGGAACCCATGCTGGTTGTTATTTTGCCTGTCAATGTTCATGTGGGCAAAAAGCGGTCTTAGTTATTTTAAGTATGTTCCGTAATATATTGCGGAATAATTCAAAACCTTGATCGCTGACTCCTCTTGGAGAACATGAACAGCGGAGATGTAATGACTCATATGAGACTTGGACTGACAGCTGATGACAGCCAGTTATGTAGATACTTGAGATAACCTGACCCATTTTCAATGTTACTATGTCTATATTCAGCATATGTTTTTCATATAAGAAGTGTTCATGGCACTGAAAGCATTCAAAGTGTGTAAAACAAATGAATTCTCGGAGTTCTCACATAAGCCTGCTGAAAATAAGAAAAGAGGAATTTTTAATCAGTTAAAAAAAACACACAACTGGTTAAATGGCAGATTTGCAAATGTGAAAATCTGTTCACTCATATTGAAAAGTACATGTAAACCATGGGTGTGACCTTTTTGACATGGTATCACTTGCTTTGTTTATTTAATCACTAGTGTTGTATTTTTGTCAACCTGGGTGTCTTTTTCTTTGTGTTCTGTGCCTCTCTGCTCATTATGATTCATTCTACCTTGTAGGATGTACATAAATGCTCACTGTACATGACTATTTTGAGAAAAATAAAGGAGAAATGTGATAATTACTGGCATTTGAGTGACTGACATGCAACCATTCACAAAATAATACCCTTGGAAATGCTTTCACTCACCAAAGTTGTCAGAGCAGCCTCGTTCCTTTCTTGAAGTGACTGGTTTATGACAGGGTTTCTGTTGTTAATCTTACTGGACAGACGTCAGACAGTGCGATGACAGCCTATCATCACCTGATTAATCACTGCATATAAATGCCATAATTGTTCACATGCAATGTAGTTATATGAAATGTGACATTTCACAACTTAAAAAATAAAACTGACAGAAAACGTTAAAGATTCCCTCCACACATGTATTAACATACAACAGTTCTTTAATGTGTGTCTGACATGTTTTTCCAGAAAAAAAGTATAATTATCACTCTAGTTAAAATGCTTAAACAAATCCCTAAAACTTAAGAATATATGAATATGCAAATATTTTTCATTTCACAAGTTTAACTTCTGGACACAAGATGTCTCCCACTTCAAGTCCATTCTCAGTGTGTGTACACTGGAGGCCTCAAGTTTCCACATCACACTTGTGTACGCTGAATATTGGACCAGGATTGGCTCTCAGACTATTTGTGATGTCACAAATCATGTTGCTAGACCCAACTCTTAAAATCGGATTTCCAATGAGTAAAGACAAAATTTACACTTTTAACAATGAATGTGAAAACAGCCTCTGTACATCCATTATTCTACACAGTGAAGCGCAATCATTTAACTGGAAGAACAAGAAGAAAAACACATTTTTGCCTGGAGGGGACTTTAATTTGAATTTTTTCTTACCACAAGTTTTAAGAAGTCTAATGTTTGGGATATATACTTATTTGCTTTCCTGCCAAAATTCAGATGAAAAAACTGATGCCACTCTAAGATCTGTGCAGTAAAAATAAGCCAGCAGCTGATGAGCTTAGCGCAAAGACTGGAAACTTGTGGAAGCAGCTAGCCTGGCTCTGTCCAAAGGTAGACCGGCTGCTGGGTGTAGCTTCAAATTTAGCCTGCTAAAGCTAATTAATCTTGCTAATTAGGCTATATCTTGATTGTTTAATCCATACAAAAAAGAGGTAGAGAAACTAAAAATTGTGTTAATCAGTGTTTCTCCTTGTTCCACTTTCTGTGCTATAGCTAAGCTAAGAGTCCTTCACATTGAATGGACAGACAGAGTGGTAGCCTATCGATCTTGTCACGAAACTCTCGGTAGTACTATTACCATCATTAAAAATATATTTTTAAAATTTGAAATCTCCCACAAAATCTCATAATGTATTTGCATCTGTTGATTTATGAAAACAGTTGCTCCTTTATTTTGAATTGACAAGAACTGGCACATATTTCCATTTTTCAAATTGAGAAGGAAACAATTGATTTGATTCTAGTTAAATTAACATCTCATATGCACTAAATCCAAACATTCAGGGGTTCCTTGTCATGGAAACATTATTTCTAAATGGTTTGTCTATGTGTGTGAATTTCTGGCGTAGTTATGCTGTATGTGCACGTGGCAAGATATAGTGATGTTATAGTTTAAAGACAATTTTTCTGACTATACTGCACAAAGTTTTTAAGCTTCTCTTAACCCAGAGCTCATATGTTAACATGAGCTCAGATACCTGAAGATGTAAGAATGAGTCTTCAGCCAGCAAGGCTCAGCAACCTTTCTCATTTCCCAGCAACACAACACCAAATGCTGCTCAGCAGACGTGTTCAGATTGCTCAAATTTAATCTCAGGCTTCACTACATGCAGACAGACAGCTGTTGGTGGCTGGGATTGCAACACATGCACACACACACACACACAAATGCACCAATTTTTCATTTGACAACAAGCTGAACTGTCCCCAGTCCACTGCTCCCTGCAGACTGCCACAGTGTTCAGCTTCAGCAGACCACCTGGGTTGTAGGTATTCATGTTTGCTCTCTTGCACTGTTGGTACCAGGTCAGTTGGAACAGATCTCCGTGGACGTTGTTCAGTTAGTGTAATGTAAAGACCACACACCTGCCCCTCCTATGAGATCTACAGTATATGACCATTCGCTTTATAGAATAATTGCCTGCACGCACACACACTTCTGGTGTTCAGTTGGGGGCTTGGCACTACTTCAAACAGTGCCTGACTATGTGTGACCTTATAGCTCTGCATGACTGAGGAAGGCTTCTTGACGTTACAGCCTCACATAGGCTACTGTTCATTCTGACCCCTATATTGTAAGCTGTATTTACGTGACTCAGTGTTGTAATTGTTCTCCAGGTGAAACATGAATCTAAGATCGCACTGTGATCCGATCACTCAAACTAATTGCTCAGATGGTCTGGGACGCCGTTGATCATGTACTGTATCTTTTGTAGAGTAAAAAGATAATGCAACGCCATGTCAATGACACGGACGTAACTGGAAAATATTTCATAATGCAAGATGTGTTGGTTGTTACACTGACAGCACGCAAACGCTCAAAAAATGGAGAGGAGTACTGATATACTATGTGACTGGAGTAAAAGTGAAACCAGATGCCTAACTTAACAGGCTATTAGTTCTTAAAACATTTATTTTTCCTTATCTATCGGCAGACTGACGTAACAACTGTGCACGCGGCCCTTTAGGCAGTCATGAAATCTGAACATAAGTAATCATTTGGACCCCTTGGATGACAGACACAGGTAAGAACAGCGATGTGTCTCAGGGGTCCACTTGTATTCGGATCACTGAAACGCAGGGTATTTTAAAACTAGTGTTAACAGGGTCGGACTCATCACATATAGACCTGGAATACTTTTAGATTATGATTAGGATTATTATACTCAATCTTTGAATACATCCAGGAGCAAAGAAAGGTTCTTGTCAAGACTTGGATAAGAAGATTGGGACCACGAGCCTAAATATGAGGGTAGGCTACAGCCAACAGCTGGTTATCTTAACTAGTAAATACTGGAAACAGCAAGTTAGCTCTGTTTTAAAATCTGTAGAAAAACCGGTGTGTGCAAACAACAATTTGCGTATTTACAGGCAGTTATGTACGGCTAATTGTTTCTCAGTTTCCAGTCTTTACACTATGCTAAGCAGCTACTGGCTGTATAAAACCCGACATGTTGTGGTTTGATTGGGGGTTATTTTCTGGACTATTATGTTGGAGTCTCTGCAAATTAAAGCTACGCTAACCAGATTCTGGCTATAGCTTCATATGTATAAACTACAGACACGAGAGTGGGATCAGTTTTCCCATCTAACTCATTCAAAAATGTTAAAACTATTCCTTTAAATCTTACAGTGATATTTGAGTGTGCAGCCCAAAACCCTAGAATCACTGTGGGAGCTTTTAATGAAATCTATTGTTGTTGAGTAACCTGTGTGACCCAGACAGTCTAAACACTGAGTAATCACACATTTTGTGTTCAGCTCAAAGGGCCGTTGTCAACATCATTAAACAAAATTACCAATCACTCCAGTCAGCACACGGCTGACCCACTGCCAATCTGTGCTTTTCATCATCAATCATTTTGATCAGTTGTCAAGTAGTCATGTTAACGACTGCTCCAACTGTCCACAGTGGTTTTTGTCATAAGTACACAATCTTTTATCATTTTTAATCTCTACTCCTCCTTTTTACTTTCTCCCCTTTAAAAAGAACAAAACCCCATTTTTCTTTGGACCCATCTGTTTCAAACATCAACCCTGTCCTCTTCCTTCTGACTTAATCCGCAGGGATGAGTGTGTGTGTGTGTGTGTGTGTGTGTGTGTGTGTGTGTGTGTGTGTGTGTGTGTGTGTGTGTGTGTGTG